>CM032454.1:126729864-126954457 GCA_019049505.1 Pachyrhynchus sulphureomaculatus
GACAGACATACAGAGAGACGTTGCATTTTATATATATTATAGATTAGATTAATTTTATTAACGTTATCATTTTTTATCAAATTTTAACAGAAGGAATTATTTTAGGAAACTATTAAGATTTACTTTGATTACATTCTCAACTGCAGTACTCTTTAATTATATCAAGATTTAATTGATTGATCCATTACACAGTACAGGGTGAGTCAACGATAGAGTAGAGTTCATTATCTCATTTGTTTCGGGAATGACGAAAAAATGTTAAATACAATAGTTTTAGGGAATGTTAAGGTGCATAGTTTTAGAATTATTTTTGAGTATACAGGATACTTCAAAAAAAGTGTGGCCGATATAACATTTGTTTTTTTAAATGAAACATCCTATTTTCTAATTTATTTTTAAATTTTGTGTAAAATTTTATAACTTTTTTATTAATAATGTTATATACTTAAACCTAGTAGTTTTTCTAATATTTCAATTTAAAAAAAAAAAACAAACTATTTTTCAGTTTTGTAAAAAATTGCCAGTAGCGCCATTGTTTTTAAAGGTGGAATACTCATAATTGGTACGAGCGTCCTATACAGATGAAAAAAAAAAAGATATTTGTAAAGAAATTTGAGTTAGATGCTACAGAGTGTTCACAATAAATTTATGCATTTCGACTATTTTAAATTGAAAAATCTCAAATTTTTTAAATGACATATTATTATTTTTTCTGATATGATTTTACAAAACTCTCCAACTTTTATTAAGTATGTCATATACCTATTTATAATAGTTTTCGATTTATTTTGAATTTTTCAATTTTTTTACCCTGGTTTTTAATACACTTAAGCTATAACATCATAGTTGCCAAGACAAAACAAAAATGTAGGCATTGTCAAATTTTGACATGTCTATTAAGCAAGTAAAAAATAGTTTAATATGTTCTAATAAGTGACGTATAAAGGTAATAGTTACGGATTTTCCTAAAAATGAATTAATTGATATGGTTTATATACTGGGCGAGGTGGGGAAAAAATTTTCTTTTGGCAGTAAGGCTTTACGGAGCGAAGCACCCTAATAGACGTATACCATCTAGGAAATCTTTTCAGTGCTTAATGGAACGGTTTGATGGTAGTGGTAGCGTTAAGTATACGAAACGAAAAGTAGTAAAGCAGAATGCTACCAATGAGGAAAAAGAAATGGAAGTTTTACTTCATGTTGAAGATAATCCCTAGGTCAGCAGCCATCAACTATCTGACTTATTTGATACATCCCAATCTATGGCTAATCACACCACGAGAAAATACAAGTATCAACCCTTTCATACGGAACTACACCAAGAACTTTAAGACCGTAATTTTGAACGATGAATAAACTTTTGTACTACCATGAATGGAGCAATAGAGGCCGATCCAAATTTTTTATCCAAAATAATGTTTTCTGATGAAGCTACTTTTCGCAGTAATGGAGTAGTTAACAGCCATAACATGCATTATCTTAATCCATTTTGGATCCGGGAGTTCAAAACCAAAACCATTGGTCGCTTAATGTATGGTGTGGAATATTCAATTTTCGAATTATTGGTCCATATTTTTTCCGCAAATCGCTAAACGGGCCTAGATATCTAAATTTTTTGCAAAACGAATTACCCCAGCTTCTTAAAGAAGTTGATAACTTTGGAAGGGAACAAATGTGGATTCAACAAGGCGGAGCTCTTGCTCATTACCATCGGGAAGTTCGGGAATTACTAAACGATCGTTACCCACAAAAATGAATCGGTAGGGACGGATTCATTCAGTAGCCCCTCGATCCTGTGACTTAACACCTTTAGACTTCTTTTTGTGGGGCTACATTTTTCAATTTAAACTAGTATTTTTTTAAAAAATATTGAAATATGAGAAAAACTACTAGGTTTAAGTATATAATATTATTAATAAAAAAGTTATAAAATTTTACGCAGAATTTAAAAGGAAATTAGAAAATAGGATATTCCATTTAAAAAAACATATGTTATATCGACCACACTTTTTTGAAGTACCCTATATACTCAAAAATAACTTTAAACGGTGCACCTTAACATTCCCTAAAACTATTGTTTTTAACATTTTTTTCGTTATCCCCGAAACAAATGAGATAATGAACTTCACCCTATCGTTGACTCACCCTGTACATATAACACAAATTAGCAAATTAAATAATTTTAATAAAATTTAATTTGTATTTTACAACTACAATCCCCTATTCCACACATGTCGTTATGTCGATTAGCATTGAATTTCGATTGAAAACACGTGTTGACTAATGGAAAGAGGTCTTATAAAACGATTGAAAAAATAAAAAATTTTATGGTTGTCAATTACTTATGGTACCTTTTAATTGAACTGTTAGAGTTGAATATCTGGGAGAAACTGGAAGATCAACGTCCATTATAATTAAGAAATATGAAAGATGTTTAAAAACAAATACATTCTATAAACGCCTTTTACCGAACATGGACACATCATAGAACAAACAATCAGTGTAAGAATAACCAAAGTTCTTGGTTCAATTTCCAGTTTCTGCCAAAGAAAGATTATGGAATTAATCCAAATTTACACCGTAACATATCAAGAGAGATATGGGTAATGGTCTGCATCGCTCGTGGAAATCGATTATTACACTGAGCTGCGGTTCCGTGATCAGTAATAGTAATAAAATAATAATAAATTCTTGCTTGCGCTTCTCCTGGTTCATATAGTTGTCTACATCCAGCTCTGTTGTTTTGCTTTTTTGCAACCATTGTCCCGCTAATCTTTTTATGTCGCCCGTCCATCTTGTCTGTGGTCTACCTCTGCATCTTTTGTGTTCTCTAGGCCTCCATTCAACCATGCGGATTATCCATCTGTTATCATTCATTTTTGCGATATGCCCCTCCAAATTCCACCTTAATATACATATTAGCTTTATTGCATCTGTCACTTTTGCTCTTCTTCGTATCTCGACGTTAGAAATACGATTTTGGAGTCTAATATTTAGCAGTATCCTCTCCATTGGTCTGTGGGATACCTGGAGTTTATATACTATACTTTTACTTAAAGCCCACGTTTCAGTGCCATATGTTAATACCGGCAGTACATATTGATTGAACACTCTGGTTTTTATTTTTTTTTGGGATATCCAATTTAAATGTGAATGCAGACCAAGCTAACGAAACTCTTCTATCCAAGTGAGCCTTTAAATTATTTTCTGATATTTCAATTTTTTGCCCTAAATATATGAATATTTGTACCTTGCCTATTCTTTCACCTTCTATTAATAGTTCCTGGCTGTTATCTTCACTCTCGTATTTTTTTTTATCGGTCTAGCACACGTGCTGTAGAGAGATCCCTAAAGCGCTACAGGAGCGGCACGTGTGCGGAAAAAGCGATCCGCGTTGCTCTTGAATCCCTGTAAATTATACTCGGTGGGAAACACAGTCCTGGGTAAATTATTCCAAAGGGATGATGTTCTCCATATAAAAGACTGCTTGAAAAGCGTTGTACGAGGAGTAACAAGCTAAACCTCATACGGATGTGAAGTATCAGCGCGACGTGTATTTCTAACATGCACCGCTCTGGGAGGAATTAAACGGGCTACATCCTCCGACCACTTTCCATGGAAATACTTGTAGAATAGGCTCAAGTTGCCAACCGTTCTTCGATGTTCCAGCGAATCAAGGCTGCCGGTCAGTTCGGGGTCTCCAGTCAGACGAACAGCTCTTCTCTGAATAGAATACAACAATGTTGTTCAAATATTTGTTTTTGGTGAAGTTTATTTTTAGACTTATTTCTCGAGACTTGATATTTAATTCCATCAACATTTCTTATAATTCTTCTTTTGTCTTGGCGATCAGAGTGTCATCATCTGCGAACCTTAAATGATTTAATCGGTCATCATCTACAAAAGATTATGGAATCAATCGAAAATTACAACCTAACATGTCAAGAGAGATACAGGTTATGGCCTGCATCGCTGGTGGAAATCGATTATTATACTGGGCTGTGGTTCCATGATCTATAATATATATAAAATGCAACGTCTGTCTGTCCGTTAGTGCGCTTATCACTGGAGAAACACTTATCTGATTTACGTACTTTTTTTTTAAAACATACATATGTTCTCTGGCCAGGTTATAGGCTATATTTTATTACGATAGGTAGCATAAGGAATGAGCAGTGACGTAGAATGGTGAATGAAGTCGGAAAAAAGTTTGCCGCTAGCGCGTTCCCTTGCAATTTACAGCCTAAACCATTAAATATGGAACAATATTTTGCAGCAGAGAATATCTATAATCTATAATATATATAAAATGCAATGCCTCTATGTCTGTCTGTCCATTAGTGCGTTTATTACGCGAGAACCACTTATCCGATTTACCTGTCTTTTTTTAAATTCATACATATATTCTTTGGCCAAGTTATATAATAATAATAATAATCTATATCTATAATATTTATAAAATGCAACGTCTCTCTGTCTGTCTGTCTGTCCGTTAGTGCGCTTATCCCTCGAGAACCACTTATTCGATTTACGTTATTTTTTAAATTCATACATATGTTCTCCGGCCAGGTTATAGGCTATATTTTATTACGATAGGTAGCATAAGGAATGAGCAGTGACGATAATAGTGAATCAAGTCGGAAGAAAGTTTGCCGCTAGCGCGTTCTCTTGCAATACACAGTCTAAAACATTAAATATGGAACAATATTATGTAGCAGAGAATATCTATAATCTATAATATATATAAAATGCAATGACTCTCTGTCTGTCTCTCTCTCCATTAGTGCGTTTATCACGCGAGCACCACTTATCCGATTTACGTGTCTTTTTTTAAATTCATACATATATTCTTTGGCCAGGCTATATAATAATAATAATAATTTATATCTATAATATATATAAAATGCAACGTCTCTCTGTCCGTCTGTCTGTCTGTCCGTCCGTTAGTGCGCTTATCACTGGAGAACCACTTATCCGATTTACGTGGTTTTTTTTTAAAACATACATGGTCAGGTTATAGACTATATTTTATTACGTTAAGTAACATAAGGAATAAGCAGTAATGATAATAGTGAATCAAATCGGAAAAAAGTTTGCCGCTAACGCGTTCTCTTGCAATACACTGCCTAAATCACTAAATATGGAACAATATCATGTAACAAAGGATATCCATAATATATATAAAATGCAACGTCTCTCTGTCTGTTTGTCCGTTTGTGCGCTTTTCACTGGAGAACCACTTATCCGATTTACGTGATTTTTTTTTAAAACATACGTATGTTCTCTGGCCAGGTTATAGGATATATTTTATTACGTTAGGTGACATAAGGAATAAGCAATGACGATAATAGTGAATCAAGTCGGAGAAAAGTTTGCCGCTAGCGCATTCTCTTGCAATGCACTGCCTAAAGCATTAAAAATGGAACAATATCATGTAGCAAAGAATATGATATATATAAAATGCAACGTCTCTCTGTCCGTTAGTGCGCTTATCACTCGAGAACCACTTATCCGATTTACGTGTTTTTATAAATTTATACATATGTTCTATATAATTCGATATAAGCCTAGATAATGGGAGATAAGGTGAGATAATGGGAGATAAGGAGAAATAATGGGAGATAAGTCGAGATAAGCCTCGATAATGGGAGATAAGGTGAGATAATGGGAGATAAGTATAAATAATGGGAGATAAGGAGAAATATGGGAGATAAGCAGAGATAAGTCTAGATAATGGGAGTTATGGTGAGATAATGGGAGATAAGGAGATATAATGGGAGATAAGGAGAAATATTGCGAAATTAGTCGAGATAAGCCTAGATAATGGGAAATAAGGTGAGATAATGAGAGATAAGGAAAAATAATGGGAGATAAGGAGAAATAATGGGAGATGAGCAGAGATAAGTCTAGATAATGGAAATTATGTAGAGATAACGGGAGATAAGGAGAAATATTGGGAGATAAGGGGAAATAATGGGAGATATTTTATTATGTTGGGTAACATAAGGAATAAGCAGTGACGATAGTAGTGAATCAAGTCCACGCGAGCGGAGCCGCGGGCCCGGCTAGTTATTAATATAGTATAAATTCTACCTTGTGCTTTTCCTGGTTCATATAGTTTTCTAATCTTGAAGAGCAAATATACAAGAGAAGAATCATACTTTCTCACAATGTATAGCCTTAATTAATTTGATTAATTTGTAAAATATATAAAATTCAAATCTAAAAAAACCATGTGGCGAAATATTTACCTTTTTTTATTAATCTGTTTTATCGAAATAAAATTCCTTCTAAAAGCGCCACTTCACAAAAATAGCACTATCTTTCTGATGTTTATCGTCGATTAGTGGCGGCTGAGCTTTTTCCAATGTTTTCTCTATGGCAGAACGCGTGCCACATACCGAATGTAAGCGGGAAACTTACAGCATAAAACAGGTTTATTTTATTTCATTTCGGAAGTTGGAATTTTCAAGTATATTTAGCTTTTCGTCGAGTCTTTCTTTAAACGCTGGTATGTACGATATGTCGTTTTTTATTTTGTTCTTTTAGTTTGTGATTCATTTATTACAATTATTTTATTCGAGAATTTCCTTGCCAAGAATTAAGTGTTACCACAACTAATGTATTAAAAAATATTGAAGTAGGTAACATTGAAGAGAAAATATCTTTCTTGAGATTAAACTGTGTCAAATTTTTACAGCATACTTATTCATTACACAACACATATTACCACTATAATACTAATAGACGATGAACGATTAAATCACTTAAGGTTCGCAGTTGATATCATTCTGATCGCCAACACAAAAGAAAAATTACAAGAAATGCTGATGAAATTAAATAACAAGTTTCGAGAAATAGGTCTAAAAATAAACTTCACCAAAACCAAATACAGGGTGGCCCAAAATTACCGAAGGGGTTTGAGTTCATTATAACTTTTTATTTAAGACATAAAATTATAATTTTTTTTAAATACAGTATATTAATGGAGAATATTTTAACTTAATTATGAAAAATTATATCTCGCAAGTGGTGGCCATTTTCTGCTTCGCATATTCGTGCTCTTTCCAAAACATTTTCCATAACCTTTCGCAAAACTTCAGGTGTTATGTTGTTGATTTCGTCGCGTATATTGTTTTTTAATTGCTGGATGGTTCTAGGCTTATTAATATAGACGTTTCCTTTCAAATAACCCAAAAGGAAAAAGTCTGGAGCGGTTAAATCCGGTGAACGCGGAGGCTAATTAAAATCGCTTGTACGCGAAATAATTCGTTCACCACAGATGTCGCGTAAAAGAGCCATTGTGTCCCTCGCAGTGTGCGCTGTGGCTCCATCCTGTTGGAACCATACTTGCGGATAGTTTTCCACGGCTGGCCTTAAAAAATTTTCCAACATTGTCCAATATCGAACACCAGTGATGGAAACGGCGACACCGTGTTCATTTTGTAAAAAATATGGGCCAATTATCTTTTCCGACGAAACACCGCACCAAACAGTACACTTAAGTGGGTGTAATTGTCGCTGTTGAACTACTCTTGGATTTTCCGTAGCTCATATTCTGCAGTTTTGCCTATTAACGAACCCATTTAATTGGAAATGGGCTTCGTCGCTGATAATTAAATTATGAATAAAATCATGATTTTCTTCTGCTTTTTTGCCGGAAATAAATTGCATAATCAAGTCGTTGCTGGTAATCTGTCGGTTTCAATTCTTGGACAAGCTGAATTTTGTATGGAAACACTCTTATTGTATGCAAAATTCTCTGCAGCGACCCTCGTGAGAGGCCAAGTTGTGTCGAACGTCTCCTGGTTGATGTTTCTCCATCTTCCCGAATACTCTCCTATACCCGTTCAATATTGTCATCCGTGTGCACCGTTCCTTACTGCCCCTTGTTGTCGAAAATTTGCAACCAGACGGTTTATTGTTGACTCTGAGGGTCCAACCCGCACATTAAAATAACGACGATATGCACGCTGAGTCAAAACAATGGACCGTTGATTTGAGAAATAAAGTTTAACGATTTGGGCACGTTGTTCAATTTTGTACTGTTCCATTTTCAATTCCCCAAGTCTTCTTTACAAAATACTGAAAGGAAATAAAAAACAAAATTATAATAAAAAAGTTATAAGGAATTCAAACCCCTTCGGTAATTTTGGGCCACCCTGTACTTGAACAACGAAAGTGAAGATAACAACCAAAAACTATTAACAGAAGGTGAAAAAATAGGAAATGTACAAATATTAATATATTTAGGACAAGAAATCGAAATATCAAAAAATAATTTAAAGGTAGACTTGGATAGAAGTCTCGTTAGCTTGGTCTGCGCTTGGAAGGTTACAGTCTACATTTAAATTGGACAAATACAATAAAAGCTAGAGTATTCGATCAATATGTACTGCCGGTATTAACATATGGCACTGAAATGTGGGCTTTAAATAAAAGTATAATATATAAACTCCATGTAACCCAAAAAGTAATGAAGAGGAGAATGCTAAATATTATACTCCAAGATCGTATTCCTAACATAGAAATATAAAGAAGATCAAAAGTGACAGATGTAATATAACGAATATGTATATTAAGGTGGAATTGGGCTGGGCATATCGTAAGGATGAATCATAACAGATGGACACCTCATATGGTTGAATGGAGACCTAGAGAATATAAAAGATGCAAAGGTAGATCACAGAATAGAGCTCAGTGAAGACAACTTGGGGAGGGTTACATCCGACTATGGAAGGAATAAGCTAATGATGATGATGATTACCACTATACTGAACCCTTTATTTTGGCACTCGACACGCGTTTCGTTAACCATGTTAGCTTACTCAGGAGACATTATTGCCTAAATCTCAGATTTAAAAATTTGACAAATACTAGAAATATAGAGTGCAGTTTCGGTCGAGTACCCAGTACGGATAACCGCGAGGAATACGTCTTCGATACTTATTTAGACTATTTTTACATTTTAGAGTTTCAGTTCCTTCGTATGCGTCTAATAATTTCCATCAATCAAATACATTGTTAATTGCCCTTAAATTAGGTAATGTTACTGTATGATTATTTTGAAGCACATGTTCGGCAATACTTGGTTTTTTAGGTTAGTCTCTCTCTCAAGCCTTTCTCCCCAATAGGAATATCGGTGATACTATGCAGTTGCTGCCTTAACCGTCATTCTTCAGGCATCTTGACCCTGCGTGACATGACTTGACTCGTGCATACCCATCCCAAGAAGAAATTTTACTTGGTCAGACCATCTTGTTGGAGACGGTCCCCTTGATCTTCTATGTTTTATCTTCCCCGTTACTACAAGGTTTTCCATGGCATCCACTTTCCTAATAATGTGGCCAAAATATTTCAGGTACTGTATATTAATTCTATTTGAAAGTCGGTCTTTTTTTTTTTTTATTGGTCTAGCACACGTGCTGCAGGGAAGCCCCTAAAGCGCTCCAGGAGCGGCACGAGTGCGGAAAAGCGATTCACGTTGTTCTTGAATCGCTGTAAATTGTACTCGGTGGGAAACACAGCGCTGGGCAAATTATTCCAAAGGGATGACGTTCTCCATATAAAAGATTGCTTGAAAAGCGTTGTACGCGGAGTAACAACCTCATACGGATGCGAAGCACCAGCGCGACGTGTATTTCTAACATGCACCGCTTTGGGAGGAATTAAGCGGGCTACATCCTTCGAACACTTTCAAAATACTTGTAGAACAGACTCAAGTCGCCAACCGTTCTTCGATGTTCCAGCGAATCAAGGCCGCCGGTCAATTCCGGGTCCCCAATCAGACGGACCGCTCTTCTCTGAACAGAATCCAACAAATGCAGTGTATGTTGGGGAGCGGAGCTCCAAACGTGGGAGCAGTATTCCATACTTGGTCGAATTTGGGCTTTGTAAAGAATTAACAGTTGTTGTGGGGTGTAAAGCTTTCTGGTTCTAAATAATATTCCCAACTTTTAAGAAGCTCTCCTTGCTATGCCTACAACATGTTCATGCCAAGACATATTTGCTCCCAAACTAACGCCCAACAAATTGAACGACGATGCTAGGGGAATGGAGTGCCCCGACATAATTATGTCGGGTTCAGCAACGTTAACTTTTTTAGAAAAAACTGCCGCTTGTGTTTTTGTAGCGTTAAATTCCACTTGGTTACGGTCACCCCAAGATAGAATTTCTTCCAGGTCTTTGTTAAGTTGAACGACCTCCTGCTGTCTGCGGATATTCGCGTGAGCAGCCGATGTCCGAGCGTTCAAGGTGGATGAAGAGACAAGCGTACTGTCATCTGCAAAGCTATAGATTGGATTCCCGGTCTTTTCCAGCAGATCGTTAATGTAAATGAGAAAGAGAGTAGGAGACAGTATGGAGCCCTGGGGCACACCAGCGTTGATAGTGAGGGTGTTAGAAAGAAATCCGTCGACCGCCACTCGTAAAGAACGCTCTCTGAGGAAACATGAGAGCCACAAACAGAACCTTTCAGACATACGCAACTTAGCCAACAGTCCATCGTGCCAAACACGGTCGAATGCCTTGGATATGTCAAGAGCAACCGCTCGAGATTCTCCAAAGTGTTCAATTGCGTTGTTCCAAACATGTGTTACATAAGTCAGAAGATCTCCTGTTGATCTATGTTTACGAAAACCATATTGGTGATCGCTAATAATATTGAATCGTTCAAGATATTTTAGAAGATGCTCATTGATAACCTTTTCCATGACTTTCGATATTATTGAAAGCATGCAACTGGTCGGTAGTTATTTGGCAAGGTCTTCTTACCTTTTTTAGGTATCGGCTGAACCGTGGCACATTTCCAGCAGGACGGAAATATTCCCTTTCTGTAGGATAGGTTAAAAAGTCTACAGAAAACTGGTGTTAGTTCCCTTGCACAGTTTTTGAGAACTATGGTCGTTTATACAACCCATCAATTCGTCTTTTGTCACCTTGTTTAATGGTCAATATTTCCGATGGATAACTTGCTATAGGGAATATAAGGCTGGATAGTAATCTCCACTTTGTGTTTTTTGTGACAGCTGGATATTTCCAAACCTTAATGAATTTGATCGTCGAGTTTTTAGCCATAGCCAAACGTCTTCTTACTACCGCTTCACAGGCACCATATGAGGGATCCCAAATAGTTGAAATGATCTACGACAATGAAACCAGCAATTTTATTTATGTGTGACAGATCTTCATGACGACTAACAATCATTATTTTCGTTTTCGCTCTATTAATTGTCAATCTATAGTTTTTGCTAGCGATTTCAAGGCGCTCCATAATTGATTCTAGGTCTTGTATTGACGTTGCAAATAAAACAGTATCATCCGCATGTCTAAGGTTACTTAGCTTTTTTCCACCGATTGTCACACCCCCACTCCAACTCCCGACCCTGATAAGAGTTGTGTATTCGCTCTTTCTTTTTTCTGGGGTGCGGGGGCTATTTGTACATTATAGTTTAAAATGACACAAAAATCAGAAAAATATTTCCGTTAATATCAAATTCAATTAGAAATTAAGCAAACAGCATCTTGTCCACACGTAAAATATCACTTTAAGATATATGATTTTAGTATACAGTTGATATGAAAATAAAAACAAAAAAAGTATTATTTGCAAACCTTCTTTTGATAAAGAACGCTTAAGCAATTTGACAAAGTTGATCATGGCTGCGCTGGGAGACGTGCTTTCCATTTGGCTTTGGTTTTAAACAGTCATATAAAAAAATAACCGGCCAAGTGCAAGTTGAACTTGTGCAATTAGTGTTCCGGACGTGGACTGCTTTTAAAATACGAATGTTTGTTACGGAGGTATAAAATGATCAATGACTTCACAAAACACACCTCAAATGAGTTCTCAACAAAGTTTTTTTCCGATCTTTACTGAAAACTGATGACCTTGAAATTTTTGTTTTATTTTTATATACCAGACAAATCATAAAAGGGAATGCACTTGTAACAATTTTTGTCCAATCTACATCCTATGGAGAATATTCCAGAATTTTTTCAAAATTTTTTGATCAGTACTTTTCGAGATAAGAGGGAGACAGCGATTTTTCGCAATTTTTTAAAAATAATATAAGGAAAAGAGTGCGCAAGTATTACATTATATATATTTGTGAAGTTGTGTTTTTACAAGCTTTCAGTTGATAACCCACTCGATGATCTAATAAAAAAAAAATCACTTCCGGTTTCACCCCCTAAAAGTAACCACTTAAGTCAAAATTTAATTTTCAAAACTACACGGCTCAGATGGGGCCATCAGTTCCTATATTAGTGCCAAATTTCATCTTTCTATGTCAAATAGTTTCGGAGAATATCGGATGTGACCGGCAGGCAGACAGATGGACAGACATACAAATACCGACGTGATTTTATAAGTGTTCCATACGAAACACTAATTAGGCTAATTCAGGTTTACTCTGCCAAAGGAAGAGAGAGAGAAAGAGAAGAAAATGCGTAAACCAGTGTACCTACTTCTATAATATATATAAAATGCAACGTCTCTCTGTCTGTCTGTCTGTCTGTCCGTTAGTGCGCTTATCACTGGAGAACCACACTTATCCGATTTACGTACATACATATGTTCTCTGGCCAGGTTATAGGCTATATTTTATTACGATAGGTAGCATAAGGAATGTGCAGTGACGTAAAATAGTGAATGAAGTCGGAAAAAAGTTTGCCGCTAGCGCATTCGTTTGCAATACACAGCCTAAACCATTAAATATGGAACAATATTATGTAACAAAGAATATCTATAATCTATAATCTATAATAATATATAAAATGCAATGTCTCTCTGTCTGTCTGTCTGTCCATTAGGGCGTTTATTACGCGAGAACCATTTATCCGATTTACCTGTCTTTTTTTAAATTCATACATACATTCGTTGGCCAGGTTATATAATAATAATAATAATAATAACTTTTCAGTGCAAAAAAGGAAAAGTCACCTATCTGATTGACATAGCTGTCCCCAACGACACAAACATCCAAGCAAAATACACAGAAAAAATTTCCAAATACACAGACCTTGCAACGGAAATAAAAAGGCTATGGAGACAGGAAAAAGTCATCATTGTCCCCCTCATTATATCAGCCACAGGCCTTACACCAATAACATTCACACCACATTTAGTGCAATTGGGACTCAAACATAGACATACACAGAGACATTCAGAGGTCAGTGATTTTGAAAACATGTAACATTGTCAGGTCATTCCTTAATACGGAATAGTAATAGCGTTTGTGCTGACTTGGTTTTGGCCCGTCAGCCAAGCATGGAACCACATTGTTCAAATGTGAGAAGGAGGAACTTTTTGTAATAATAATAATAATAATAACACATATAATAACACAAAATAATCAAAAACTCCCTCAACGACAAGGAAACTCCAACAGGACAAAACCAAAATTCAAATGGCAAATAAGAATAGAAAACAAAATCAACAACATCAGGAGAGATCTAGGACATCTTACCCAGTTTATAAGCGGGAACGCGTCCAAACGTGTCACACAGGGGGCAAACAAGATCAAATCTAAGTCTCCCAACAGAACACTGCCAGAAATCCTCGATACTTTGAAACAAAAACTATCTGTATATGCCGTAAGACTCCGTAGATACAAAGAATCAAATGAGAGGAAAGACACCAACAACCTCTTCCGAAGAAGCGAAAAACAGTTCTACCGGAAAACTATGTACAACAAACAGATAGCAGTGACTGAACCACCAAACAAACAAGAACTCACAGATTATTGGAAAAGTATCTGGTCAGAACCCAAACTACACAATAATAACACCCCCTGGATCAAAGCCGAAGAAGACAAACATAAACATGTGACAGAACAAGAAAATACCACATTTAATACACAAGAAATTATAGAAACTATCAAACACACACACAACTGGAAATGTCCTGGAATAGACAATATACAAAACTTCTGGTACAAACAGTTTACCACCACACACGAAGCACTCACACACTAAATCAACAAAGCCATTCTACAACCACACACATTTCCCACTTTCCTCACACAAGAAATAACATACGTTAAACCCAAAAGCTCAGACACCACAAACCCGTCAAACTACCGACCTATCACCTGTCTTCCAACCCTATACAAGATCATCACAGCCACAATTTCGAAGAAAATAGAACAACACCTAACAGACAACAATATTCTCACAGAAGAGCAGAAGGGATGCAGGAAAAATAGTCGAGGATGCAAAGAGCAGCTGATTATAGATAGCGTGATTATGGGACAAACCAGAAAAGAACACAGAAACCTTCACATCGGTTACATAGACTATAAAAAAGCCTTCGACTCCATACCCCACAGCTGGTTAATCAGGGCCCTAGAAATCTATAAAATCAACCAACACCTCAGGCAGTTTCTCGCACAAATTATGAAAACATGGAAAACCAAAATACGCCTACAAACACAAATCGAACGGATCCAAACAGAAGAGCTGTACATCAGACGGGGTATATTTCAGGGAGACTCGCTCAGTGCTCTATGGTTTTGCCTCTGTCTCAATCCACTCTCAAATATACTAAACGGAACAGAGCATGGCTTCAATATCAGACACCAAAAAGTGAATCAACATAAAATAAACCACCTCCTATATATGGACGACATAAAACTCTACGCTGCCACACAAACACAGCTGAAAGAACTCCTCAAAATCACAGAAATATTCACCTTAGATGTCAATATGGAATTTGGTATAAGTAAATGCAAAGTGCTCCACACCAACAAAGGCCCATGGAAGTGCCACCATGAGACAGAAATCATCAACAATGAAACACTCGATAACATGTTCGACAAAGAAACAGACAAATATCTAGGCTTCCAACAAAGCACCAAACTCAACCACACTCACATCATGACAGAGCTCAGAACCGAATTCAAAAACAGACTGACGAAACTTTTGCAAACAAAACTCAACTCTAAGAATCTCACTAAAGCCATCAACACGTTCGCCATACCTATACTCACATATTCATTTGGTATCATCAAATGGTCACAAACAGACATAGAAAATATTCACATCCTTATACGATCTCAATTCACCAAATACAGAAAATTACACCCCAACGCATGCAAAGAAAGACTTACCATCGAGAGGAAGGCAGGAGGAAGAGGAATTATAGACATCAGATCATTACACACAAAACAAATACAAACACTTAGGAAACTCTTTCACAGCAAGCAAACCAGCCTCCACACAGCGACAGTGAAAGCAGACAAAAAAACTACACACCTCTCGACTTAGCCCGGGCAGACCACTCAGCAGACACACACAGTCACACCCAATTACAACAGGAAAAGATGAAAACGTGGTCAGAGAAAACACTCCACGCAAAACACAGATACCACATAGAACAAGACCACGTAAATAAAAAACAATCATACACCTGGTTACAGGATGGGCAGCTATTCCCTGAGACTGAAGGCTTCTTACTTACCATCCAGGATAAAGTCATATTAACCAGAAACTACCAGAAGTATATCATCAAAGACCCGACTATTGTAGAGGACAGATGTAGGAAATGCCACCAGCAGAACGAAACGATCGAACACATAACGAGCGGATGTAAAATATTGGCCGGAACAGAGTACACAGCCAGACATGATTCAGCTGCCAAAGTAGTTCACCAAGCACTAGCCACAACATACAAACTCATAGAAAACACAGATCCCTACTACAAATACACGCCAACATCCATACTTGAAAATGAAGATTACAAGCTCTACTGGGACATCTGTATCCATACAGATAAAACAGTCTCCGCTAATAGACCCGATATTACTTTTCAGTGCAAAAAAGGAAAAGTCACCTATCTAATTGACATAGCTGTCCCCAACGACACGAACATCCAAACGAAATACACAGAAAAAATTTTCAAATACACAGACCTTGCAACGGAAATAAAAAGGCTATGGAGACAAGAAAAAGTCATCATTGTCCCCCTCATTATATCAGCCACAGGCCTTACACCAATAACATTCACACCACATTTAGTGCAATTAGGACTTAACACAGACATACACAGAAACATTCAGAAGTCAGTGATTTTGAAAACATGTAACATTGTCAGGTCATTCCTTAATACGGAATGGTAATAGCGTTTGTGCTGACTTGGTTTTGGCCCGTCAGCCAAACATAGAACCACATTGATCAAATGTGAGAAAGAAGAACTTTTTGTAATAATAATAAAAACATACAAATATCTAGGCTTCCAACAAAGCACCAAACTCAACCACACTCACATCAAAACAGAGCTCAGAACCGAATTCAAAAACAGACTGACGAAACTTTTGCAAACAAAGCTCAACTCTAAGAATCTCACTAAAGCCATCAACACGTTCGCTATACCTATACTCACATATTCATTTGGTATCATCAAATGGTCACAAACAGACATAGAAAATATTCACATCCTTATACGATCTCAATTCACCAAATACAGGAAATTACACCCCAACGTGTGCAAAGAAAGACTTACCATCGAGAGGAAGGCAGGAGGAAGAGGAATTATAGACATCAGATCATTACACACAAAACAAATACAAGCACTTCTGGAAATTCTTTCACGGCAAGCAAACCAGCCTCCATACAGCGACAGTGAAAGCAGATAAAAACTACACACCTCTCGACTTAGCCCGAGCAGACCACTCAGCAGACATGCACAGTCACACCCAATTACAACAGGAAAAGATGAAAATGTGGTCAGAGAAAACACTCCACGGAAAACACAGATACAACATAGAACAAGACCACGTAAATAAAAAACAATCATACACCTGGTTACAGGATGGGCAGCTATTCCCTGAAACAGAAGGCTTCTTACTTGCCATCCAGGATAAAGTCATATTAACCAGAAACTACCAAAAGCATATCATCAAAGACCCGACTATTGCGGAGGACAGATGTAGGAAATGCCACCAGCAGAAAGAAACGATCGAACACATAACGAGCGGATGTAAAATATTGGCCGGAACAGAGTACACAGCCAGGCATGATTCAGCTGCCAAAGTAGTTCACCAAGCACTAGCCACAGCATACAAACTCATAGAAAACACAGATCCCTACTACAAATACACGCCAACATCCATACTTGAAAATGAAGATTACAAGCTCTACTGGGACATCGGTATCCATACAGATAAAACAGTCTCCGCCAATAGACCCGATATTACTTTTCAGTGCAAAAAAGGAAAAGTCACCTATCTAATTGACATAGCTGTCCCCAACGACACAAACATCCAAACGAAATACACAGAAAAAATTTCCAAATACACAGACCTTGCAACGGAAATAAAAAGGCTATGGAGACAAGAAAAAGTCATCATTGTCCCCCTTATTATATCAGCCACAGGCCTTACACCAATAACATTCACACCACATTTAGTACAATTAGGACTCAACACAAACATACACAAAAACATTCAGAAGTCAGTGATTTTGAAAACATGTAACATTGTCAGGTCATTCGTTAATACGGAATGGTAATAGCGTTTGTGCTGACTTGGTTTTGGCCCGTCAGCCAAACATGGAACCACATTGATCAAATGTGAGAAAGAAGAACTTTTTGTAGTAATAATAATAATAATCTATATCTATAATATATAAAATGCAACGTCTCTCTGTCTGCCTGTCTGTCCCTTAGTACGCTTATCACTGGAGAACCACTTATCCGATTTACGTGCTTTTTTTTTAAACATACCTATGTTCTCTGGCCAGGTTATAGGATATATTTTATTATGTTAGGTGACATAAGGAATAAGCAGTGACGATAATAGTGAATCAAGTCGGAGAAAAGTTTGCCGCTAGCGCGTTCTCTTGCAATACACTGCCTAAAGCATTAAATATGGAACAATATCATGTAGCAAAGAATATAATATATATATAAAATGTAAGGTCTCTCTGTCTGTCCGTTAGTGCGCTTATCACTCGAAAACCACTTATCTGATTTACGTGTTTTTATAAATTTATACATATATATATATATATATATATATATATATATATATATATATATATATATATATATATATACATATAATTCGATATAAGCCTAGATAATGGGAGATAAGGTGAGATAATGGGAGATAAGGAGAAATAATGGGAGATAAGTCGAGATAAGCCTTGATAATGTGATATAAGGTGAGACAATGGGAAATAAGTATAATGGGAAATAAGGAGAAATAATGGGAGATATGCAGAGATAAGTCTAGATAATGGGAGTTATGGTGAGATAATGGGAGATAAGGAGAAATAGTGGGAGATAAGAAGAAATATTGTGAGACAAGTCGAGATAAGCCTAGATAATGGGAAATAACGTGAGATAAGGATAAATAATGGGAGATAAGGAGGAATAATGGGAGATGAGCAGAGATAAGCCTAGATAATGGAAATTATGTAGAGATAATGGGAGATAAGGAGAAATAATGGGAGATAAGTCGAGATAAGCCTTGATAATGGGATATAAGGTGGGACAATGGGAAATAAGTATAATGGGAGATAAGGAGAAATAATGGGAGATAAGCAGAGATAAGTCTAGATAATGGGAGTTATGGTGAGATAATGGGAGATAAGGAGAAATAATGGGAGATAAGAAGAAATATTGCGAGACAAGTCGAGATAAGCCTAGATAATGGGAAATAACGTGAGATAAGGATAAATAATGGGAGATAAGGAGAAATAATGGGAGATGAGCAGAGGTAAGCCTAGATAATGGAAATTATGTAGAGATAATGGGAGATAAGGAGAAATAATGGGAGATAAGTCGAGACAAGCCTTGATAATGGGATATAAGGTGAGACAATGGGAAATAAGTATAATGGGAGATAAGGAGAAATAATGGGAGATAAGCAGAGATAAGTCTAGATAATGGGAGTTATGGTGAGATAATGGGAGATAAGGAGAAATAGTGGGAGATAAGGAGAAATATTGCGAGATAAGGAGAAATAATGGGAGATGAGCAGAGATAAGCCTAGATAATGGAAATTATGTAGAGATAATGGGAGATAGGGAGAAATATTGGGAGATAAGGGGAAATAATGGGAGATATTTTATTACGTTAGGTAACATAAGGAATAAGCAGTGACGATAGTAGTAAACCAAGTACACGCGAGCGGAGCCGCGGGCCCGGCTAGTATTTACATAAAAATTAATTTTAAATAAATATTACATTAGAATATTTTCTAAGATTAAGAAAAGCTCAAAGTTTTGCTCTCATTAATTTGTGTGGCTTATAGTCTACTAAGGTTTAAACTATAAATTGTATTTTTTCGCTAAAAACCATGAAAGGCAAATTGGTTCAAAGAAAATTTTAAAAATTTCCATAAATTTCTTTTAGTTTTCAACAAAAAAAATGGTGATTTGTAGTTTTAACCTTAGTAGATTATTAGCCAGATAAATTGATGCATTTTTCATTTGCTTAGGAAACATTTAAAAAATATAATTATTATTATTATATCCTCCGGGCATGCACGCGGTAAAATGAACAGTGATTTACAATTTTTTTTTACAGGAGAAAGTAACAATTTTGTGTTTCATCTATTAATTTTTTCCAGTTCTAATTAGAGGACTAAGAAACTGCATACAAAAACAAAATTTATTAAAAAGGAATAATTAAAATAACGCAGCGATCTTGTTAAACAAATACAATCATTGCTGTACCGACCAGATAGTCGATAGTCATATCGTCTATGAGTATATGTAATAAAAAACGCAGAAAATGTTCTTTTATGTTAAACAAATTTAAATTAAAGAAATTTAAATTTCCTGTTTTAAAAATTCACTAGGGCCGCTTCAACATAATGTTGCCAGATTTTGCGAAAATTAGAAAGAAACCTAAATTCGAAACTTCGTCACATAAAGGTCGACCAAATTTTTAAATACTATTTTTGACATACTGAAATTGGCTGATTAAATCAAATTTGAGTATATAAAGTTTTTTTTTATGTTAAGTCAAAGACAATTTTTTGAGTGACGATTGTTTAGCCTGTCAAGTCTATCAAAAGTCCGTAAAAATTTCATGTTGGTGCATATTATAATTTGAATTTGTCAATCAATATCATTATGTCAAAAAATAAACAACTTTACATAGCTTAAATTTATAAAATATGGAACAAAGGGTAAGAAAAGTGGATTACATTATACATCTAAGATAAAAATATAATATAGATACTATTTTAAAGCTAAAATCCATTGAAAATTATGATTAATTTGTTAACATTTTCTGTAAGTAAAAACTGTTAGAAATCTGCTTTAAAGCTAGAACGTGATTAAAATATAGCAGTATCTCTTTAAGCCCTTGCTTATTGATTATTGCTTATTTTTCTAATTTTTTTCTAAGATAAAAATATAATATAGATACTATTTTAAAGCTAAAATCCATTGAAAATTATGATTAATTTGTTAACATTTTCTGTAAGTAAAAACTGTTAGAAATCTGCTTTAAAGCTAGAACGTGATTAAAATATAGCAGTATCTCTTTAAGCCCTTGCTTATTGATTATTGCTTATTTTTCTAATTTTTTTCTAAGATAAAAATATAATATAGATACTATTTTAAAGCTAAAATCCATTGAAAATTATGATTAATTTGTTAACATTTTCTGTAAGTAAAAACTGTTAGAAATCTGCTTTAAAGCTAGAACGTGATTAAAATATAGCAGTATCTCTTTAAGCCCTTGCTTATTGATTATTGCTTATTTTTGTTCCTATTGTTTATATTCTTTGTGTGATATAATTTTTCAATTCACCTTTAAATTTAGATACAATTTACCAAGATTGAAAGTAAAAATGGAAGAACAATATTGTCAATATTAGAACAATTTGTCACGAACTCTACTAACATAAAATTTTTTAGGGACTTTTGACAGGTTTGTCCGTCCCTCCAAAAAATTAAATTTGACTTGGAATACAAAATAAGATTTTAATTCTAGGATGTTTCTTTTCTTATGTATTTTTAGTGTTCCGTACGGAACATGGTGCCTGTCTGTCACACCGGGTTTTCTCCGAAACTATTTGACATAGAAAGTTTAAATTTCGCACAAATATAGGAATTCATAGCCAAATCACAGCCGTGGATGTTTAATAGATCATCAAGGAAACGTTGTTATCTATAAGGAAGAGAAGCTGAAGATGTGGCAAGACTATATTACAAAGTTATTTTTTGATGCAAGATCAGATCAGCCACAATGCTCAACAGACTTGTTTGGGCCTTGTATTACCATCGATGAAGTGCGCATTGCAATAAATCAATTAAAAAAGGGAAAAGCCACCGGTCCCGATGAATTCCATGGGGAGTTTCTTAACCTCTTAGATGAGGATGAGACTAAATGGCTTACGATGATCTACAATAAAATCTATGGTTTAGGCAGAATACCAGAAAGTTGGTTAAAGTCTGAGTTTATAACGATCCCAAAAAACGTAGGCGCTAAAAAATGCGGAGAATATCGAACAATTAGCCTCATAAACCATCTTTTAAAAACATTTCTGAAAATCATTCACAGAAGAATATACAAGTTGTGTGAAGAAACATGTCAGCTACACAATTTGGTTTACGTGATGCCATGGGAACCAGAGAGGCCTTATTTTCTATGCAGATTTTGATTCAGCGATGTAGATACGTCAATTGTGAGATATATGTGTGTCTGATCGACTACCAAAAGGCCTTTGATAGAGTCCAACATTACAAAATGGTCGAAATTCTGAAAGGCCTTGGACTAGATGAAAAGGATCTGCGGATTATTGGAGACTTCTACAGGAACCAGATGGCGTTTATTAAAGCAGAAGGGGAGCGCTCAGAAGCAATATCGATTGAGCGTGGAGTAAGGCAAGGTTGTGTTTTGTCTCAGCTATTGTTTAATATATACTTTGAACAGACAGAGAGGCACTGGAAGAGGCTGATGAAGGATTACTGCTTAATGGGGAGCGACAAATAACATTCGTTATGCTGATGTTATGACAAAAATAAACGAAGTCAGTAATCGATACGGCCTCGAACTTAATATCAGCAAAACAAAGTACATGGTAATCAGCAAGTCTCCGGTTCCTGCTACCTTGTTGATGGTTAATAATCAACAAATACAAGGAACTCCACAATATTCATATCTAGGTACCATGATAAACGAACAATGGGATCATTCGCAGGAAATACGTTGCCGTATCGAAAAAACTAAAGCAGTATTCCTCAAAATGACATCAGTTTTCAAAAGCTCAGCAATAAAATTGAACACGAAAACGAGACTCCTAAGATGTTATGTCTTCAGTGTCCTTCTTTATGGTGTGGAATCTTGGACGCTAACTGAAGCCACTTCTAAGAAACTTGAGGCATTTGAATTATGGTTATATCGCCGAATTTTGAAAATTTCTTATACTGACCATATTAGCAACGAAGATGTCTTACGGCGCATGAACAAGAAATTGGAAATTATGGAAACCGCTAAAGTAGGAAAATTGGAGTATATAGGACACATAATGAGAAATCCTCACAGATATGAATTACTGCAGCAAATACTATAAGGAAAGGTATTTGGAAAAAGGGGACCAAGACGCAGACGTATTTCTTCCAACAATCTGCGAAATTGGTTCTCAACAAATATTACCGGTCTTTTCAGAGCTGCAGTGGATAAGTAATAATAGAACCGAATAGGCACTTTAAGAAGAACATTGAGCTAGATTGATTTATTGGCTATTATGTAGCTAAGAACCTACATATAACTATTATACATTATTGACTAAGAAAAAAGGTGAAACTAAATCTTGGATCTTAAGATTGTCATGTCAGGAACTTTTTTTCTTATTCTGGTTAGTCTGATTGCCCGACTGAATCAGTGTCTGACATGTTTATAATCTGGGCTCTTAATTCTTTTATTGAAAATTTATTTGGGGTATGTTTTGTTAAGTCACTGATCATTTTTAATCTCTGTAACAATAATTTTTATTTTTGTTACTCAGAAACATTAATTGCACAAGTCCAATTTGCACGGAACTGGTTTTTGTCTATGTAAATTGATTCTGTGGGGTAAATAAAATGAAATAGACAATAAGTTTCCGTGATATTTATTATATCACTTACAGTAAAGTGTCGACTTCCATATAAAGCAAAGCTGCAATAGATACCAACGAAAAATTACATGACTCAGTTACGAATTTTTCATGTTTTTTTTTAGACCAAGGAAAATAAAACAGACACAATTAAAAATTTCATATGATGGATTTGACATGTGCTACATGAGTTAACCTTTTTACCTGCTTTGCCTTTTTTTAATATAAAAAATAAAAATAAAATAGGTCACCCATTGCTCGCGCGGTGTTTATCCCTTCAGGTAAAATCATATTAACTTTTTAAAGTGAATTTTATTTGTCAGTGAATTCCATTATACAAAAATAAAACATCAAATCGACATAAAAAAAGAAAAATGATATTTCAGGTGTATTTTCTGTACTCTTGTTTAACGCAACGTTTAATAAGCCAAGAGAATTAAATAATATTTAAACCACTTGTGAAATTTAGATTAAATAGATATCAGTCAATAAGTTTTGAAAGCGACACTTATGGAGCATCACTTAAACCAAATATTCAAGACCATTTTGAAGCTTCATCTGTATGAACACAGCCCATATTTCAAGTCGGTCTGTCAAGTCATTCACTGTTTATCAGCTGGTTAAAGTAGACGTGTTTGAGTACTTTTTAAAAATGAAAAAAATCGAATATCGTGCAGTGATAAAATTTTTTGTTTTGGAAGGTTTATCGGCAACTGAAATCCATGCAGAATTAGCAAAAGTCTTAAAGAAGTCTGCTCCTTCAGTTATAACTGCTCATAGATGGACTCTAGACTTTAAACGTAGTCGTACAAGCGTTAATGATAATTCACGTTCAGGACGTCCAAAAACTGCAACAACTGTTGTGCAAGTACAAGATACGGTAAGGGAAGACCGTCGATTAACTGTGAATGGCGTAGCTGAGACTATAGGCATTTCACATGGATCAGTACGTGAGGTCATACCCAAAACTAATGTTTTGGGTATGAGAAAGCTATTCACAAGATGGATGTCGCATTTGCTAACATCGGAACAAAAACGCACTCGAGAGAAACTTTCTAAACAATATTTGGCTCGTTTCTCAAAGAAAAAAGCTGATTTTGTGCGTCGATTTGTAACTATGGATGAGAGTTGGGTTTACTAGTAGGATCCTGAACTGCGACAACAAACCGCACAGTAGACTGAGCCCGGTTGTTCAGCTCCAAAACAGCAAAAGTGGTCAAAATCGTCCAAAAAAATTAAGCTATCTTGAGGACATTAATATTTCTTAGTTTTGCAGTATGATTAGAAGCAAGTATTTATCTAATCCCACTTTCTTGTTTTCTTCATAAGAACAAAATCAATATGTAGGTATGTACCACTACTCCTCTCGGAATCATTTATTTCTAACACGTAGGCTGAAAAGTTTTTAGTCTGACACATAAATGTCGCCCTTTTCAAAAAATCCACATGATTTTAGGAAGTACCAACCTTCAAACGATACGTGATTTTAGTGATACTACGTGTGTTGATTAAGCACTATTATTTGATGAGAAAAAATACCGTTCAAGCAAAGCAATGGTTCGATAAGTATTACGGGAACTCCGCCCCTGGAAAATCGCTCATCATTTACTGGTATGCTGAATTTAAACCTCGGTCGCACAGATACAAATGATGCTGAACGCTCTGGACACCCAGATGAGGTGGTTATATGGAAAAACATAAAAAAAAACCATAAAATTGTTTTTGATGATCGTAAAGTGAAATTACGTGAGATAGCTGACACCCTAAAGATATTAAAAGAACGTGTTGGTCATATTTTGCGTGGGCATGAGAAAGCTCTGTTTGAAATGGGTACCGCGTTTGCTCACAGTGGACCAAAAACAACAACGTGTAAATGATTCTGACCGCTGTTTGGAAATGTTCAAGCGCAATAAAAAGGATTTTTTCCTGTGATATGTGACAATAGATGAAACATAGATCCACCATTACACACCGGAATCAAATCAGTAGTCAGTTGAGTGGACAGCAGCCGATGAAAGGCGCCTGAAGTGACCAAAAACACAACAGTCGGCTGGGAAGGTTTTGGCCTCTATATTTTGGGATGGGTATGGAATAATTTTCATCGACTATGTTGAGAAGGGAAAAACCAACAATAGCGAATATTATATAAAGTTATTGGTACGTTTGAAGGCAGAAATCGCAAAGAACGGCCCCAAATGAACAAGAAAAAAGTGCTTTTTCATCAAGACAATGCCCGGTGTCACAAGTCAATGATTACGATGGCAAAATTGCATGAATTGAGGTTCGAATTGCTTCTTCATCCACTGTATTCTCCAGATTTGGCCCCCAATGACTATAATCTATTCGTAGACCTCAAAAAAAAAAAGCTCGCGGGAAAGAGGTTTGGCCCCAATGAAGAAGTTATCGCCGAAACTGAGGCGTATTTTGAAGGCAAAGACAAATCCTTCTCCAAGAAAGGTATAGAGATGTTAAAAAAGCTTTGGACTGATTGTATCGCTCTTGAAGGAGACTGTATTAATGAATAAAGTCGAATTTTGCAAAAAAAAATGTGTTTTAAGTAGCTATATCAAAAACCTACGTGTTAAAAGACCTCTTTAATACCAAGGAATAACTTAATCCAAGCATTAAAACCGAGTTTTCGAAATACTTTGCTAAGATATTAATCGCAAAAAAAGGTGAGCGAGGTAAGGTATGCATTCAGTATGGTCCTAGAGTTATTCAAAATTATTACCCTTTATTGTCGATAAAGTCTCGCTCGCTCTATCCAATATTCATACTTTTAAATGGACAGAAGGACCTCGAAATGTCTCAACGGCGTTCTTTATCCTTTTACTTAGTTCTTCCCTAGTATCAAATACTAAAAATCACAGTGATCTGTTGAGTTTCCATCGCTTGTTGAACTACTTGTAGGCGATTTATAATTTCTTGATCTCACGTTTTCATTCCCTACATCAATACTGGCAACACACATTGATTAAATGTGTTCTCGCGTAGTGTATGTGGGACATTGGAAATGAAGATGTTCCGCAATCTGCCAAACGTCGGCCAAGCCAATGATATTCTCCTTGATAAATCCACTTTCAAGTTTTCTTTGGATATTACTATTTTTTGTCCAAGATTTATTTGTGAATCCGTTCTTGTGATTTTCGCGTTTTCAATTTTCCGTACTGCTTCTTTATCACAGTCGTTATCATTTATCACGAACATGGTTTTGACGATGTTTGTCTTCAGACCAATCTCTCTGGACTTATAGTTAAGTTCGTTCAGCATTTCTTCCAATTCTTCTTTGTTGTTAGATATAAGCACAATATCATCCGCAAATCGCAAATGATTGAGTTGCTCTTCTAAATTTATACCCTTACTCGTCCATGGAAGTTATTCAAAAAGATCTTCTAGCGCCAATGTAAACAATTTCGGCGAGATGTACGTGTGTTGACGTACCCTTTTTTTTTTATCTTATTTTTTTCTTATCTGGTGTTTTATTACATATACTATATATATATCTGAAATGTTGCATATATATATATATATATATATATATATATATATATATATATATATATATATATATATATATATATATATGTTATCTTGATTAATCTGCGAGTATCTGCTGTCAACAGTTACTTGGACTATTTAATGTTGCCCAGATTTCAAGACTTTTTCTCGTAATCCACAAAGACCACTCAAATCTTAAAATTATACTCTATTAAGGTTCTTAATACTTGAAGGTGGTCCAGTGTACTAAAGCATTTTCTTAAATCTGGCTTGTTCTCTGGGTTGGTAAGCGTCCAATTTCTTTGTGAGTCTCGCAGTTATTATTTTCATAAATAACTTGAACACCCTAGTAGTAGTATATATATATATATATATATATATATATATATATATATATATATATATATATATATATATATATGATGAACACGCCCCATCGACAATTTAAACGTGGTGATTTCAATGTGAAAGACAGTGCGCGCTCTGGTAGGCCACAACAGTACGAAGACGAGGAATTGCAGGCGTTACTGGATGATGACCCAACTCAAACACAACAGCAATTGGCAAAAGCATTAAATGTGTCCCAAAAAATAATCAGCAGACGTTTACGAACAATGGGGAAGATCAATAAACTCGGTAAATGGGTTCCACACGATTTGAATGAACGGCAAATGGAAAATCGTAAAGTCACTTGTGAAATGCTGCTTCAACGCCACGAAAGAAAATCATTTCAGCACCGAATTGTGACGGGTGACGAAAAATGGATTTATTTTGAAAATCCGAAGCGGCGAAAATTGTGACTGTCACACATTGATCGAAAGACGACCGGAATGGGCCAGAAGACATGGCAAAGTGATTTTGTTACACGACAATGCGCCGTCTCACACAGCAAAACCAGTGAAAGACACCGTGATATCGCTTGGATGGGACATCCTTCCACACCCGCCATACTCTCCCGACCTGGCGCCATCTGACTATCACCTCTTCGTATCAATGGGGCACGTGCTTGCAGAGCAGCACTTCAGCAATTTCGAGGAACTTGGAAAATGGTTCGACGAATGGGTTGCCGTAAAAGACAAGCAGTTTTTCTGGCATGGTATTCACAATTTACCTGAAAGATGGGCGAAGTGTGTAGAAGCCAATGGCCAATATTTTGAATAAATAAAAAATGAATTTCCCTTGAAAATTACGTGTTTTCTTTCCCACAAAAACCGGCAAAATCTTATGCATACACCTGTGTATATTATATATATATATATATATATATATATATATATATATATATATATATATATATATATATATATATATATGAACAAATTTTAAGATTGGCTATGCACAGTTAGACTTATAACGAGCTAAAGATATGAAGTATGTAGTTGCTTCGAAATATCAGTTAAGCGTCTTTTTCAGGGTTTTTGGAGGAGGAAAATCTGAAAATTATGTTATTTATGAAACGTTTCCTTTGCTATTTTTTTTTTTTTAATATTTCAACAAAGTGTACTTATATAGTATTTACCATAACAGATCATAAAGTGAAATTTCTTATCGATTTTTTTTTTTTCTAAATTTTTACCAGTTAATTAAAAGTTTTTGTCTAAAACACTCCTGTTATTTTTAAAAAATTCTATTTATTTTACCACCTTACGTATAATAGGTATTTTTTGGTTTGACGTATGTATACATTTTTATTTCATTCTTCATATATTATTCATAGTTAAAGGGTCTACTACGGCACGCACTGCCAAAAAAAACCTAGGGACAAAAAAAGGGTTGAAGATTTGTTATCCCCTTGAGCTTGCACTCTATCGATTTTTTTATGGTTTTAAAAGCAAGTGAGTCGTTTTTTTTTTTTTTCGTGGGGGAGTTAAGTCAGGGACGTAGTATAATAAATATAAATATTATTTTAAATATAAAAATCATAGTCAAGTCGAAGTTGCAATGCCCTTCAGTAAAGAAATTATATTGATGGTCAATACTTAAAATACTATTATATTATTACTAGTCAATATTGCTAATACAGTTTCGCGTCTCAATCAAACCATATAATACATAATATTCATTGCATAGGTATCTTGTCAAGGCTGTTGAAGTAATTCATAATTAATATTTCAAATATCTATTGCAAAAATCCAACACCATCTGTCACACCCGATTTTCTCCGAAACTATTTGACATAGAAAGTGGCCTCATCAGAGCCGTGTAGTTTTGAAAGTTATATTTTGGGGAGTGAAAAATTTTTTTTTTATCAGGTCATTGGGTGGGGTGTCAAATGAAAGCTTGTAAAAACAGGAGTTCAAAAATATATAATTTACTTGCGTACACGTTTCTTTGTATTATTTTTAAAAAATTGCGAAAAATCGTTGTCCCTCCCCTTTCTCGAAAAATACTGCTCAAAAAATTTGGAAAAAATTCTGGAATATTCTCCACATGGTGTAGACTGAGCAAAAATTATCACGTATATAAAAAAAAACAAAAATTTCAACGTCATCAGTTTTCAGTAAAAATCGGACGCAAACTTTGTTGAAAACTCATTTGGGGTATGTTTCGCGAAGTCATTGATTATTTTATACCTCCGTAACAAAAATTTTTATTTCTAAAGTAATCAACGTATGGAACACTAATTGCGCAAGTCCGACTTACACTTGGCCGGTTATTTTTTTTATTTTTAGTGAACATGTAAATATTATGCATCGTCTCTAGCGAACCAAGGCAGATAGTACAAAGGCATCTTATCAGAAAAATGAAATACATTTGTCGGTCAGTGTACAGTGTTACACACTAATAGTCATAATTTCTGCAGCTACCAAAAAAATTTTTAGGTGCTAAGAGTTTCGATATGCTGTGTTCCAACTTAATATCGAATTGGTTTATTAGTCTAAATTAAATCCGGTATAGATTTTTCCTTGTTTTTAAAGTACCCTATTTAATTTGTTCTAGATTTAATATTAACAAAGGTTTAGTAATATTATTTTAACAATATAACCTGAAATAACCAGAAGACGTGTCTTGCCTTAAAAATACTTTTACAGAGGTGTCTTGTAGTTTATATCTTCTGCTAAAAATACGTTAAAGTCCGATTTATGTTGAGAATCCAAATAAATTTCGAAAATTAAGAGTTAGTTATATATATATATATATATATATATATATATATATATATATATATATATATATATATATATATATATATATATATATATATATAATATATACACTCAATTATATGTTAATTCAATATTACGTCATTATTGTTATGACTTCATCAGGAAAAAACAACTAAGAATATGCTATATATGTAAAGTAACAAAAATCATAAAAACACTTAACTGACTAGATACATAAAGTAAATAAGACAATGCGACAGGGACACTACACGGCTCACATTTATCAACTAACTGAAAGGCTGTGCTGGTACAAAAATACTTTAATGTATCTAGTTAGTTAAGTGTTTTTAATGATTTTTGTTACTTTACATATACAGCATACTCTTAGTTGTTTTTTCCTGATGAAGTCATAATATAATGACGAAATATTGAATTAACAATAATTGTCTACAGACCGCAAACCTGATATAAATCCCTATTCTATATTAAAGTACGGTCGAGAAATTCCCAACATACAAATAATATATATATATATATATATATATATATATATATATATATATATATATATATATATATATATATACAGTACAATCCCGATTATCCGAATCGCGATTATCTGAAATCCGGCTTATCCGAAACAAACTGTTAAAAAGCAAATTGTATTCCCATTAAACGAAAAAATTCCCATTATTCGAAACAGACGATGAGTGGTTTCCTTAACGCGTCGGGCACTCCCCGATGTCTAGAATTTCATCGCTGTCTATGTTTTGGTTAGCCGACGAGTGTTATAAAAATTACGTCTATTATTATCGCAGAGGTAATAGTTTCGTTTTAATAGATATTTTACAAAATGGAGAGTCATAATAATAAGCGTAAACGTGTCGTTATTACCTTAAAAGAGAAACTTAAAGCAATTCAACGTTTAGATAATGGTGAACTTCTTAAAAATATAGCGAAGGATTTAGGTGTAGCAGTGAGTACTGTTTCACAGTGGAGAAAAAGCGCGAAAAACTTGAAAAATGGTGTAGTGTTTTGTCATCGCCCACACAGTATGAAAAGCGGTGAATACCAAAAAGTAGATGATTCTTTATTTTTATGGTTTACACACAATCGAGAACGTGGAATACCATTTTCAGGAACAATTTTAAAACATAAAGCAGTGAGTTTAAGCGAAGAGTTGCCGGTTATTGAAGCGCCTGTAAATTTTTCTGCAAGTGATGGATGGCTAGACACGTGGAAAAAAAGACATGGTGTACGTCAACTGAAAGTTTGTGGTGAAAAAATTGTCGGCTGATTTATCTGTTGCAAAAAAATTTGCAGAGAATTTTGAGTAGCTTATGAAAGAACATGGTTTACAACCAGACCAAATCTATAATTGTGATGAAACAGGCTTGAACTACAAAATGTTGCCGTCAAATACCTTAGCTTCAAAAACGGAAGCTGGAGCACCTGGTTACAAACGGAGCAAAGAACGTATTACTGTTCTTGCATGCAGTAATGCTTCTGGAAGACACAAACTCCCATTATTATGTATTGGTAAGTAAGCAAATTCACGAACCTTTAAGAATATTCGTCGCAATGCTTTTCCTGTTTTGTATAAAAATCAAAACAATGCCTAGATAAAGCGCGACTCTATTTAAAGACTGGTTTTTTTGGAGATTTTGTTCCCAAAGTAGAACTTTTTTCAAAAGAACATGGATATCCTAGAAAATGAATTCTGTTACTAGATAACTCCCCCACTCACCCAAGTGCGGAGCAACTTGAAAGTGGGGAAATAAAACAATGATTTTGCCTCCTGCTGTATCTTCTCTCATTCAGCCTATGGATCAGGGTGTACTGGAAAATTTAAAACGCAATTACAGGCGTTTGTTATTGGAGCATATTTTAGAAGAAGTAGATGAAGATGGCAATCTTACTGATTATCTAAAAAAGATAAATTTGAAAAATGTTATATGTTGGACAGTTTCAGCCTGGAATCAACTAAAGAGTGGTACTCTGGAAAAATCTTGGTCAAAATTAATTCCACAAGAGGAGAGACATTACTCAGAGGCAGAAACAGAAGATAATGAAAGTTTACATTAAATTATTAATATCAGGATGTGAAAGTGTTACGGAAACCGAGGTTTGTGAATGGTTAAACAGTGATAGTGTGGAAGATGAAATGACTGACCAAGAATTAATTAAAACTGTATACAAAAATGCTAATAAAATGCTATAGACAGTAATGACGATGATGATAACGAAGTAGAAGCCACTGACAATGTTCCAGTAAAAATGTCACATTCAGAAGGACTAGAGACCCTAGAAAAAGCGTTAACTTATGTAGAACAAGAAAATGCAACCGCCGTGGACGTTTTGTTTATCAACCGTTGGAGAGACATCGCAGCCAAAAACAAAACTAACGCAAAACGAGTGCAGTTAAAAATTACCTCATTTTTAAGACATTAAAAGTTAAGAATGAAACTGTTTTATTTTCGATTTTCCGTACATATACATAAAATAAGTAAACTAATTATTCTATTCTTTGTTTTAATAAATACTTATGTACGTAATAGCATATCGTATAAATACTTTTAAGTCAATCTGCAATGTTGTATTTATTCTGAACTTCTATTTTCTAAAAAAATTCGGACTAACCGAAATTTCGATTATCTGAAATCACTTTGGTCCATATTATTTCGGATTCTACTGTGTGTATATACAGTAATACCCCGCTTAGCGCGACCCCGTTACGCGCGGTTTCACTATAACGCGAATTTCAAATACCCCGCTTAGCGCGACCCCGTTACGCGCGCGTTTCACTATAACGCGAATTTCAAATTTCGCGCTCATGTAGTCATTAACTTCTCTATGGTCGCGGGGGGATCCCCGCTTTCTCTGAATATTCTCTTTGAAGAATTGGGAATTCCCTGTCCTTCGACTTTGTTCTATGGGGATTTCCTCGTTCGTTTCGTGTGTTCATTTGTTCCGTAATGTTAGTTCGGTCGGCTGGCAGTTTTGTTTTAATATTTATTGGAGATACATACATACATAATTTAACCCTACGTTAAAAATGCCGCCTGTAAAGAAAAAAGAGCGTAAAAGCGTCACTTTGGAATTGAAGATGAAAGTGTTAAGAAGAATGGAAAATGGAGGCAAAGCAACAATTGTTGGGAGAGATTTTGGACTCTCAGAATCGACTGTGAGAACGATTTATAAAAATCGGGAAAAAATTAAAATCTCCAGCGAAGGTTCAACACCTATAAGTGCAACAAAACTTTCTCGTTCGAGATCATCTATCTTAGAAAGAATGGAGAAATTTACTGTCAGTCTGGATCGAAGATTTGAATAAGAAGAACACACCACTAAGTCAAGATCTCATATGCACAAAAGCAAAATCTTTGTATGAGATGCTGAAAACAAAAGAAGGAGAAGGGAGTGCCACTCCGACTTTTGCTGCCAGCAGAGGCTGGTTCCATCGGTTCAAGCAGCGTTCTAATCTTCACAATATCCACATAACAGGCGAGGCGGCCAGCGCGGACATTCAAGCTGCAGCTGAGTTTCCAGACAAGTTTCAAGACTTCGTTAGACGAGAGAAAATTCCTGCTTGTCTCATCTTCAATGTTGATGAGACCGCACTTTACTGGAAAAAAATGCCATCTCGAACATTCATTTCTAAGGAAGAACGTCAAGCCAGTGGTTTCAAAGCTGCGAAAGATCGACTAACACTTCTGCTGGGTGGTAATGCCACTGGTGATTTCAAACTGAAACCTTTACTAGTGTACCATTCAGAAACACCCCGTGCAATGCGAGGCACAGACAAGACAAGTCTACCAGTTGTGTGGGCGATCAAACAGAAAGGCGTGGGTTACACGGGAAATTTTTCAAGAATGGTATTCTAATAGTTTTTGCCCATCAGTCAAATCATACTGTGACAGAAATGGGCTTGAACCTAAAGTTATATTACTCTTAGACAATGCCCCAGGACATCCAACCTCACTTGATACGCCCAGAGACTTAAAAGTGTACGTAAAGTTCCTTCCACCAAACACTACGTCAATATTACAACCTATGGACCAGGGAGCAATAGCAAACTTCAAAGCTTATTACCATCGCCGCACTTTTAGCCAACTAATTCATGAAACTGACGGGGAAGGAAGACAGTCTATGCGAGAGTGGTGGAAGTCATACAACATTATGAAGTCTATTCACAACATAGAAGAGGCTTGGAAGGAAGTTAAAATGAGTTGTATGAATGGGGTGTGGCGTAATCTTTGGCCAGATGTAGTGGAAGCACCTAGAAGAATTGTCCAGATGCAGAGACAAGTGCTTGAAGACATTGCTGCAATGATTGAGGGGTCTGAACTTGAAGATGTCACGGTAGAAGATCTCGTAGAACTTGTAGCAACGCACGACGATCCTATTAGCAATGAAGATCTGATCGAGTTACAGAATAATCCTATCTACGATGAGGAAGAACAAGTAGAAGAGAAAGTTTTATCTTCAGGGAAAATACAAAATGCACTTTCAAAAATTTATTCAGGTTTGGACATATTGCAGAGTATAGACAATAATGATGACCGTGTCTTGACCGTGTGTCAAACAATTAAAAACAGTGTTGGGTGTTATGAACGTATTTTACAAGAACGTAAACAAAACGTTACCCAAAAGACAATAGATGTATTTTTCCGTAAAAAATAAGAGTATGTATTGCATAAAGTGTTCTTAGAATTAAAGTGATTGATTAAAATGATTTGTATTTTTTTTTTTGTATTAAATTTTTTGACTATGTTTAATCATAAACCTCGATATACGCGAATTTCAGTTAACGCGATTTTTTTCGGAACGTATCCCTCGCGTAAAGCGGGGTATTACTGTATATATATATATATATATATATATATATATATATATATATATATATATATATATATATATATATATATATATATATATATATATATATATATATATATATATTGATATATAATAAATAAATATATATAAAGTTTATTTCTCAACATAATCTCCATTGAGCTCATCACATTTAGTCCAGCGAGATTCCAATTTTTTGATTCCCACAGAAAAAAAAATATTTTCAACTGTACGTAATACTCGCTTACAGCACAGGTACAAGGCAATTTTTGAGGTTAGAAAAAAAAAAAGTCACTTGAGGTTAAATCTGGGTGGGCAACTATTTCGAATTCCATCTTGTGCACTTCTGCACTTGCATCGGCCAATATATGAGCAGGTGAATTCTCCTGGTGAAAGATATCTTTGTTGCTTATTAACAAAATTAAACACTAATACGTTTGACAATTTCCACAATTGTTTCAACACGACAGTGTCTTCATCAGACGGAAGATATTCTAAACCTAGTTATAATAAAGGGGAAATTGTGAAACACATTAGTGTTTAATTTTGTTAATTTACAATGAATTTTCATTAAGTAACGTCTAACTCAGTAAATGATCTTTTTTGCTTGCTAGTCTTGGTCGTTTCTGTTTCCACTCATTGGGCAAACGGTCCAATAACGTTACCTAATAAGAGCCAGTCACTGTTTTACCCTTGTCCAAATAGTCAATGATGATGATATCTTATAAGTCCCAAGAAACAGTTGCCATCACTTTTCCCGCTGATAAAACTGTTCTCCTTTTTTTCAGTGCTCCTTTAAGGGAAAGTTTTGACTACTTTTTTGTCCCTGGGGTATTATGGTGGATCTACGTTTCATCTACAGTCACAAGATGACGCCAGAAATCCTTCGGCTTACGCTGCAATTTTTCCAAACACGATTTTGCATTTTTTCATTTTTAAAACTTCATGCAAGGTCAATATCTTGCTTGAAGTTGAAAATTGAGTAAGAGAGGCCTACCATTTCAGCAATCTGACGCAGCTTAATGCGATGATCTTCTATCAAGATACCATGACTTTTATCGACCATTTCTTCAGAAGAAACCTCAGTATGGGGTCCTTAACAAGCAGCATCTGCAATGCTCATATGGCAATGTTTAAATTCATTTATCCAGTGATAAATGCAGAGTCTCCATGAACTTCCTTCACTTCAGATTCTATTTGGGCCGCACTCCACTTAATTAAAAATGTTTTACCACTGCACGATACTCGGTTTTATCCATCTCTACGAACGGTGTAACACCAATCACTCACGATAGGGGCCAACAAACAACTGCACATTGCTTCTGTTTGACATTTTTAATTCAACCGTTACAAGAATCACGCCTACCAACAGTCATGCCGCTTGATATTTTACTCATGCCATTTTGTAGAAATTTACCAGCCTTCTCAATATCAATTCACCCTCATATACATATATATATATATATATATATATATATATATATATATATATATATATATATATATATATATATATATATATATGTATCCCTATATGAACGATGAATGTCGCCAATACAACTTTGACATTGAGAAAGCGAAACAGTAGACGGAAAATTGTTATAGCTCATGCGTAAATAGATTTCATGCAAAGAATACATCTTAGCAAGTATGAAGAAATATTGAGATACTTATATCTCAGTATCATTGAAAGTCTTTGAAAGGGCCCTATATTACAATCAGATAGCAAGGTAAGAAATTTACACAGATATTAATATATACTTTTTACATATGGAAACATAATTTTGCATTTATGTCTGTTTTTATACAGTTATAATATTATATTGTGTGGATGGTATGACTGTTTCATTATTGCGAATTTCAATTTCTTCTTTGAAGAAAAATATTTTGGTCGCCATGCAAATTCTTTTTAAGGTGGCATCAACAATTTTTACTTCTTTAGTTTTGTATACTGGAGTTGATTCACTATTATAGTCTGCTTATTCCTTAAGTTACCTAACGTAATGAAATATACCCTATATCCTGGCCAGAGAACATATGTATTTTATAAAAAAACACGTAAATCGGATAAGTGGTTCTTGAGTGCTAAATGCATTAACGGACAGAAAGGGAGACGTTGCGTTTTTATATATATTATAGATTTTTTTTGATAAATATTAAGTAAAGAATTTTAAAAAACATGTAAATCGGATAAGTGGTTTTCGAATGATACACACACTAACGGACAGACAGACCGACAGAGAGACGTTGCGTTTTATATATAATATATAGATTCTTATTATATAACCTGGCCAGAGAACATATGTACGAATTGAAAAAAAAAACACGTAAATCGGATAAGTGGTTCTCGAGTGATAAGCGCACTAACGGATAGACACAGAGACAGAGAGACATTGCATTTTATATATATTGTATTCTTTCTTACATGATACTGTTCCATATTTAACGGTTTAGGCACCGTATTGCAAGAGAGTGGGCTAGCGGCAAATTTTTTTTCCGACTTGATTCACTATTATCGTCACTGCTTATTCCTTATGTTACCTAACGTAATAAAATATATCCTATAACCTGGCCAGAGAATATATGCATAAATCTAAAAAAAACACGTAAATCGGGTAAGTGGTTCTCGAGTGGTAAGCGCACTAACGGACAGATAGGTAGACAGAAAGATGTTGCATTCTATGTATATTGTAGACGATTATAGATAATCTAGACAGAGAACAAATGTATGAAAAAAAAAAAAACACGTAAATCGGATAAGTGATTCTCAAGTGATAAGCGCACTAACGGACAAATATACAGACAGACAGAGAGACGTTGCATTATATATATATATATATATATATATATATATATATATATATATTATAGAAAATTAGAGCTAACCTGGCCAGAGAACAAATGTATGAATTAAAAGAAAAAACATGTAAATCGGATAAGTAGTTCTCAAGTCATAAGCGCACTAACGGACAGACACACAAACAGAGAGACGTTGCAGTTTATATATATTATATTCTTTGGTACATGATATTGTTCCATATTTAATAGTTTAGGCAGTGTATTGCAAGAGAACCCGCTAGCGGAAAACTTTTTTCCGACTTGATTCACTATTATGGTCACTGCTTATTCCTTATATTACCTAACGTAATAAAGATATATCCGGCCCCCGGGATATCAATAAGGCCTGCGATCGCAGTGTCAGAACATATGTTTTTTAGAGCGTTTAAAAAAATAAAATTAAATAATTCAGTACATAAAATCGCATTCTAAATTTAATATATGGCCCTCTGCAAAATTGAGTTTGACACCTATACCTAACGTGATAAGCGCACTAACACGTACGATAAGTGGTTCAGATAGAGACGACAGAGAGACGTTGCATTTTAAATATATTATAGATAACCAAAAACTAAAATATTCTAAGTCGGTTATTTGACAATATTACTGACAATTGTGTGTGTGGCGACCATGTGGTACGTTTATAAAATAAAAGATTTTGAGGTAAAACTTGGCAGATATGGTTTGATAATTTATTGTTTCATGAATAGTTTTATATTGACTTTTTAATTAAAATGCGATTTTAGGTTTGGTAGCTGAAATTATAGAATAAATCCGATAATTTTTTCGTTAGAAATTCTTGGCTAATTAGTCACTATGAGTAAATATAGTATTATTATAATCATATTAGTGAGTGCCGTTATTTAAAGATCCATAAGTAAAATGCTAATCCAAAATTTTGAAAATTCAAAAACCAAATAACAATACATTTTTTATAAATAATAGACACATTACCATAAAATATATCATTCTGCTCAACCTCGAAAAGATGAACTAATATAATAAATTGCACGAAATTGAGAGTTAATCTCAAGACAAAGATAAAAACTCAAATGTCCTAAAGATCTTGATTTCCGAATTCCATACAATGCTTAACATAATATTCGTCAGGAGGCAGGGGGCACATCTAATGACATATTATGATCTGGTAAAAAAATATTTATGAAAATTTTAAGACATGTAAGTGTGTTGTTTGATAGGACTGATAATTGTATTTTAACAACAAAAAAAAAAACAGTTTTTCTAATTAATAAATGCTAAAAATTGTATTAATTGTTGACAAGAAATATAAGTCTTGTCATTTTATAATTAGAGTACAGTAATGTGAACAAAATAGAGGAATATTTTGACTCTCGCATAAAAATGATTAATCGCTTTGATTGGATGTAACCCAAAGTTTACCATATTCACATTAAAATGCGATCAAATATCTAAACTGGCCTGAAAACTAGCCACTTGGATAGCATACGAACGGATCTGTCAAATATTTAGTGTTGTCATACTTTCGAAATTTAAATACTCACTGGCTTTCTCACTGTCATTAAAAGTTCAATCCGAAGGAGTGCATAATTTTAACTAACAAAGAAGAAAGTAAATAAGATTATGTTTATAAGAAACAGCTAAATATTTTAAATGATACTTATATAACCACGTATAAATTGCTTTTAAACTTAACAAATATATGTGATAACGTCGGTACGAATCCCCAGCATTTTTAATTGCCAAACAACGTGCTATTACAATATTAAGGGTTTTAGCGGCGTTGCACGGAAGCTGAGAAAGGTATTTTTGCATAAGACGGAGTTGTAACTCTGCCAAGGTTTTCCTACTTGTCCTTACCGCACTCATTGAAATTTTTAATGGATCATTGATTTGACAGGAACGATTATCAATTTACGATATTACACCTATACACGTACTCCTACATAATTATTCATTATTAAATAAGCAGAACCAAAACTTATACTATATAATATAGAATTCCAACAATAAATTTTGCATGAATTGCATGCAATCGATCACGTTGCTAATTGAATTTACAGAATATGATTATAATTTGTATTCGTAACAAATTTAAATAAAGTACCAAAGTAATTAAAATTATCTCCGTCCCTGGATAAATTCTTCAACAGCGAGAATATAAAAAAGTTCGCGGACGAGGCCATCAGGCATAGCGTGGGGTAACCCTATCGTTGCTGCTGGGGTATAAGACAAGAGATCGATATAACTCTTCCGTGGGGTGAAGTAAGAGCGCGTAGGGTGAGCTCTGTTACCCTAAGAGTTGCGGCGTTACCCCCAGAGATATCGTAGATGTACGAAACAAGAGAGAGCCACATAAATTTCTCGTGTAAGTAGCGTAAATAATAGCGTAATAACCAAAAAGTATTTCAGGAAGTACGAAGTTAACACGCATTATGTTCTTAAAATGTGTAAATATTGGTACTAGTAAGGATATTTGAGATAATATCTGAGTAATATTCTTTAAATGCAAGGTGAAGTGAAGGGATTGTGAGTGAGTGAAGTGAAGTGATTGATTTATAGGTAAATCCGTAAATTAAAACTGCTTCCTTAATATTTAAAATTGTAGTAATATCCTAGTGGTAGAGCTTTGGAGTCAGGCAAAATAATGGCTACTGTAGTCGACAGTGCATCATTCGCTCCAGGATTACAGTAGTTCTTTGTTATTTGCTACGGTTTAGCTCCAGCAATCATAGCAGTTAAGCGGGGTTTAGGTAAATCCTGTAAACTAGAAGTATGACGAGGTTGCGCAATGCTTACAAAAAGTACTTACCATAACTGTCAAGAAATATTGAATGAATATAATAATTCGAAAAACACTGAATAAGGGTATATATATATATATATATATATATATATATATATATATATATATATATATATATATATATATATATATATATATATATATATATATATATATATATATATATATATATACATACATATCTGCTGTTTGTGTGGTGCAGTCAGTCTACGATGGAATACTAGGTATGCGTTTCAGATTTGGTAGAGTTCGTTGTATTTTACCACGATGTTCCGCAAGTTCTGGTATAAGTACTAGAAATACTGTTCTCTTGTTTGTCGATCCTGACTTATGATGATGCAGCCAAACGCGTCTCGAGATCTATTGATAAATGAGATAACAGGGTAGATTGCTGAAACATGGGCTTGGTCCGTTTTCAGTTGTTTTACATTTACATTACAAACCATATATATATATATATATATATATATATATATATATATATATATATATATATATATATATATATATATATATATATATTTTCTATTTCTTTTTTTGTTCTTGAGCTAATTGTTTACGATTTCTTTTCTCAGGTTTAGGTTTGCGTGTTTAATTAAAAGGATACGTTTTATGTTCTGCCCTTGTTTCAGTGCATGTTGTGTCGGCTAGTTTTGACAGTTACTGTTTATTACCGGTTTAAAAATATTATAATTAAAAAGTGATGGTCATTAAAATACCAATGTTAAATTATTATGGGAAAAGAACGATACCAGACTTATTTTTTTTTCGGAAATTCGCTGATGATTTCGCAATACCACCCTAATTATTTTATAATAAACAAATAAAATCACCGGTTAGCATGTTGTGGCCGATATTTGACTAAATACTTTTTACATTACTCGTTTAGATATGCAGTTTTTTCCTGAATTATTTTTGACTTTTTTGATGTTATACAGCTATTTTGAAAATGTAAAATTTTTAGGTTAATCTAGTGAATTTCATATCAATATTTCATATTTAGACAGAATTTTATTTCATATTTAAAAGACAGGTTCTTGGAAAGTTAACAATTTGAGTTTTTTATATATATATATATATATATATATATATATATATATGAAAAGCTTTTAAAATTTTAAAAACAAAAACAAAAAACATGACAGCAATAAACTCGGAGAAAAATATATTTATCAAATTTTCTTTAAGGATAATAAGGAAAAATATTTTTCAGCTACGTGAAAAGTAATTTTTAATGGACAGATTTTAATAAATAAGTAAGCTTTTTTTTTTGAACAGCCATTTACAATTTTGCTAGACTAGTAATTTACTTTAATTTAAAGATAATACAAAAAAAGATAAATTTATTTAAGTAAATCAAAAACACTGTAGTACCGGGGGCGTTTTAAGAATTACCACATGTGTAATCATCCTGTTTAATTTATGACGTGATAAAAACTGCAATAATCCGAAAGTTTGAAAACTAACAGTATATCACTCTTAGAAAAAGCTTAGTAGAATAACCGGACATTACTAAAACATTTACCATTAATTTTAATCATAGAAATAGCGGAAAGTTACATTTCACCCAAATTACACGCGAGTTACTAAAAGAATAATTCAATTAGAATGCTGTATCATGAATTTAAATGTATTGTATTTATGAAATTATTTAAAATTAAAAAGTGATTTTATTTTATTCTTAAAGCTGTTTGATTGCTTGCTCGACTGCTGCAATAAAATAATTGTACATCACGCTCACTGTTCACATTAAAATTTAAAAAATATTTAAATGTGTGTTTTGATCATGACCATCGCGTACACTTATAAACATATACCGTCAATTGTAATTATTCACTAATAAAATTATCAAAAACATTCTACCAGTAAACAAAGTATGTCAGTCATAAAATTGTTTCATTAAGAATTTGAATGAGTGCAGAAAGACAAGTAAAAAACTCTGAACACATTTGCTGTCTCAATCAAAAAAATTACCTTACTACTTTTTCCTGTAACACCTCTAAAAACTGATGATCGCACGTGGTTTGGTGGTAAAACCTGCTTCGGATTTGTACCGGTGTTGTTACATATATTTGGTAATTTTCCTAACAGGTTATATATGGTTTTATATAACTTATGATAAGTACGCATTTAGAAAATATTGAGTTGTTTCTTATAAATATAATGTTATTTACTTTCTTCTCTATTAATGAAAATTATGTACTCATTCTCTCTCTCATCTTTTATTGATGTTGAAAAAGCCAGCGAACCAAGGATTTTGTTAAATTTTGGAATTATGATAGCTATATGTATACAGTTCGCTTGGAGACTATCTAGTCAACCTTTACTATTTTATCACTGCCCCACTCATCCGCTAATGTTGAGCGCATATTAATCCTATGAAAACAAAACAGCGAAATAAGCTGTCTACTGAGTGAATCACTGGTCTATTACATACAAAAAGACTATTTAATAACACTAATTGTTATGACTTCGAAATTAGTTCAAAGATGACTGCGGCTATGGCCAAAGAATATTGGCTTGATCCTAAAAATCATAAAAATTAATTAGATTTAAGTTTGTGTACCTATTTGATGTTAGATATCTTTAGTAATAAACGAATTATAAATTACTTAGTCTGTTATGTTTCGATTTCATTATACTTTAGTAGGATTCACTGTAAAAAAATTACTCTTATTAGTTTTAATTGTATACTGAGTATACTTTGTAAGTTCCTTGGATACTGAGCATTGAAAATTAAGGATTTATAAAGTTTACATTTAAAGATTAGAATTTTATTACAAAAACAGTCTTACGTTTTTCCTTGGACAACGTTTAGTCAGTTTTAGAGAAACAAAAATTAAATAAAAGTGTTTTTAAGTAACAAAAAATTTTCTGTGGTACGTGATACCTAATAAGCATCGAGTACCAATGGTTCAGAAAACAAACGATTAGATCGACAGTTTATTGAATAAGATAAAAAAAATTGTAGTCCAATAATTGGACAAGTATATTAACTTTCAAAAGATAATATGTTTTGAAAATATAATTATATTTGTACTTCTATAGTTGTTGCACTAAATTGAAATAATAATGAAAGTTTTGATCAGAAATTATGACAATCATCCAGAAGTATTTTCTATACTAGTGACCCAATATACTATAGTAACGCGTAAGCTGAAAAGTTTGTGGTCTGACACATAGATTTTTCAAAAAAAATCCTTTTTAAAAAATCCTTATGATTTTTAGGAAGTACCAAGCTTCAAACGATACTTTTCAAAATTTCGACGATTAGTTTACAAGTTACAGTGGGTTTAATGACGCTACTTTTGATATTTTCAAAAGAATAAAAAAATCGAATTTCGTGTCTTGAATAAACGCTGTTTTTTGATGGAAAAAATGCCATTCAAGCAAGGCAATGGCTTGATAGTGTTATGGGGACTCTGCCCCTGGAAAATCACTCATCATTTACTGGTGCGCTGAATTTAATCGCGGTCGTACAAATGCAAATGATGCTGAACGGTCTGGATGCCCAAATAGGTGCTTACACCGGAAAACATAAAAAAATCCACAAAATTGTTTCGGATGACGGTAAAGTGAAATTGCGTGACATAGCTAACACCCTAAAGATATCAAAATAACGTGTTGGTCATATTTTGCATGAACTTTTGGGCGTGAGAAAGCTGTGTTCGAAATGGGTACTGCGTTTGCTCACAGTGGACCAAAAACCATAACGTGTTGATGATTCTGAGCGCTGTTTGAACCTGTTTAAGCGAAATAAAAAATATTTTTTCATGCAATATGTGACAATGGATGAAACATGGATCCACCACTACACACCGGAATCAAATTAGCAGTTAGCTGAATGGACAGCAGCCGGTGAAAGCAGACCGAAGCGACCAAAGACACAACAGTCGACTGAGAATGTTTTGGCCTCTGTATTTTGGGATACGCATGGAATAATTTTCATCGACTATGCTGAAAAGGGAAAAAGCATCAATAGCGAATATTATGTAAAGTTATGGGTGCGTTTGAAGGCAGAAATTGCAAGGAAACGACCTCAAATGAATAAGAAAGAGGTGCTCTTTCATCAAGAAAACGCCCTGTGTCACAAGTCAATGGTTACCATGGCCAAAATTGCACGAATTGAAGTTCGAATTGCTTCTTTATCCACCGTATTCTCCAGATTTGGTCTCCAGCAACTGTTATCTATTCACAGACCTCAAAAAAATGCTCGCGGAAAGAGATTTGGCTTTAATAAAGAAGTTATCGCCGAAACTGAGGCCTATTTTGAAGGCAAAGACAAAACCTTCCACAAGAAAGCTATAGAAATGTTAGAAAAGCGTTGGACTGATTGTATCGCTCTTGACGAAGACTATATTGATGAATAAAGTCCAATTTTACAAAAAAATGTGTTTTAAGTAGCAAGACCAAAAACTTTTCAGTCTACGTGTTATTTGGTAATGAAGCCATTGACCTACATACCGATTGGTGTGATCTAAGATCCTTCAATCTGTAACATACTAAAACCAAAAATATTTTTCCAATGTGCTGTCTAGAAAGTCATACGTCGATGGTATATTAAATTCCGCGGAGCAAGTTCTGCAAAGAATTTTAATCAAAATGCCCCTTATTTCTTTTATCGAACATAAAAATAACAGGCTGATTTAAAATTCGTTTTCTTCGAATTTTCAGTGTTCAGATACTTAATTAGATTGAAATAATGATTATTAAAAATATTTGCCTTAAAGAGGCTTTTCAAGAAAACAATGAAAGATCTTTTAAAGAACAGAATATTTAATTAAAATGTAGCATTTAAAACACATTTTAGACCTTAGATACTAAAATAAATAATGATATTAATATTATTGTCTAACCGTCATCTAGAATGATCGTTTTCCGCGTGCAATGCAGACCGTAACCCGAGTCTCTTTTAATTTAGGATGTTTGTAAATTTTTGTTTATAGAAATTAAATAGAACTTTGTTCTCGCTTACATTGATAGTATGACTTGTAAAGTGTTCATGTTAAGCTATAGCTTATCGTATAAATTTGGTTCTTTCATGTTCCTTAATTCTAGTTGATATTTATCTTCCATTTTCTCCTACATTCACTATACCACATGACCAGGGAATCTTATAGACACCTTCTGTTTATAAATAAAATCTGTCGTTTGGAGATTTCAAACATCGTCCAATTTTCTTTCTAGTGCTGAAAAGTCTTGAATCTTTTAAGTAATTTGGTTTTTTTTTTTTTTTTGTCTGTAGTAGCCAGTAAGTAACGTAAAATTGTACTGTCTATTGATGGATCCTTGTTACTATCCTGTAGTCTGGTAGCCAGGTTTTTAAAGCGCCTAAACGAACGTTTAATATCGTTAGTCTAATACCATTACTCTTTAAAGCATTGCCCAGTTTACCTGTTTCTGATGAGATAGAATTTTCCTTACATACTGACAAACCTCTAGCGACACAGATAGTTTTTAGGAGGAATGTTATGAATTAGCATTCAGATATTTGTTGGTATGAGTTGGCTTTCTATAAACCTAATGTCTCAAGATGTCCTGAAAAGTGTTTTTATTGGTGGTGAAATATTAATGTAAAGGGAGTTTTTTTTTGGCAATCCCCCTTCCACCGGTTATTTTTTTTTTTTAATCAATATAATGGTAAGTTATTTTTTTATAAAAGAGTGATCCTTTCCGTTTTATCCACTCCTTTATTATTTTGAGATTTTAGTGAAATTTGATGACAAAAGACGATATTTACTAATATCATTAAGGGTTCTTTCTTCTAATCTCGAAGAGGAAGTAAAAATGTTTCGTGCAAACGTCGAGAAGTTAATCCAAATACAATTACAAGAACTACGATTTTTTCTTCTTCTTCTTCTTTCATAATAATGTTTTTGCATATATTTAAAAGCTTGTTATATAACATTATGCCTCTTCAGATGTTAACATCTAACATTCTTTCCATATTTATGTAGTCACCATTGGTTTAAATATTTTAGCTAGTCGTGCCAACCATGTATTTTCTCTGTATTAAAGAATTGTCTTCTTTTTCTAGTCTTCTCTGTTATACCTTTTAAATTGTTGTCTTTCTGTCTTCGCTCATTATGGGTGTCTGTCATATTTGCCCATATATTTGTCTAAAGATTCTTATCCTTACTTTTATAATCATTCGTAAAATTTAATTAAGTTTACTCTAGCCATAGTTGCATAGGCCATTATCCATTGCATAGTAGTAATTGCATTATATATTACTGCTGTTTTGTATATTCTAATTCTACCTGAGGTACTGCTGATTGAAATAAGTAACGGTGCTCTGTACTTGCCCGTCACTAGGAGGAGGGAATTTTTTGGAGCAGGTTCGCACCCTTATCAAAAATTTAAAAACCACATTTTATTACAAAAACAGGGTTATACCTCAAACTACGACGGATATAACAAAAACAAATTTGAAGAGAAAAAGGTATATGTGTCGGAAAAATAAATCTAATTTATGATTCATATAATGGGTAACATATAAATGAAAAGTGGACTTTAAATTTTATTTTCTAGGTTATATGCCTTCTGATCTTATCGGAGTGTACAAAGTGTCTTGTTATTATAGAATATCTTCAATATAATTCAATAAAAGAAAATATAGAACATGAATTTATGTTCAAAATGACACGATGGCTAGAGTATAACCGTTTCCTCACAACTCTACTGGTAATTTTTCAGTCTTCATTCTTTGTAATTGGTGAGTTAAAAAATTGTATCTTATCGGAGTGTACGAATTATCTTCAATATAATTCAATAAAAGAAAATATAGAACATGAATTTATTTCATGACACGATTAGAGTATACCGTCCTAACTTCAAGTTTTCATTGGTGAGTTAAAAAGTAACCGGGTTTTAATACATCCTATTCATAACCGGGTAAATTTAACCGTCTGATTTTATCGAAAATTCGGAATTTGCCTTCCATAGAAATTGCTTCAGATAAACGCAAGGTATTTTAGGAATCATATCAATACGTACAATTAATTTGTAAAAAAATCACTCTTCAAGATTTTTAAATTTATTTACATTTCAAGAATAGGTGCCGAAAAACATTACAATTTCCCACGGTCTTATGGTTTGTCTGTCTGTTGTCACAATAACTTTCACCTGTTATTTTCTGGACTATGAATTTTGAGTAGACTAGATAGTTTTATGGAAATTTTTTCTGGAGTAATGAGCAGATTTTAATCATAATTATTTATAGTCAAATTGTAGGGATTTAAGGGGGTGAGAGAGAGAGAGTAAATGAGGGTGCCTTGAATTTGTAATGTTATACGTCATTTTTAGTGTTGTCACAATAGACGAAGCTAAATATTTTAATCACGTTTTCATTGTTTCAAATTTTAGATGAATAGTATATAGGTGTAAATATCAATTTTCATTTGTAACCGACTTTTTATTGAGATTAGTTAAGGAAAAGTAACTATGAAGTACCTATATATTAAGTGCGAGAAAACATAATTCAGTTCATTATTACAACTGCGTGTTTGTGAGAGCAATGCTCTGGAAATTAACACGTAGGCTGAAAGGTTTGTGGTCTAGCTACTTAAAACAATTTTTTTTGCAATATTCGACTTTATACATCAATATAGTCTCCTTCAAGAGCGATACAATCAGCCGAACGCTTTTCTAACATTTTTATACCTTTCTTGTAGAAGGATTTGCCTTTGCCTTCAAAATAGGCGATAACTTTCTCATTGGAGCCAAATCTGTTTCCTGTGAGCATTTTTTTGACGTCTGTGAATACATAATAGTCGCTGGGGACCAGATCTGGGGAATACGGTGAATGAAGAAGTAATTCGAATTTCATGCAATTTTCCCATCCTAACCATTGACTTGTGACACGGTGCATTGTCTTGATGAAAGAGCACTTTTTTCTTACTCATTTGGGGCCGTTTCTTTGCGATTTCTGCCTTCAAACGCACCAATAACTTTATATAGTATTCGCTATTAATGGTTGTTCCCTTCTCAGCATACTCGATGAAAATTATTCCATGCGCATCCCAAAATACAAAGGTCAAAACCTTCCCAGCCTACTGTTGTGTCTTTGGTCGCGCTGCTTTCACCGTGCTGCTGTTTACTCAGCTGACTGCCGATTTGATTCCGGTGTATATTAGTGGATCCATGTTTCATCCATTTCACATATTGTATGGAGAAATCCTTTTTATTTCGCCTAAATAGGTACAAACAGCACTCAGAACCCTCAACACGTTGTTTTTTTGGTCTACTGTGAGATAACGCGGTACCCATTTCGAACAGAGCTTTCTCATGCCCAAATGTTCATGCAAAATATGACCAACACGTTTTTTTGATATCTTTAGGGTGTCAGCTATCTCACGCTATTTTACTTTACGGTCATCCAAAACAATTTTGTGGATTTTTTTGATATTTTCCAGTGTAACCACCTCATTTGGGCGTTCAGAGTGTTTAGCATCATTTGTATCTGTACGACCGCGTTTAAATTCAGCATACCAGGAAATGATGAGTGATTTTTCAGGGGCAGGGCCTTGTTACATTTATCAAGCTATTGCTTTGCTTGAACGGTATTTTTTCTATCAAAAAATAGTGTTTAATCAACACACGAAATTCAATTTTTTCCAGTGTTTTGAAAATATCAAAAGTAGCGTCACTAAAACCACTGTAACTTGTAAACTAATCATTGAAATGCCATAAAATATTGACACGTATCGTTTGAAGGTTAGTATTTCCGAAAAATGTTATCGATTTTTTGAAAAGGGCGACATCTATATATCAGACCAAAAACTTTTCAGCCTACGTGATACTTTTGTATTCTTACTTTCCTTGTTAAAGGGAAATTTACCATTTTTAAAAAAATACATGTCGAGCTTTTTGCTTATCTAGACATTTTAGTGTATTTAGATCACGAAAAAACATAGTCACTCATTTCCGTCGATCTATCTATCTGTCTCTTTGTTGGTCTGTTGGCATGATAACTCTCGAAGGAAATAAGATATCAATTTTAAACTTGTGCATAAATATTATCTTATAAGGGGAACAAGCCTTTAGGTTTTAAACGATATCGCTTTAGTCCAAGGGGGTGAAATGAGTAGAGGTCGAACAATTTTATTGGTTTTAGTAGTAATATGGTAACTTTTCCCGTTTTCTTTTTGAAATAATAAATAAATTGTTTGCCTTAATATTTATAGTAAAATATATTAGGGATGAAAGGGGTGAGGAGGAGATTAGAGTGATTGATGCATGTACGGAATAATGCTCCTAAATACTACCTTAAAAGTATTAACAAAAATCATATTGGAAGAAATGAGCAAGGATATTCAAATAAGAGAGGAACAACAGGGATTCCGCAAAAATCGATCAACCATAGATGCCATATTTATAGTGAGGCAGTTAATGGAAAAAGCTAAAGAATTTAACGAACCTGCGTATATGTGTTTCGTCGACATGACTCAATCTTTCGATAGAGTGCAATTAACAGATATTATAAAATTATTACAGGAAAAGCAGACAAACCAGAAGCTAATAAATATCATGACATTAACACAGAATGTAGAACAAATATAAGACTAGGACATCTGATGAGCAAGGAAGTAAAAATAAACGCCGGAATAAGACAAGGGAGTTTAAATGCAGAAATGAAACGCAGAGTGAATGTCCTCGAAATGAAGAAGAATGGGGGTATCAAAAATGGAAAGGGTGCGTAAGGAAGAAATAAGAACAATGGAGGCACAAGAAACAATAACAGATAGGATAGAGATTAGAGGTTTAAAATGGTTTGGTCACCTCATGAGAATGGATGAAACCAGATGGCCATATAAATTATTAAAATGGACAGCACCAGGGAACAGAAAACGCGGCAGACCAAGAAGATCACGGAATGAAGGAATACGCCAAGCATGAATTCCAGAGGTTTGACAGAGGATATGACCGCGGATAGAGAAACTTGGTGTTTGGGAACGAATAGACGGCTATAGCTGTATTGGAATCCGTTATTTAATTCACTTAAAATTACTATTTAGAAATATGATGAAAATTTATTTAAAATTTCTTTTAAATTATTATTGTTAATTTTCAGTTAAATTAAATTAGTTTTACTACCTTGTTATATAAACTTTTATATGATCTTTATGTACATGATATTCTTATTAATAATAAAAAAATTATAGAGTACGTAATCGTAACACCTTTGTTCGTGCCCGGAACAGATGCAAAGGAATTATCGACAAAACCAAGGATGCGCGCAATCAACGAATTAGAAACAAACTTCTCGCTTGTTCTAATAATTCCAGGTCCTTTTGGGCAGTCGCTAAGGCTGTTAGTCAAAATTTTACCAAATCCACCATACCACCATTCACACGGCCAAATAATTCCATTGCAACCACACCTGTTGAGAGAGCGAACTTGTTGGCTGAACTCTTTGCTTCACATTCTACTGTCGATTTTCAAGGAAAAAATACCGCCTACTATCCCATATTGTAGTCAAAGATGCCCGATGTTGTGTTTAGACAGCGCATCATAAAGCGTATTTTAATGAAGCTAGACACCAAAAAGGCTTCTGGCGCTGACGGAATACCTGCCATTTTCTGTAGACTTTTTAACCTATCCTACAGAAAGGGAATATTTCCGTCCTGCTGGAAATGTGCCACGGTTCAGCCGATACCTAAAAAAGGCAAGAAGACCTTGCCAAATAACTACCGACCAGTCGCACTGCTTTCAATAATATCGAAAGTCATGGAAAAGGTTATCAATGAGCATCTTCTAAAATATCTTGAACGATTCAATATTATTAGCGATCACCAATATGGTTTTTGTAAACATAGATCAACAGGAGATCTTCTGAGTTATGTAACACATGTTTGGAACAACGCAACTGAACACTTTGGAGAATCTCGAACGGTTGCTCTTGACATATCCAAGGCATTCGACCGTGTCTGGCACGATGGACTGTTGGCTAAGTTACGCTCTTATGGTATGTCTGAAAGGTTCTGTTTGTGGCTCTCATGTTTCCCCAGAGAGCGTTCTTTACGAGTGGCGGTCGACGGATTCTTTTCTAACACCTTCACTATCAACGCCGGTGTGCCCCGGGGCTCCATACTATCTCCTAATCTCTTTCCCATTTACATTAACGATCTGCTGGAAAAGACCGGGAATCCAATCTACAGCTTTGCATATGACAGTACGCTTGTCTTTTCATTCACCTTGAACGCTCGGACATTGGCTGCTCAGGCGAATATCCGCAGACAGCAGGAGGTCGTTCAACTTAACAAAGACCTGGAAGAAATTCTATCTTGGGGTGACAGGGAATTTAACGCTACAAAAACCCAGAAGGCAGTTTTTTCTAAAAAAGGTAACGTTGCTGAACCCAACATAGTCATGTCGGGGCACTCCATTTCCCTAGCATCGTCGCTCAATTTGTTGGGCGTTAGTTTGGGAGCAAATATGTCCTGGCATGAACATGTTGCAGGCACAGCAAGGAGAGCTTCTCAAAAGTTGGGAATATTATTTCGAACCAGAAAGCTTTACACCCCACAACAACTGTTAATTCTTTACAAAGCTCAAATTCGACCAAAATAATTTTAAATACCTGAGAACAATGATAACAAGCTACGGAGACTTAAACAGGGAAGTAAAACAACAGTCTATGGAGGTATCACTAATAGCAGGTTGTTTGACGGATATAGTGTGGAAAAATAAATACCTCATCGTGGAAAGTAAAATAAGAATATACAAGACAACATTGAGACCGATCCTCATATATGCTGTAGAAACAAGGGCCGACACATGTAAAACAGCACAAATGTTGAGGACAACAGAAATAAAAGTGATTAGGGACATATATGGAAAAACTATCCAAGACAGAATCTGTAACAAAGATCTACAAGAACTAAGTAAGATCCATGAAATATCCAAATGGACCAGAACTAGAAGAAAACAATGGAATAAACACGTAGATCGAATGGACGACAACAGACTGGTAAAAAGGGCCAAACCCAATAAACCCTGCGTAGAAGAAGTAAGGGCAGACCTCCGAAAAGGTGGAAGGAATGCTGGACGTCCACATCAGACGAGGCCTAATGGGGATAAAACAGGCAGTATGCCTACTTATATGACACACCATATAAGAAAGAAGAATAAGAAGAAGATTCATGTATATCTGGATGTATGTCCTTTTTACAGTTTTTGATGTCGAAATTACGTAATTTTTTCATTGCTTTCAGTTTTTACCCACAAAGGAGCTGAAAAGGGTGAGGGTTGTTTATTAGTGTATAATTTAAACAGCATTTTGAAATGTTTACAGTAATCGTAATCTGCACGAACAAAATACAGCCACTATCCGGGTGAATAATACTCTATCGCAAGATTTCAAACTCGGAGGTTCGTCAGGTATACACCTATATTGTTTAATATATATATGGTTAGTGAACACATCATGAGAGAGGTGTTTGACGACTGGCAGGGCGGCATAACAATAGGTGGTTCTAAAATAAATAATCTAGTTACGATATGCCAACGACACCATAGTCTTGGCAGACTCGAAAGAAGAACTCCAGTACGTCATGGATAGACTTAACTTCGTCAGCAACAAATACGGGCTACAGCTGAATAAAACCAAGATGAAAGTAATAATCATTGAGAGAGTCCGAAACAATCAGCCTTACGTTAGAAATATTGCAGGGTATGAAACAATCAGTCACTTCAATTACCTCGACTCAGTAATAACAAATAACGGCGGATGTGAGAACGAAATAAGCAGACGTCTTGCTATGGCCAGAACAGCAATCATCAAGCTAACAAAAATATTAACATACTAATACTCCCAGTTGCTACATACGCAACTCAAACCTGTGCAAGTTGAACTTGCGCAATTATGGTTCCGTACGTTGATTGCTTTTAAAATAAAAATTTTTGTTACGGGGGTATAAAATGATCAGTGACTTCACAAAACACACCCAAAATGAGTTTTCAACAAAGTTTGTTTCCGATCTTTACCGAAAACTGATGACCTCGAAATTTTGATACCAGATAAATTATTAAAGGTAATACACTCGTGATAATTTTCGTTTAAACTACACCCTGCGGAGAATATTTTAGAATTTTTTCCAAATTTTTCGATCAGTACTTTTGGAGATAAGGGGGGAGACAACGATTTTTCGCGATTTTTTAAAAATAACACAAAGAAAAGTGTGCACAAGTATTATATGATATATATTTTTGAACTTGTGTTATTACACGCTTTCATTTGACACCCCACTCGATAACCTGGTAAAAAAAATCGCTTCCAATTCCACCCCCCAAAACTAACCCCTTAAGTAAAAATTTAAGTTTCAAAACTACACAGCTCTGATAAGGCTATCAATTCCTATATCAGTATCAAATTTCAAGTTTCTATGTCAAATAGTTCCAGAGAAAATCGGGTGTGTTAGAGGGACACACAGGCGGACAGACTTCGACGTAATCTTATAATTGTTCCGTACGGAATACTAACAAGAAATGAACCAGCGCATTTGAAATGTGGGTATACACAAGGATGCTCAGGATACCTGCACGGCGTACTGCACAAATACTTCCATCTGGAGGAACTCAACATCAAAACAACAACTACTATAGTCAAGACAGAGATACTTTGGTCACATAGCAAAGAGGAGGGACACAGTAGAGCGGTTGATTGTGGAAGGTAATATCGAGGGCAAAAATCCGAGAAGACGGTCTCCCACACGGTGGTCGGACCATATTAAAACAACAACTGGCTTCATATTCCCGGAAGCATCACATCAAGCTCAAGATCACATGGGCTCAAATAATGGCACAAATACCATGATATCTCCACGTCCTTACGTAGGATGACGGATAGAGGAGGAGGATGTAATTAGGTAAACGGGTGGGGTAGCGGATGAAGAGGGTTGCTTCTTACTTATGGTCTTATAGGTCATTTTCAGGATTTTTAGATAAGTGAGAGGAATTTGGAAATTCACTTATTTTTACATTGCTTTAAATTTTAATAGGGGAAGGGTGTGAAAGAGGTAGAATGGTCAAATATGATATAGTTTTAATTAGTTATATATTATAACCAATTATATAACGCATAAGTGGTGGAGAATGGAGTTGGAAGGGTGATTTCTTATTCATTGTGCTATTGGCCTTTTTCACAGTTCTTTGAGTAAAGGTGTCGAAAAATTATATTTTTTTTCGTTATTTTTAATGTTAACAGGGAAAGAGGGTGAAAGAGACGGAGATCATTAAATATTGTATACTTTCATTATTATGAGAATTATTATGAAAATTTTTCCTGGTTTGGCCTGGATATTTTATAAAATTTTAGCTTATTCTCTATAATAAAAGGTATATGAGGTGAAAAGAATGGGCTAGGGGTTAGAAAGGTATATATATATATATATATATATATATATATATATATATATATATATATATATATATATATATATATATATATGTTATATATATATATATATATATATATATATATATATATATATATATATATAACACGCAGGCTGAAAAGTTTTTGGTCTAGCTACTTAAAACACTTTTTTTTGCAAAATTTGACTTCATTCATCAATATAGTCTCCTTCAAGAGCGATACAATCAGTCCAACGCTTTTTTAACATTTCTATACCTTTTTTGTAGAAAGATTTGCCTTTGCCTTCAAAATAGGCCTCAGTTTCGGTGATAACTTCCTCATTAGAGCCAAATTTCTTTCCCGCGAGCATTTTTTTGAGATATGCGTATTTATAATAGTCGCTGGGGGCTAAATCTGGAGAATACGGTGGATGAGAAAGAATTCGAACTTCAATTCATGCAATTTTGCCATCGTAACCACTGATTTGTGACACGGTGTATTGTCTTGATGAAAGAGCACTTTTTTCTTGTTCTTTGCGATTTCTGCCTTCAAACGTACCAATAATTTTATATAATATTTGCTATTGATGGTTGTTCCCTTATCATCATAGTCGATGAAAATTATTCCAAGCGCATTCCAAAATATAGAGGCCAAAACCTTTCCAGCCGACTGTTGCGTCTTTAGTCGCTTCGGGTGTCTTTCACCGGCTGCTGTGCACTCAGCTGACTGCCGATTTGATTCCGGTGTATAATGGTGAAAACATGTTTCATCCATTGTCACATATCGCATGAAAAAATTCTTTTTATTGCGCTTAAACAGGTCCAAACAGCGCTCAGAATCATCAACACGTTGTTGTTTTTGGTCCACTGTGAGCATACGCGGTATCCATTTCGAACAGAGCACGTTCTTTTGATATCTTTAGGTGGCAGCTATCTCACACAATTTTACTTTACGGTCATCCAAAACAATTTTGTGGATTTTTTTGATGTTTTCCAGTGTAACCACCTCATCTAGGCATCCAAAGCGTTCAGGACGACATCTATGTGTCATACCAAAAACTTTTATATATAGCCTATATATATATATATATATATATATATATATATATATATATATATATATAATATATATACATATGTATATATATATATATATATATATATATATATATATATATATATATATATATATATATATATATATATATATATATATATATATATATATATATATATATATATATATGTATGTATAAATTATAATATATTTCTATTTCAATGTGTTTTTTCATTGTTTCCAATTTTAACAGAACTAATATATAGAAGAAATTGATATCTGGTTACAGAGTGACCTAAAACAAATGTTAAGTTGATTATAGAAGAAGTTTTAGAAATACAAACAGTTAATTTGGTCGAAACTTACTTACCTTTGTGACAGTAAGGAAATTATGCTCTTTACTTTAGTATTTTTTTATATTTTCTGTTATTGTATAATTTTGGCTGCATTCATAAACATCATTTTTCCTCTCAATCTTTACCTGAGAAAAACCTGAGTGACGTTATATTATACAATATTGCAATAAAAAAATATGATCCAATAAAATTTCAAATTTATCTGAATTTTTACCAACTTACCCATCAGTTATTGCCCAACATTGCTTCCATGAATTTTGACCTTTTTGCAATTTAGTAATAAAATTTTGCAATAAAATGTTCGGATTTTTATAAAGGCCAGGTTTAACAAAGTTTGTAAATATCATTATTGATGGGTTGGACAGAATAGATTAACATAGAAAATACCTAAAAGATATTTTATCTCCGTGTCAGCTCTACCTGAATTTTGTCCTATTCAAAGTTGAACTAAAATAAATAAATACTTGTTATTTATTTCTTAAATTAAAATAATACTAAAAAAATTAAAAGTCGTAAGCTGTCAAACGCCACTTTTCAATATATCAGATTATTTTTTATTCAATCTAATTAAACAGACATGTGTCGATAATTGTCGAAGAAAATAAGTTAAAATCATACCAACTTTAAGTTATTAATGGTGAATCTGGTTATGTTTGGGAGTTTGACAAATGAGTAATTTTCAGCTGTCAAAAGCCCAATTTTTTAGCGATTTTATATGATTTTTAACCAAATAATCCAATTAACAAACAGAGTAGTAATGTAATAGAAACATTACATAATTATGAGGTAATTGGTCACGTCTTGTCTACAGAGTATGCTGATACATTTATTTATTTTTCAGTCAGTATCGAATTCATTGTTGGAACCCTATAACAAGATTTTCTCAAATACAGAGTAACTCCTTGTTGTTGACAGACCGACAATTCAACAGACAGAGTTTCCTGATCGACGGACCTCGAGCTGTGAAGAAATGCAAGAACTTCTGATTATGGTGCTGAAAGAAAGTAAAAGACACGGTTATAAAATTGGTGTACGTATAAAATTAGATTTTTAGGGACCTTATATTTGCTTATTTGTCCACAACTTTGTGAAATTCATTGCAATCGCAAGCACTTAAGTGTTAATCGCTACTAACAGTTATATACGCATCAAATTAAAAAAAAAAACGATCAAGTGCAGCAAGTTGGACTTGCGCAATTGGTGTTCCGTACTGTGACTTTACAAAATACATCCCAAATGAGTTTTCAATAAAAGAATTGAGAACCCAGATTACAAATATGTCTAGCCAGATACTGACTCAGCAAGCTAATCAGACCAATCGGAATAAGGCGAAAGGTTCCTGACATTTATATACCTTAAGATCCAATATGTAGTTTCACGTTTTTTCTTAGCCAATAATATATAATAGTTATAGCATCTTAGCTACTTAATAGCCAATAAATCAATCTAACTCAATCTAGAATCTAGTGATAAAAGTTTAAAACAAATATTTACTCCCTAAATATTTGTTTAATTATAAACAAATAAAATAAAATTATTTTGTCTCGGTACCTAATGCTTAAAGCAGTAGCTATACCATTTTGCCGGTCAAATAGTTTTTTTAATACCAGATAAATTATCAAACGTAATGCACTCGTGATAATTTTCGCTCATTCTACACTTTATGGAGATTATGCTAGAATTTTTAAAAATTTTTTGATTAGTACTTTTCGAGATAGGGTGGCCATTTTTTTTAAATAATACAAAGAAAGGTGTACGCAAGTATTACATCATATATATTTTTGAACTCGTGTTTTCACAAGCTTTCATTTGACATCCCACTCGATGACCTGGTAAAAAAAAAATATTTTCACTTCCGATTTTACCCCCCAAAACTAAACCCTTAAGTCCAAATTGATTGGGCCATCAATTTCTATATTTGTGCCATATTTCAACTTTTTATGTTAAATAGTTGCGGAGATTTTCGGGCGGACAGGCAGACAGACGGATAGAGAAGTGATCCTATAAGTGTTCCGTACGAAATACTAAAAATGGTATTTTGTAGGGGAGGTTTTGCTACAACGTTACTACTGTCCTTCAGGTGTAGAAAATTTGGATCCCATAGGCGTAATAATGAGATATACTTATTATGGCCTCCTACTACCTGGTAATTATAAATATGTATAGTATTTTCCTTACTAGATCGGAAAATACTATTGACAGGCGGTATTCATTTTCCTCGGTAGTGTATAAAAAATAGAAAAGAATGGACGCAATATGATCCTCGTCCATCTTACTCTGATAACTGATGATACTGCAATGTAATATGTAGGTTAGCGGACTACAAATCGGAATGTCCCGCTTAAATCAGGATTAAATACCACTGTACCTAATATGCAGGTCACAATCAATCAATCTGTTTCTTTACTTTTTCAGAATTTTTAAGTAATTATTATAAAATAGATTAAAAATAATTATTAACTATTTCAACAAACCTTTTGTATCAGAAAACTGAAACTAAACGTAAATATATTCTTTTCAGTTAAAATTTAATCTTATTTAACAATAACCAATGTTTGTAAACACTATAAAAATTTCGATTGTTCCAAAACCCTAATCCTTTCGATTATATTGGGGTGAAAAATACCTGAGCAATAAGGGTAATAACACTGCCTTTTATAACTCTGTGTAATCTAGTCTACTAGTTTTGAATAATATTTTTAACACCAAGAGAAGCAGAAATTGAACCGTCGTGTCATAGTATATATATGTATATATATATATATATATATATATATATATATATATATATATATATATATATTTATATATATATATATATATTTATATATATATATATATATATATATATATATATATATATATATATATATATATATATATATATATATATATATATATATATATATATATATATATATATATATATATATATATATATATATATATATATATATATATATATATATATATATACATATATATATACATATATATATATATATATATATATATATATATATATATATATATATATATATATATATATATATATATATATATATCTTCAACTGACGCAATTTATGAGGACACAATCTGCTCCAAATTAAAACTTATGATATATAGTTTTGAATTTTGAGTGGCATATTAAGAAATTGTGCTGATTTGGGTTCGATACCGACCTAAATTTAAAAATGGATTTCAAAAAATTTCAGAAAAACTAAAGTAAAAATGTAATTTCCTAATCTAACCAAAGGTTTTCTCTGATCATTTTATTCTACCCCAAAAAACCGACAACTTTTGTAGAAAAAGTTTTTTTATGGCCTCAATTTTCGCACAGCGTATTTTTGCTCGAAAACTAAAACTATTAAGAGAAATTATGTTTTTATTCGTAGAATCACCATGAATTTTTTTCAGAATTTTTGAACCACTTTTTAATAATTCGTTATTTTGACCTAATTTTTTACGTTTTTTTCGTTTTAAAACAATTTGCCGGTAAAAAAACCTTATTTTTAGGACAAAAAATTTCCTTCGTGTACGTTTTCGACGAAAAATTTCCATATATAGGTTAAAATAATGAATTGTTAAAAAGTGCTTCAAAAATTCTGAAAAAATTAGTTGTAATTCTACGAATAAATACAAGTATTTTTTGTTTCTTACATAATTTCTCTAAAAGTTTTAGTTGTCGAGTAAAAAAATGTTGTATATATAAAATATGGCAAATACACTGTGATAAATACCTCCGAAAATTGAGGCCATAAAAAAAAGTAGAATAAAATTATCAGAGAAAACCTTTAGTTATATTAGGAATTTCATTTTTATTTTAGTTTTTATGACATTTTTTGAAATCTATTTTTAAAATTGGGACAGTATTGAGACCAAATAGTAGAATTTCTTAATATGCCACTCAAAATACAAAACTGCATATCATAAGTTTTAATCTGCACCATACTGTGTCCTCATAAATTGCATTAATTTATGGACTAATGGGAGGGGGGTCTGGTGGACGAAGAATGACCCATATATATATATATATATATATATATATATATATATATATATATATATATATATATACACATGTATATGTATATATATATATATATATATATATATATATATATATATATATATACATATATATATATATATATATATATATATATATATATATATATAATATATATATATATATATATATATATATATATATATATATATATATATATATATATATATATATATATATAGATATATATAGATATATATATAATAAATATATTCTTCTTCTCAACCCAAGTTTGTCCACTACTGGTCGTAGGTCTCTTCTAATCTTATCCATGCTTACCTGTGGATGTTTAACGAATCTTCCTGTTTCTCCCTCTCTTTCTCTCTCTCTCTCTCTCTCTCTCTCTCTCTCTCTCTCTCTCTATATATATATATATATATATATATATATATATACAGTCCCTGGCCAAATTATTAGACGCACTGTATTTTTTTTAGTAATTTTATGTTTCTTAAGAGTTTTTATGCAATAATGGTATATTTAAACTACAATATTATTGATTTTTATTTAAAAGAATTGTTGTAGACTACATATTTGTATTTTTTTTTAACATATGGTAACACTGTGTTGACAAAGTGATACATGAACGTAAATAAGTACAAACCTGTATCAGTCACGATCGGAATCGAGTCAGGTACGGACGTGTTTCTGTGGCTTTATGGACTGTGATTGTTTGTTTTACAGTTTTATACTACTCAGTTATTAGTTTATTTTGTATGCAGTGATTTAAAAAAGTAATTGGACTATTTTCATTATGGGTAGAAAAGGCGATCTTTCACCACGTAAAAAGCTGAAGTGAAGGCCCTTGTGATTGCGAAAACATTTACAAACCGAGAAATATCACGAAGATTGGAGGTTTCTGAAGCTAGTGTATGACGCATAAAAAAGAAAATTGAGTCAGGGAAGGAATTAAGCCCGAAAAGATGCGGTAGAAAACCAATTTTCACTCCACGGTCAGAGAGATGTTTGAAGAAAATTTGTGTAGAAAACAGATTTGCTACCACAAAGGTAATAAAATCACAACTCCAGGATGCTAGCGTAAATGCTTCTGAGCGCACTGTTTGAAGAAAATTGAAAGAATTAGATTTTTAAGGCCTGTCGCCCCGCCAGGAAGCCCAAGTTAACTGCTGCAATGAAAGCAAAGCGCCTGAAGTGGGCCAAACAATGGCAAGACAAAGATGTGGACTTCTGGAGATCGGTAAGATACAGCATTTTAATCAATAATTGATACATTATTATCATTTTCAGTTAAATAAAGCAAATAAACATGGAAGTTTATATATTTTTCCTATTTTTGACAGGTCTGCTTCAGTGACGAAAGCACATTCGAAATTTTGCAGAATAAAGCTCAGTATGTGCGTCGTCGTCATGGAGAAAAGTTTCATCCTGATTGTGTCGTCCCGACGGTTAAAACATCCCACCAAAGTGATGATTTGGTCAGTCATCAGCGGCAAGGGCACCGGACGTCTGTACGTCGTCAAAGGAATAATAAGGCAAGATCAGTACAAAGAAGTATTACAAAATCGGTTGATTCCGCAGCTCAGAGAATGGTTTCCAAATGGGGAACCATTCACTTTCATGCAAGATGGAGCTCCCTGCCACACTGCTCGGTCTGTTAAAGCTTTTTTGGCAGAAAAAAATATCCCTCTGTTGGATTGGCCCTGATATGAACCCCATTGAAAATGTGTGGGAGCTGATGAAAAGAGAAGTGGCTAAAGATGTGATTACCAACAAAACCCAGCTCCTAGAAAAGATTATTCATGTGTGGAATCATCATCCTCAAATGCAGGAGACAGTACAATCTTGCATTGATAGCATGCCGCGCAGAATTAAAGCTTTGATAGCGGCTAAAGGTGGCTCAACTAAATATTGACTTTTACTAACATTAATTTCACTTTTCTTTAAAACTTAATAAACTTATGCTTTTCTAAATTAATGCTGTTTTATTTATGTCAAATAAATAGGTAATTGATTGGATAATATAAAAATAAAAAACAAATCAATTTAAAATAATAAAACGGTACAATATCACTCGGTAATTAATATTTTACATGAAATCTTGCAGTGCGTCTAATAATTTGGCCAGGGACTGTATATATATATATATATATATATATATATATATATATATATATATATATATATATATATATATATATATATATAACTGAGTCCAGTTAGTCTTTTCTTATAGCGACTGCATCATTTAAGCTGTGAGTCAGTGTGTATATATATACATATATATATATATATATATATATATATATATATATATATATATATATATATATATATATATAGGGTGTTTTGAAATTCATATAATATATTAAATACTTATTTTTATTAAATTTGAACTTTGTTCCAAATTGAATATTTTACTGGACCATGTAATCTTTAAAAATAAGGCTCCAGTACTTGCACAACTGAGATGACTATTGAAATGATTGAAAGAGAGAGAGGAAGTGTTAAAAGTGAATTGAAGAGAGACGACAGATACCAATATTTCCCGTCCGTGAAATATCAAAGTCATCTTGATTACGTCTGGAAATGTCTTGTAAAAATAAATTATTTTTTGTGAAATATTGCAAATTGGTAATGAAGAAAGTACCCTAGATGATTTATTGATGTTATGGAAGATTAGAGACAATTAGTTTTTATAGCATTGTATCTTTTGGGATCTCATGCATCACCTAATTTTGTTTTAAGTGTTAAATTGGGCGAATATAATATCTTATAATTAATTTTTCTTGTTTTTGTCCCTTCGAAGACAGTTATGTTTATAATTGGTTTCTCCAGTTTTACTAATCGTAAAAGTATTATTATTTAGTAGTTTATTTAGGTATCTTTTTCATGTACTTATCCTTAGCTACAACTAACTCCTCTTGCATTTCTGTTTGAATAACTAGTACTGAATTGTTTTGACTGAGTTTTTCTTCTTGCATTTTTTTCAACTGATGAGAGGTTCAACTTTGAGATAATGCGGAAAAATGACAGAAAAAAACAATATATAAACCCTTATAATATGGGAAAGTTGGAGATTCTGGAAGATAAGGAGAAATGTTTGGAGAATGTCTTGAATAGATAAAGAGATATAATAATATATAAATAAATATTATAAAATCTTAGAAGCCGTATATCGAATTACATCAGCTGAGTGGTAGATTATGACTTGTAACGGTAAAATTGCTTCCTTGGAACAAGGCTAATTTTTGGCCTACAGTTAACCATATTTAGGAAAATTTATTACTATAACCTACAGCGAATCTACTAGCGTCTTCCTTTTTTAGTTTTCAACTTTCTTTGTTACCTTAGGACATAAATACGTTGTGAAATGAGAACACTTGCAGGATTATTCTCACCTACCCAACCAACAATGTTCTAAAGGCACCGAGTATTGCATAGGACGTGATTTTACGCCTTAACTCTTCAACACTTAAGAAGACCACAAGTGGAGGCAAATGCCGTAAAATTTTCATGATTTTCGAAAATTTTTTGTACAGCTTGGAAATCGATTTAACTACTTTGAAACAGTGCCAAGGTAATGTAAACGAGTTGTGTCAGCCTAATTTTGACCGCAAGGCTATTTTAATGCATTTTTTGATATTTTAATGCTTTCAGCTCACTATTTCTTAAGTATCTCAGATTCTGTTAGTTGTTATGCCACAGAAAAAAATTCATTTTACTCGTCATAAAATGGCGTTAATATGAAAAATTAGAACACCTTAGATACTGAAATTATTTTCATTTTATCCTTAAACTTCATTTATTATAGCTAATATATCTGTGATGTTTCTAGACACTATTTCAAAAACACAATAAAAGTAAGTAACCCTTTTCATAACAATGGTTGTGTTGATATTTGCAATTTGACAAATCATTATAGTTAACCCCTTATCTACTTTATGGATATAGCGGCAAAATTAACTGAATGACACTGTGTTTACCTGCGATCGAATCGTTACAATTTATAATATAATATAACAGGAAAATCAGCAAGTGTTTTTTGTTTAGTGTGATTTAGTGTGAAATTTTAGGTAAATACTGGTCTATAACTTAAAGTATATAGTGCGATTTTTCCTTCCCTCGCTACAGCAAGTATTGTGTTCTTGTACCATCATCTGAGTAATGAATGTTTCTTTTCATTTCAGTGTCATTAAATTATGAAACACATAGTATCGGATTGTCCTTGGACTGTGGGTCTATCTATTCGCTTGACTGTCTTTTGCTACTGTAACTGTCCAACAACATGAAATATTTATTTTAAAGAATGCAGCGGGATATTAATAGGGATTTGTCGGGATGTGATAATGTTATAACATTTCCCTATACCACCTTCCTAAAAATTAATAACAACAATTTTTTTGGTACTTCATAGATTCAAGTATTGTTACAAAAACTATTTACCATATTTTTTCCGCAAAAAAATAGTGGGAAATAGTCAAAATTCCAAAAAAAAAAACCATTTTCTGCCACTTTTTTTCGAATGTTTTGCCCAGTTCTTTTGGCAATAATTAGATCTTTAAGCTGAAAGTTAATAAACGTTTTTAAGCTATACTTTCACAAAAACATTTATTAGTTTCAAATAAAATTATAAATGGTCGAGATTCTTCAGTGAAGGACTGTCGTTTTATTATGGAATTATCCCATAATTATCTGCAACACAAGTGCTGCCATATGCGTTATTACATTTCTGCAACTACTTCCAATGTATGGCCAAGCTGAATATTTCAATCTCAAAGGCCCATATCGATCGTCCATTTTCGAACTTAGGCCTCCCTCATTGCACCCCATTTATCTCTAACCTGTTCTCCAGTTCAGCCAGACAGTCAGTTTCAGGTCATTTGTCCAACGTGTTGGTGGGTGTCCCCTTTTTCATTTCTCGGTATAAGATCTTCAGTGGCGAGCGAAGTTGTTCTATCTAGAATCATCTTGCTATTTGTCCTGCAGAATTCCACTTTAGGGTGGTGATTGTTTTAACTGCATCTTTTATCCCTGGTGTTCATCTAATTCACTCACTAGTCTTGCTGTCCCTCAGAGATATACCAATCATTTGTCTTTCCATAGTCGTGACAGCTATTTTTTTATTGTTTGTTTTGTCCAAGTTTGACCTCCGTACGTAAGCACAGGAAAGATACATTGCTCGAACACTCTTAATCTAAGTTTTATGGCAATGTTCTTATTTTTAAGTATATATGACAGTCTTCCGAACGCAGACCATGCAAACCTTCTCTTATATATTTCACTCATTTGGTTTTCTCTTCCTAGTTGTATTTGGTGTCCCTGGTAAATGTATTTTTGGACGTTTTCGATGTGGCAGTTGTTAATTGTTGGGTCTTTCTTAGATTCATTTTCAATCCTACATTATTTGGTTCCTCTCCCAATTTCCTCAACATATGTTGTAAGTCTTCTGGATTTTCTGCTGAATAAATAAATTAATAAATAAGTACACTGACCTGATGAAATTGGAATCCGGGACTCTTGATTCTGTCTACCAGTACGATAACCACGGAGCTAGGACGGCCACACTTTATTAATATTCCGCAGTACTGTTTGGTATTATTTGACGTGGAGGAGGCACATATAGTTTTTGAGAAAGATGGTTTAATTAAAAGCATGTTTTACTTTTTCCTTTTTTTTGTGTGATGCAAGTAAGTTTCAGAGTCAAATTATTAATTGGTTAAGGAAAAGGTAAAAGAGTGGATTTTGCGACTTTGCATTTTATTATATTTCAGGGTATCTAGATCACAAGAAACATAATTTCCAATTTTCGTCGGTTTACTGACTTTTAATTTGATATACATAAGTGACAAATTAGAAAAGAGCAATTCAAAGGAAAATAATGAAAGGGGTAGAAGTCAATCAATTTTGTAGAGTTTTTATAGAATAATAGCAATTTTTTCTGATCATAGTTGGGAGAATGAATTAATTTTAAATACTTATTGTAAAAAAGGAGTTAGAAGAGTAACACTTATAATATAACCCAGTACAAGCTGCAATAATGATAAATAGTCAGTTTTCAGCTATAAATATATCTGAATTATTTACTAGAGTTAACTTTTTTCCTAATTTATATCTAGTCAATATTAAAGTCCTCATTATAATAATAATAATAATAATAATAATCTTTATTGTCTAACAGATATACCATTTACAAGACAATTAAGCATAAATAACATAATACAAAGGAGATAGAGATAAAAAGAAAAACAAAGTACCAGTATAGAACAAAAGACACAGATAATATAAAAATCACATAAATTACATAAAACTGAAAAATTAAAATTAAAATGATACACTTGGAATAAATATCTATACATGCAACAATTTCTTTTTTAAGCATTTGGCAAATTGCGCAAATGTCAGGTTGTTCACGTCAATGTCGTTACAAGTACTGTTGAAAACTCTCATAGCTTGAAACAATGGTGTTTTGATGAGAAAATTAGTTGATGCACTAGGTAAACAGAAAACAGGAGAGGTTCTGACCAATCTATTAGGAACGTGAAAGATTACTTGAAATAGTAAGTCAGGAGAGTCAATAAGAGATTTACATAGTTTTATAAGAAAACAGACCAGATGGTAATTTCTTCGATTCGTCAATAAAGGTAGCTGAAAACGTTCAGTTATAATGACCTCATTGACACCCCTATCAGGATACACACCATCATATTTTAATATAAGAAATTTGGCAAACTTTCTTTGAATATTCTCTACCTGTTTAATATACTTAGCGTGTATTGGATTCCAAACAACTGCACCATATTCAAGCCGTGAAAGCACATAGCTGGAATATAAAGTTTTTAATGTTTTACTGTTATGAAAACCACTTGAATTACGTATTATGAAACCCAACGTCCTCATCGCAGTAGTGCATATCCAATTAATATGATGGGCAAATGAAAGTTTATGATCAAAAATAATTCCAAGGTCCTTGAAAGTATTACAACGTGTAATATCTTCATTATCCAATTTATACTGGAAGTCGATGGTGCTAAATTTGTTCGAGTAAGTCAAAAAGAAGCACTTACCGGCATTCAATGGCAGCCTATTCAACTCGCACCATTGCTGTAACGACTCCATATCATGTTGTAATGAAAGGCAATCACTAGAGTCTCTTATGGTGCGGAAAAGCTTTAGGTCGTCAGCAAACAAAAGAAAATTACTAGTTATGCCATCACCAATGTCGTTAATGAAGAGTGAAAAAATTAAAGGTGCAAGGTTGCTACCCTGTGGTGCACCACTTGTGGCACTAAACGTTGAGGATTTATGTCCACGAATTTCGACGTACTGCAAGCGGTTACACAAATAGGACTCGAAAAAAGTAATTAGGTTATTGCTGAAACCGAGTCTATCCAGCTTATGTAGAAATATGGAATGGTCAACTCTATCAAAGGCCTTCGAGAAATCATTGTACACAGCATCAACCTGCATTCGTTTGTCCAAAGCATTGCCTGTAAATTGAGCAAAACAAGCCAAATTACTTATTGTACTACGTTTGCTAAAAAAACCATGTTGATTTACAGAAATCAGGCTTTTAACCTGTGCAAAAATACACTGATATACTGACATCTCAAAGACTTTGGCGAATATCGGTAATAAAGATACCGGTCTATAATTAGATATATCATTTGCGTCACCCTTTTTAAATACGGGAATGATTTTGGCCTTCTTCCATACGTCAGGAAATCTGTTCGTTTTTAGAGACAAATTGAATATATAAGATAAAGGTAACAACAAAGCATGAGCACAATCCTTCACAATAAAGCTGGGAATATTATCATGGCCACAAGTAAGTTTATCTTTCAATCCTTTCAATGCCGTTAGTATAGTTTGCTCTGGCAAACAATCAAGAGCGATACATAAATTTGAGGTGAAGACCTCGTTTTTGGGGACGCGATCTGACGGCGCACTATATACACTCCCAAAGAAGCCAGCAAATGCATCAGCAATTTTATCCGGCTCAGAGAATTGAAGATTGCCCAACTTAAGCACATCAGGCAAATAAGTTGCCGATTTTTTAGCTTTAATAAACGACCAAAACGTAGTTGGATCATCAGTGATGGAATCCTCTACTTTAGAGATATAGTTTTTATACGCCAAATGGATCAAGAATTTAACATTACGTCGTAGTTCATTAAACTCTCTACGATGACAATCTGAATGAGAATATTTGAGCTTCCTAAAAATTCTGTGTTTTCGCTTTATGCCTTTAATGATATCAGCTGTGAACCAGACAGGAAATGTTCTTTTACGAATGACCGATTCAGGTACACACACATCAAATATACCAAACAAATTCCGGTAGAGTAAACCGCATGCCTCATCAACATCCTTCAGAATACAAAGATCTAACCAGTCGATATTTAATATCATTTCATAAAGCTTCGGAAAGTTAGCCTTCCTGAAATTGTACTTAGTTTGTGATAAGTTGACAGGAACATTATGGGATTTAACTTTGAGAGATAATGAAATATCTAAGGGGTGGATGATGGCTGTCCTCATCCACCAGTGGAAATTGTTCCCTATGTACCGTGCAATTGATGTTAGAAAAAACTAAGTCCAGAACTGAATCATTTCCATTCAGTATATTATTAAACTGTTCCAGAGCTAGCAAGTTCATAAAATTTCCCAACATCTCAGCCTTCATATCCCCAACTGCACCCTTAGTGAAATGTGGATCGTTAAAATCACCTATAATAAACAGGTTATTACCATACATAAATGAGAGCGCCTCAACATACTCCAATAAGGACGAAAATTCAGCATTTGTTATATGCGGAGGTATGTACAATACTAAAACATATAATGTATTATAATTTAAAAATAGTTTGCTACATACCATGTCGCATGCAATATATTGAACTGTAATACGTCAATTAATTTATTCTGCAAGGTGGAAAAATTATTATGTTTGCAAGCGAAGTACCAAAACGCCAGTTTTTGAGTTGTAAATATCTCAGATTTGTTCAATGTGTAGATTAAGTTATCCTTTACTCTGAAAAAATCAAATTTAGTATTTACTTTAAACCTTGCAATTGCCGGAAAAGTACTGGGTGTTTTAACAGATCTACGAAACAATCAGAAAATTCAATATGTGTATATTATTAAGAGTGATTAAAAAACCGTTGAATCTAAACTTTTGGCCAGGAAGTTCTTTGTTAACTTCCTAAAATGTAATATATCTCCGATTTTGACTATTAATAGTAATATTTAATAATTTAATAATAAATATTTATTTAGACAAGAATTCTAATTTTAATAAGGTGGTTTGGTTTCATGCCCCATTTTACAACTGACAAGTTTTTATTGCTGCGAGCTGTGCCAGCTAATTTTAACCACTTATTTAATCAATAATATTGCAGCGTTTCCAGCATAAAAGCGGATGATTGTGAAGTTGTAAATCCTTCTTTACTTACGATACATATACAATCTCGATAAATATCAACAGGCAGTAAACAGCGGTAACCCTTCATAAAATTAGGTAGAGGACTAAAGTGTGTAAATTTCTAAAAGAAAATAAAGCGGCATAACGCAAATTATTAACACTTCATGACTTTCATAACATAAAGACTTAATCACAATATATATTAGGTTGGTGCAAATAGAATTGCCGTTGTTAGTATTTTGATTTCCTTAAATCATTAGATTACCTTTTTTCGTGTAGATGGCTCTGTAAGAATACTGTATGAAAAGTATATATATGGTATGTATAGTACTCATAAACTTAGTTATCTATTTTAGTCTCTCTTGTAGAAATTAATGTTAGCAAAGTGATAGAAAATAGAGATATTCGTGTGATTTACTTGTATGAGTTGAAACTCAATCATCCGCTGCCCAGAAAACGCGCTACATCTACCCTGGTAAAGGTTCTACGAGTGAAAGAATGATTAAACATTGGTTCGAAAAGTTTCGCTTCGAAGACCCAAATTTAGATTATTTGTCTCTCGGCCATATATTCTCCTATTTTAATGACAGTGTTTTGGAGCACATGACTGGAGAAAATCTAAGATCTACAGTTGGTAAGATTGCTTAAAAACTCGGAGTTAGTCATTCAACCTTCGTTCGACATTTATTAAGGAAAAGAAAAGGCTTGATGAATGGCTTCCCTATGAATTTACAGGAAGGAACAGGATGAAACGTTTAAAGATTTGCTTTTTTTGCAACTATAGCAACGCAGCGTTGTAACTTGTGACGAAAAGTGGATATTATAGGACAACAATGATTGGTACGATGGTTAGAAGCGAATGAGGCTCCGAAGTACATGTCAAAGCCAAATCATTACCCTCAAGAAAATAATGGTGTCTGTATGGTGGTATAGCGAAGCTATTATATACTATACTTTTACTAAATGAGGAATCAATTCTTACATATACTGTCGGAAAATTGAAATATTCACCAAAAACTCAACATTTTTTTTTTGATAGAATATTTTATAATCATCTTATTTAAATTATGGACCTATTTTCTAAATTTAAAAAATCTAATTTTGGTTGTTAGCTCCAACACTTTTTATTTACGATCAAATTTTCTAAAAATTTGAAAATGGATAAAGTTTATTCAATAGTAAACTAAAAACCAATTCTCTATTTGGAGTTTTTGGCACTAGGATTATTGAAAGAATCTAGAAATAATATGACAATTTTTAACTACTTTATTTTCTATTTTTCGTTAAATCTGATGAATGAATCTATAAACCCAAAATGTAAAACTAGAATAAAATTACTTATTTACTTTATTAACTGACACTAAATATATTTTTGTAAAGATTTACAAATGCGTTATCGCAATTTCGTAGTACAGCTACATTTTCAAATGCTAAGACTGAAAATGTAGTTGTACTACAAAATCGCGATACGCATTTGTAAATCTCTACAAAAATATATTTAGTGTCAGTTAATAAGCAATTCTGTAAAAATATAGTTAATTTATTTTGTCTAAAAAATCAATCTAAGCTCTATCTGTACATAGAATGGCATGACAGATCAAAGACCTTAGTGGGGGACGTCCTTTAGGCAAACAATTTTTCTTTATAAAATAGAAAAATAAAAGATTCAGGAGACATAATATTTTAAATTAAATAATATCACTTGATTCTTCTTAAATATTTTTTGGGATTTATTTTAATTTATTTCAGTTTTATTCCTAGCATTATTATTTTATTTTGAATATTTGGTATTTGGTCTTGATTTACTTAGACTGATAATAAATATATTTTTGTTAAACAGAATAATTATATTTTTTATTTTTACTTTTCTTACTAGAGGAAAGTATTTTTGTTGAAATACGTCATAATAAAGACAATATTTAAAGTAATTTCTCTAATCATCATACTATTGGGTGTTGCCCTGCCGGAAACCAAATTAAATACAACACAGTTTCATGAAAAATAGTATTTATTAATCAATAATGTATTCTCCATCATTTTCTATAACTGTCTCCATCGTTTTACAAGTTTTTGAATTCCTCGTTTGTAGAAACAGCGTGAACAAAGAAAGTCCTAAGGTCGTTTTTGACTTCTTCCATAGAATCAAGTTTTTTACCATTTAAATTATTTTTCCGAGGACGAACAGATGAAAATCTGAAGGGGCAAGCTCAGGGAATTACGGCAGGTGCTGGAGGATTACCCATTTTAACTCCCTAAGTTTTTACAGTGTCTGTTGAACGACATGTGATCTAGTGTTGTCATGGTGAAAGATGATGCCTTTTCGATTGACCAGATTTGGACGTTTTGCTTGGATTTCAACATTGAGTTGGGTAAGTTGCTCACAGTACTTCTACGCAGTTATTGTTTCGCCACGTGGAAGAAGCTCGTAAAAAATTATTTCTCTGCAATCCCACTTCCATGCTTCCAGCTCCTTTTTCTTGTTATATTGTTATACCCAATCCATTTTTCATCTCCAATTATGACTTGATCCAAGAAAGGTTCGTTTCGTTGACGGGCGATCAGAGTAATGGCTGTGGAAACACGGTTCAGTTTGTTCCGTTCTGTCACAACGTGTGAAACCCATATATCCAGTTTCGAAGTGTATCCAAGTTGCTTTAAACGACGAAATGCAATCGAATTGTCAACATTTAATCTCTTAACAGTCTCTTCAGTGGTAATTCGTGGATTATTATTTACTAAGTCATGGATAAAGTCAATGCCGGAAGATCGCCCAGAGCGAAGTTTATCGTTTAGATTGAAGCCATCATTCCGAGATCCAAATAAACGTCTTGAATATTTTTTGTTGCGGTTCCAACACTCACTTTCTTTTGAAATTCATATAACAAAGCATGACGAAAACGTAACTTTTCATATTCCATTTGGAATAATAACTTTGCACACAAATTAATTTAAATAAACTTTTTTTTAAAGTTATGTTAACTTACGACGCATTTAGATAACTGTCAGTTCATAATATGATTATAAAAGAAACATCAGCACAGTCAATGAAAATCGGGCACGAACTTTTACAATCACCCAATAGTACACAACATGAAAAAAAAATATAATGAAATTTCTTAAGTGATTTTTACTAATTCAAAATCGGTAAAATGATTTACACAATACTTCTTTGCAAACATATAGTTCGAAAATAAGTACTAAATTTGACTTTTTCAAGTAAAAAGAAAGTACATTTCCATAATATAAATAGAATCATACAACATATCCACACCTACCCCTTTCCCTTCTTTCCTTGAAACGGTATCGATCAAAACCTGTAGATTTTATCTCTATTTCAGATATTATAATATCATTTCGTTCGAATATTAGGATACCGACAGACCGACAGCCTGACAGTCGGATAGACAGATCGATGGAAAAGGGAATATATATTTTGCGTGATTAAGAACATAAAACGTAAAGAAAAGCAAAAATTGCAGGGGGTAATTCTTTTCTTTCAGCAAGGAACGTAAAAACAATAATTTACCTACTGTGCCAGAGGAACATTTCGATCAATTTAACTGTTTGTATTTCTAAAATTTTTTCTATAATCAGTTTAACATTTTTTAGGTTACTCTGTAACTATATCTCAATCCCTTCTACGTACTATTTCTGTTAAAACTGAGAAGAAAGCAAGAAATAGAGGTATACCAGGTGTATAAGTATGAAATGCGGATTTCAGACAACAGATGGTACATCAATGCAGCTTGTGCTATAAAGATTTGACATTGCGCCATTTTGTTGTCTCATCAACAAGTGTCAGACGCGCACGAGTGATAAACTGGAAAAGTGTGTGCATAGTGTTATGTTGTTGTGTTCAATATGTCGAAATTTATACCGAACAAAGAGCATTCGCGGACAGCATTAAATTTTTGTTTTCATTTCAAGAAAACTGCTGTTGAATCATACCCATTAGTTCGAGAAGCTTATAGTGAACATGCTCCATCGCAAGATACGTGTGAAGGATGGTTTCGGCGTTTCAAAACTGGTGACTTCGATGTTGCAGACAAGGAACGTGGAAAACCGCCAAAAAAATACGAAGATGTGGAATTGCAAGCATTGTTGGACGAAGATGATTCGCAAACACAAAAAACAACTCGCCGAGCAATTGGGTGTTAATCAACAAGCTGTTTAATCGGCTACGAAAGATGGGTAAGATTCAGAAGACCGGTAGATGGATACCACATGAGTTGAACGACAGGCAAATGGAAAAAAAAAAGCGAAAAAAACACGTGTGACATTTTGCTCGCTCGGTACAAAAGGAAGTCGTTTTTTGCATCGTATAGTTACAGGGGATGAAAAGTGGATTTATTTTGAGAATCCCAAGCGCAAAAAATCATGGGTAGACCCAGGCGCATCATCAACATCGACTGGAAGACCGAATCTCTTTGGCAGAAAGACGATGCTCTGTGTTTGGTGGGACCAGAGGGGCGTGGTCTATTATGAGCTGTTTAAAACCTGGGGGAAACGGTTAATATTAAACGTTACCAACAACAATTGACCGATTTGAACCGTTCGGTGCTTGAAAAAAGGTCAGAATACCGAAAGAGGCAACACAAAGTCATTTTTCTTCATGACAATGCTCCATCACATACGGCAAAAACCAGTTCGCGACACGATGGAAGCACTCAGCTTGGAAGATCTACTCCATGCGGCTTACTCATCAGACTTGGCTCCTTCCGATTACCACTTGTTTGCATCGATGGGTCATGCACTTGCTGAGCAGCGCTTTGGTTCGTACGAAGATGTGAAAAAATGTCTCGATGAATGGTTCGCAGCAAAAGGGGAAGATTTTGACTGGCGTGGTATTCACAAATTGCCCGAAAGATGGGAAAAATGTATAACAAGCGATGGAGCATAATTTGAATAAAGCGCTTTTTATCATTCTTCTTCGAATTTAACATGTTTTTTTAGAAAAAAAATCTGCATTTCATACTTGTACACCTGGTATTATAATACATGCGCAACCATCCTTCTGACCCTTTACCCTATTCCTTTCACTAGGTAAAATTCTTATAATAGTATTAAAACTGTACAATATTTAATGATTCCCATCCCTTTCACCCGCTACTCCCGTTAATATTGCAAATAGTAGCAAAATAATGTAGTGTTTCGTTCTCTTGACTGAACGAACTTTAAATAATACCTATAGCACGATAAATATGAAATCACTTTTCTAACCGCCTTCCTCACCTCATATCCGTTGAATAATTATATATAGTGAATAAATAATTATGTTTAAAATTTGTTTATTATTGTAACAAAAACCTGTAAAGATTCCCATAATACTATTTAAACCAAACAATATTTATTCACTCCACTTCTTTCATCCATTTCCTCATTAAAATTGAAAGTAATGAAAAAATAACTTAATTTTCAGATTCCTTGTCTCCACAAATCCCGAAAAAGATCTATAATACCATATATAAAAATAACCGGCCAAGTGCAAGTCAGGCTTGCACAAATTAGTGTTCCGTACATTGATGGTTTTAAGATAAAAAATTTTGTTACAGAGCTATAAAAATGATCAATGACTTGACAAAACACAACAACAACAATGTTTGTTTCCGATGTTTGTGGAAAACAGATTATATATATATATATATATATATATATATATATATATATATATATATATATATATATATATATATATATATATATATATATATATATATATATACCAGGTATACAAGTATGAAAAGCTGCTTTTTTTTCTAAAAAAAAAACATGTTAAATTCGGAAGAATGACAAAAAGTGCTTTATTCAAAGTATGCTCCATCACTTGTTATACATTTTTCCCATCTTTCAGACAATTTGTGAATACTCACGCCCAGTAAAAAATCTTCCCTTTTGCTGCGAACCATTCATCGTGCCATTTTTTCACATCGTCGTATGAACCAAAGCGCTGCTTAGCAAGTGCGTGACCCATCTATGCAAACAAGTGGTAATCGGAAGGAGTCAAGTCTGGAGAGTAAGCCGCATGGGGTAGAACTTCCCAGCTGAATGCTTCCAACGTGTCGCATTGTTGTCATGAAGAAAAATAACTTTGTGTTGCCTCTTTCGGTATTCTGGCCTTTTTCAAGCAGCCAACGGTTCAAATCGGTCAATTGTTGTTGGTAACGTTTAGTATTAACTGTTTCCCCAGGTTTTAACAGCTCATAATAGACCACGCCCCTCTGGTCCCACCAAACACAGAGCATCATCTTTCTGCCAAAGCGATTCGGTCTTGCGGTCGATGTGGATGGTGCGCCTGGGTCTACCCATGATTTTTTGCGCTTGGGATTCTCAAAAAAAATCCACTTTTCATCCCCTGTAACTATACAATGCAAAAACGACTTCCTTTTGTACTAAGCGAGCAAAATGTGTTTTTGCGAATCTTTCCCATCTCCCGTAGCCGATTGGAAACAGCTTGTTGACTAACGCCCAATTGCTTGGCGAGTTGTTTTTGTGTTTGCGAATCATCTTCATCCAACATTCCATATCTTCGTATTTTTTTGGCGGTTTTCCACGTTCCTCGTCTGCAACATCGAAGTCACCACTTTTGGAACGCCGAAACCATCGTTCACACCTATCTTGCGATGGAGCATGTTCACCATAAGCTTCTCCAAGTAATCGGTATTATTCAACAGCAGTTTTCTTCAAATGAAAACAAAAAATTATTGCTGTCCCCGAATGCTCTTTGTTTGGTATAAATTTGGACATATTGAACACAACACTATACACACTTTTCCAATTTATCAGTCGTGCCGTCTGACACTTGTTGATGACACAACAAAATGGCGCAGTGTCAAATCTTTATAGCACAAACTGCATTGGTGCACCATCTGTTGTCTGAAATCCGCATTTCATACTTGTATACCTGGTATATATATATATATATATATATATATATATATATATATATATATATATATATATATATATATATATATATATATCAGATAAATTATTAAAGGTAATGCACTCGTGATAATTTTCGTTCAATCTACACCCTGTGGAGAATATTCCAGAATTTTTTCATAATTTTTTAATCAGGACTTTTTGAGATAAGTGGGGGGACAACGATTTTTGGCAATTTTTTAAAAATAATACAAATAAAAGTGTGCGCAAGTATTACATTATATATTTTTGAACTCGTATTTTTCACAAGATTTCATTTAACACCCGACTCGATGATCTGGTACAAAAAAATTTCACTTCCGATTTCACCCCCCAAACAAAATTTAACTTTCAAAACTACACGGCTCTGATGGAACTATCAATTCCTATATCAATGCCAAATATCAACTTTCCATGTTAAATAGTTTCGGAGAAAATCAGGTGTGACAGACTGACGGACGAACAGACAGACAGACTTACGAACAAACAGACAGACGGACAGACAGACGGACAGACAAATGGACAGACATCGAAGTGATCTAAAAGTGTTCCGTACAGAACACTAAAAAAACTACAGTCCTTGGAAAATTTATTTCACAAAAATAACGACATAAATTTGACTACTCAGTATATATCACCACTACACCAAACACTTTATTTTTGCACTCGACGCGCGTTTCGCTACATGTTAGCTTCATCAGGAATGATTGATGATGAAGCTAACATGGTTAGCGAAACGCGCGTTGAGTGCAAAAATAAAGTGTTTGGTGTAGTGGTGATATATACAGTAGTATCATTGTGCCAAAGATTCCACATTCCCAACTTAGTTACATAAATTTGAGCTATGATGTTTATTGTACTGTATTAATTTTTGATCATTGCTGGAGACGTCGTTTTCATGATAGCAGCGATTTCTTTCCGGACATTTTCTTTCAACTGCTTCAAAGAGCAAAAATTGTTACTATACAATTTAGTCTTGAAATATCTTCATAAGCATAGAAAAGGCAGTTTTCAAGAACCATTGTTATCTACTAGACCTACACTTTGTTCCTTCTATCTGATGCCTTCACATAGTGCGATAAAAAAAAATAATTGAGCTTATTTATAATTCACTCTGTGTTTTTGGAATTAGAAAAAAATTAGTAAAGCATGCTCATGATCATTACAAAAAAATATAAATTGTATTTATTTTTTTAATATTTCGATCACACATTTTGTTAATTTTCTATTATTTTATGTTTTTTTTTTAAAAAAAAGAAGAAAATCAAGAAACTTTTGTATTAGTCGCCCTAACTATAAATGAAGACCCTGTACATACGTAACCACAGTGTCACCTGTATTATATGGTCAGATATAGGATTAAGGACATTGAAGGGAAAGAAAAAAAAATAAAACGCAATAATTAATTTTTCATAACGATTTTTTAATAATAAAATAGGTATATTGACATCATGAAATTACGTGGAGGTTGTAATAACACATATAACATTTTTACACATATAAAATAGACAGATCGAGATAGATCACAATGGTTTATGGGTATTCGAGGATTGCAACATTCAGTATACAATATTAGACATATAGTGGATTCGTGAAACACAATATTTTAATCCAATTATTTATTTCAATTTCCGAAAAATACACCGAATAGATTTGGGAGGAAATCTTACATTTTAAGGAGATTAGAATCCTTAAAAGTTACATCGATCAAAAACGTTAAACATTTAGAGTGTCTTGCATAACTTTGTACTCAATTGAGGTAGTTGATTTTTTACAGTGAAAACATTTTGTCTTATATTATTTACAATATCCTTTTTTAAAATCTGATACTCTTAGGAAAATCTAGAATAAAAAATCAGTCTTCTGTTTCTTATACGAAAAGCAGATACTCTTGTTAGGTACTTTGATAAAAGACGACGTATACAAGTTGAAAAAAAAAAATATTAATGGTATAAAATAATTATAATTAAAATATATTTAATTCATATGTCCCAGATACTAATTTACTTGTTTTAAAGCATTGGAGAGTATTTTTACTGCTTTATCCTTTTTTGTTTATTTTAGAAGTTTCATTATAAAATATATCTTGTTCTATTTATGTACATGACAAGCAATTGTGCTGAAGTTGATATATGAAAACTTTACAAGAGGATAAAAAAACTTGTAAAAGTAAACTTTTATAGTGTGTAACTACAAAGCTGAATTCACTTAAAATTTGGATTTATGTTTTAGACTTATTTTTTTCTTAAATAATAAAAAACGAATATAATATTAATCTTTTTTTATAGAATGTTTCTTACAGATTTGAACCAACAATAAGCAAATGAAAGTATTGAGAAAGGTCCATGATTTTTGAACGTAAGTAGTTTACAACGAACCTGTTAACATTAAACTCGTAAATCTTTCTTCATAACTGATCTTTTTTTTTACTAATTATTGCTCATGATAGTACTCAGTAGAATGATATATTAATCAGTGGCGTAAACAGGCTTAAGAGGCGGTAGTGTATGAATACAAGGAGCGTTTTTTTAAGAAGGAAAACAGAACACTAAAGGCAAAACTACTCATAGAGGAGTGGGGGGGGGGGCATCAAACGATAATCAGGGAAAGAAAAAAGACCCTCTTGCACTAGATCTCTAAAAGCTTAGATTCCTTTCAATATAGCTGACTATAAGTCGATGACCACACACACAAAAAAGAACCTCTACCCATTGGAACTCTAACAGTTAATAATCGATACCGGGCAGATGAACATTTTTCACAAAACAAAACGCCCAGTCAAAAAAGAGTTCCCTTTCTAAGGGGCTTCTTTTCTACATCTATAGAGACACGGGGGCATATGCCCCCCTGGTCTCCCCCTCGGCTAGGCCGTAGATACTAATGGATGAAAAGCCGCCAGCTTTAATGATAAATTTACTAGAAAGTTTTCAAAATCGAACTCCAAAACTTATTCCAACAGGTTGATTGTAAATTTCGTGTAATTAAAACTTATGGTTCTTTTAAATAAATGTATGAATGTTTGGGGTAAATTAATAACGGAGTAAAAAAGAATATATATTGAAACCCATTTAGTATACGCGTTTTAATTCTTGGAACTTTTTATGGACTGGAATCTATAACATCATGTAAGGGGGAATAAGTTTTTATGCCCATAATATAGGAGAGTGCTAGTGTTGTTACAGTGAGAGATCAATCATTATGCAAAAAGACTTGAAGAGCTTACGAATCTTCTGAATTTTTCTTATTTTTTGTCTCATGTTAGATATTTACCCAGACTCCTTTTAGTATATTAAAGGATTGTGATTGAATTTATGAATTTGTATCCAGGACATTTATTAATTAAAAAATTTTAGAATGTATACTCATATATGGTAACCCTGTATAAGTTTTAAAGATTACAAAATATTAAATAAAATTTCCTAAACTGCCCAGCATTATAAACTCAAATGGCACGTAGAAAAATATATTATGTAATATAACATTAAGTTTAAAAAGTATTGCAGAAAAATCGTAATTATACATCATTTGGACCGATATTTGGTACAATATTTTCGTAAATTTACATCAACAAATAAAATATTTTCAACAATACATTGAACAGCCACCATTTACAATTCGTATTTCTAGAAATAAAAATAAACAACACACATTTTTACAATAAAATTTTACTTACACATTCTTCAGATATGTTAAAACTATTTACAAAAAATTTACAGAATGGTGAAAAAAGGTTTCAAATTTATGCAACTTTGTTATATATAGAGCATGGTAAAAATATGTTTTCATCGAACATCTAGATATCAATCATACTCAAAAAGTGACTTAATAATGGATTAGAGAACAATGAAAATAAACACAATATTATACGTGTTTATGTTAGTTCTAAATTTCCACTATATTTGGTATTGTTTCGGTACACAGTACCTTCGTCAAATAATCGGTAACTAACCTGAACTAACCTCAGTTAGTTACAGACTATCTGACGAAGGTACTGTGTACCGAATAAGATAAGATACAAAATATGAGTGAAAAAATAGTGTGAGAGTAAACCGGAAAAAAAAAAATCTGAATTTTTTCTTGCAACCCATTTTTGCAACTAAACTTGAAGACAGAAAAAGTAAACTCAACGTAAAAGGTCTTAAATTAAAGCTAATTAAAAATATAGAAGGACGTATTTTTCAATTTTTTTTTATTTAGGGGTAACTACCCCCTATTTGTGAAAATAAATAAGATTTTTCCCCAAAATTAAAAGTCATTTTTTGGGTTAAAATAGCACCAACATGAATTTCAACCCCCTCTTAGGAGGTGGCTAACGCTTAGCGATAAGTTTGGAAGACAGTCCAGCGCTATATTCTCAGAATATTGATTATTTCTTTGTATTTTTTCCTAGTTTTGGAAGTCATGTTTGTGAGTATGGCAGGATCCTCTATTAATTGTGACCCCCTTTTAGAGGATGGTTTTTGATTGACTATACGCTATTGAGTAGAGAATATGTAAATAATTAAAGTGACCTATTTTCACTAATTACACATTTTCACACTTTTAATCCTTAAAATAGGGGGTAGTTATCCCTAAATAAAAAAAAAAATGAAAAAAGTTCTAGGTTTTTAACTAGATTTAATTTAAGACCTTTTACATTAAGTTTGCTTTTTTTGTCTCAAAGTTATGGAGGTTGCAAAAACGGGCTAATTTTGCGGTCAGTCTTTAAAACTAGCATAAGTGTTTATTTCAATTATTCTGAACTTCCGTCAAGTAACGGCTACCCACTTCAATTGAACACAATATTATATGATCAGTAATAAGATTCATCAAAGAGATATTTAAGAATTACTATGAAACTATAACCGGTTTATATTATATGAGATCAAAAATTTACTTTTAAATAGATCCATACTAGTATTGTACTATTTATTTTTAACCTACCGTATATATTGTCAAAAACATTGCATAAATCTAAGACCGTTATAAAAATTTCGTATAGGGCAAATTGTCAAATGGCCATATCAATTCTATTATTCTTTGCAACATTACAACAATGTGGTCTATGAATAGAACAAAACTTGTTCTGAAACGGGTTGTGTATTTAAAAATAATAGAGTAGAATAGAAAAGAGTTTATAGATCAAATTCTAATACCACGGTATTTTTATTACAATAGATGAAATTACATATTTTCATTGAAATGTATAACCGACATGTTCCAGTTTGTGGTCAGAAAAGTAGTTTTTTTTTCTTATAAGAAATCAATAGTGTTAAAACATTCCCAAAACGATATCTTATGTGAAATTCACTTTATTCTATGATTAGGAAAGCTACTTGAGCTGCTTGGTTTTGGTTCCTTTTAATAAATAAGAAAAAAAGTTTTTTACTTATATATTAAAAAAAGTGCAAGTCAAACATGCGAAATAAGTGTTCCGTACCCTGATTTCTGAAGTATTCTATGAAATTCACTGATACATTTATTTTCAAAATAAGAATTACCAAGAATATATAAGAGACGAGACAGCTCTTTGTAGTAAAAGTTTAAAATAAGTAATTACTACCTGCATATATGTTTAATTATAAACAAATAAAATAAAATTATTTTGTCTCGGTACTTATCCTTTGGTAACCAGTCATCATGGAAATTTATTTTATCTTTGATGTGCCAAATGCTTAAAGCAGTAATGTACTGAAAAGTATATGAGTATATTACTGATTATACCGAATACGAAACGTGTACGTATTGATACACAGCTGTTAGTCCCGGTTAAATTCACAACTCGCCACGAGAAAAATCTCCACCATATTGTCAAGTATACCGGATACTCGTAACAATTATCGCTCAATCCACGCCTTATGCAGAATATTCCAGAATTTTTCAATTTTTTGTGATTAATACTCTTAGAAATAGGGTGGGGTGACAGCAATTTTCGGGAATTTTTCAAAAATAATATAAAAAAAGTTTGCGTAAGTATTACATCATATATATTTTTGAACTCATGTTTTTACAAGCTTTCATTTGACACCTCACCTTGCAAACTTTTTTTTACTTCCAATTTAACCCCCTACAAACTAACCCATTAAGTCAAAATTTAACTATGAAAACTACATGGCTCTCGATTGGGCCGACAATTCCTATATTTGTCACAAATTTTACCTTTTTATGTCAAAGTTTCGAAAAAAAATCGGGTGTGACAAACAGACAGACACCGAAGTGATCCGTAAATGTTCCTTACGGAACACTAAAAAATACAATTTTGTGTATGTGGAAAAAAGATTTCTTCTTCATGTGTAAGTATCAGAAACAGTGTCATGTGGCTCAAGAAGGAAGGAGGAGTAGATTTTGGAGCGCATCAAGTTCGAAAATTGTCTTACTGTATTTTTTTAATGCTGCGTAACCGGATAACTTTACATAACTTCATTATCATTAAAGGGGCCAATACGAAATTTGTGTTATAGTTGATAAAAATATGTTTCTCTTAATTTTTTTTGTTTATTTGCGGTTTTTCTTTATTGACTTTTTGTTAGTAGCAATCACTTCAAATTTTTCTTCTCAGTAATTTGACTGCAAGGAATAGCCGGTATACCTAATTTAAGAATCGAACTTCTAAAAACATTTTTTTTAGTAAATAAATATTATTTTTAGAATTCCGAACATTCTTTCTAGATTATAAAAAAATTAAATTTGAAAGCAGCTAGTCTTTTCGGATCCCAGATATTCTAATTAAAAATTTAATAACATGATGCAGATCGATGTGAAATAAAAAAAAATTGTAGTATAACGATTACAAATATTAATTTATATTGTTGTATAATGGATGTCGTTTTTCAATACAGTTTAATACAAATTGTGCCATAAACTTTATCCTGACGGGAATTAATTAATTTATTTTTTGTGTTATGCTATTATCTATGTCTTATACTTCTAGTTTATGGTACAGTTCCTTAATGATTATTACAAAAACCTATCAAAGTTCGATTACTTGCCGAAAAAGAGTAGGCACTGAAAAAAATACAGGATGTTACATATAAAATAATTTGTTATCGCGATGTTCAATAATTTTTTTTCTGTTTTTACCGTTTTTAACCGTAAGAAATACTAATGTACGTTATAGCTTCAATAATAAGAAAGCTTGTAATAGTGAAGATTTAATTTGAGATACCCTTTATAACTATTAATTAAACAGTAAGTGACCAGAACTAATGCAAATGCAAACTTTGTATAATATGTTGTATAACAATTTTTATAAATAGTTTCGTTAGAAAATTTTTATGCAAAAATTTATTAAAAATTAATATATGTTGTTTTATTTTACCCAGATTGTACTGAAAATGAAATATAAAACATTTAGAGCTTATTATATTTAAATATAATAATAATATTATTAATGATGTAGAGATTTTGCAACTCTGATTTTTCATATGCCTTTGTCTTTATCTTATCTCAAGCATGCGCAGTATTAACGTGAATGACTTACTACAGCAGAATTGCAATAAAATAAACTAAAAGTAAGGTTAGGTTAGTATTCATCTTCTATAAACTTAGGTTTTTTTTTTCATTCACCGCACGGCCCGCTGATGACTGTGGGACTAGAATGGTTAAACACCGGCATGGGCCGGCTCTAGGCGGTAGGGAAGGTAGGCAACTGCTTACGGTGGCAAAAATTTAGAGGTGGCAAAACCGCCTGAACTACTAAAGCGCAAAAAGGCAAACACAACCCACAAAAATATATTTCGATTACTTGAATCTAGAAAATAAATGAATAGTAAAATCAAATACAACAGGAATGGACAGGCTTCTGTCAGAAGCCTATAGAAATACCCAGAAGTTCTGGGCTGGGAAAGTCGTATAGATTCCCGAAACCTTTACGTTTTCAATTAGGAGATATTCATGAAGCTTTATTATCTATTTATGAGAATGCCGAAATAGACAATATGATTTGAGATGAGGCCAGCAGTTTATTGACAACAATAAAACAATTTAATTCGTTATTTGGTATAAAATTTTGAATCGTATTAATCCGACAAGTAAGCTACTTCAATCCAAAGATTTTGATTTATCCCATGCCACTAATTTATTAAATAGCTCATTATTTTTTTTTTAAAGAATTAAGATCGGATGAATCCTTTGACAACATTATCTTAGAAGCTGAAAATTTAGCCAGCGAAATCGACGTAGAAAAAAATTTTGAATTGACTACATCACGTCATCGTGTTCGGACTACAAAACGAAATTTTTCATATGCAAGTTTAGACGAACCGATACAAGATTCAAAATAAAAATATAAAATAGAATTTTTTTCTTTATTGTAGATCAGGCGATCAGTGCATTGGAGCTGAGATTTAACCTACGGAATAGTCATAATGACTCTTTTGAATTTTTATATGATGTTTATAAACTTAAAGACATGTGTATAAATGAATTACTGGCACATTCTAAAGATCTCGAAAACGTCTTGACAGATGGTGACTCGCCCGATCTGAACGCTTCAGATCTCGCTGGCGAAATAGGCCTTGTTTTTTCACTTTTAACTAAGAAAAAAGGTCAAGCTGATGTTCTTAAATTCATTACTTCCCTTAAAATGGGGCCAAATTTGAGTATTGCTCTAAGAATCTTGTTAACGCGGTCCATAAATGTTGCTAACGGCGAAAGAACTTTTTCTAAATTAAAAATAATAAAAAATTATTTAAGAACTATGACTACACAAAATCATCTTAACGGGTTAGTAATGTTGACCATTGAACACGAATTGAGTAGTAAATTAGATCTGAAAGAAATTATTCGCGATTTTGCGATCTTACGCTCGAAAAAAATTGTTTTAATTTAGGTTTAGACTTTGTTTATTATTGTACTAGTTTTGTTTATTGTTTTAAAAGTATATTTAAATTATCTCTGAAAATAGTAGGTACTAGTTTTAGTTTGTAAGTTGGTTGTCGTTAGTTCGCTAAAAATGTAAACTTTGTTTTTCAATAAAACAATTTTTCGTAAATCTGTGTGTGTTAGTATTATTATCTTAATTCAATTATATGTCATTTTCCTGGTTAACATAGTTTTCTTTAAGCTTGGGTGCGGCGGCATTTTTTGAGTTTGCCTACGGCAATACAAGTTTCTAAATTAAAGTTGTGTCTAGAAGGTTTCTATCATTTCCTTCAATATTTCCAAGTTAATACGAATGTGCGATAAATAAAATTTCATCTGAAATTAGCACAATACAACATTTATCACCACTGCACCAAACACTTTATTTTTCATTCGTGTTACATTAACTATGTTGCATCATCAGGAGCGATTAGTAAGTCGACAGCCAGTCATCAGTCGTGATGACGCTCACATGGTTAGAGAAACGCGTCAGGTGCGTGCAAAAGTAAGTGATTGTTGTAGTAGTTATAATTATTCTATAGTGCCATTGTGGCAAAGATTGCGAAATTCCAATCCAATCGCCTAAACACTAATTAACTGTTGTTAGTGTTATTTGCAATAAAATATTTCAATTTTACTGTATTTTCTTAGTGGTTTCTATACCTAAATAGGAACACAACAAACGCCCTATCGTAATAGCGATAAGAATAACAAACTTCAAATATTAGAGAGACTTTGCAACGCTTATTTTTCACATTCATTTGTCCTTGTCGTTATCTCAAGCATGCGCAGTATTAACGCGAAGGAATTGCAAGGTTAGGTTAGTATTCATCTTCTATGAACTAAGCTGATTTTTTTTTCATTTATTTCATAGTTAAGCATACCGGTTATTAGTATTTGATGGGTCAACACAAGTTTCTAAATTGAAATTGTATCTAGCAGGTTTCTGTCACTTCCTTCAATATTTCCAAGGTAATATGAATGTGCGATAAATAAAATCTCATTTGAAATTAGCACTACACACACTGTAGTGCTAGTGTGCTAAAGATTGCAAAAATCGCAACATAATCTGAACTCTAATTAACTATTGTCAGTGTTATTTTCAATAAAAGATTATCATTTCAGTTTTACTGTATTTTCTTAGTGGTTTTTATACTTAAGTAGGAAAAAAAAAACGGGTCCCACCATAATAGCGTTAAGAATAACGAACTTCAAATAAGGTCTCTTATAAGTTCCTAAATAAGGGAACTCGTTATACTTAATAAAGGTTTCAAAACTGCACAAGCACCAAATGGTGTACGCATGCCTCAAATAACGATAACAGCTGAGTCCTTATATTTAATTTCTTCCCTTTACTACTGCACAAGCTCTAAACGGTGAGCGCATGCTTCAAATAAAGATAAAGACCTACCAAAATAAGCGTTGCATAATCTCTCTTGTAAATACGGGAAATCGTTATTCTTAATAAAGGTTTCCCTTATTTTTTCAAGTAAGCTCCAAACGGTGGCCGCATGCTTCAAATAACGATAAAAGCTGAGTCCTTATACTTAATTTCTTCCCTTTACTATTGCGCAAGTTCCAAATAAAGGTAAACACAGTGGCCAAGCAAAATAAACGATGCAAAATCTCTCTAATAATACAATGAATGTTTTAATACTTTAAATTCCTAAACACTTAGATAATAAAAAAACCGGTCAAGTGCAAGTTGAACTTGCACAATTAGTGTTCCGTACGTTGATTGTTTAAAATAAAAATTTATGTTAGGGTGGTATAAAATGATCAGTGACTTCACAAAACACACCCCCAAATGAGTTTTCAACAAAGTTTGTTTCCAATCTTTACTGAAAACTGGTGACCTTGAATTTTTTTTTTTTATATACCAAATAAATTATTAAAGGTAATGCACTCGTAATAATTTCCGTTCAATCTATACCCCGTGGAGAATATTCCAGAGTTTTTTTCAAAATTTTTTTGATCAGTACTTTTCGAGATAAGGTAGAGGACAGCGATAAAAGTAATACGAAGAAAAATGTGCGCAAGTATTACATTATATATATATATATATATATTGATTATATATTTTTTTACTCGTGTTTTCACAAGCTTTCATTTGACACCACACTCGATGACCTAGTAAAAAAAATTTTTTTACTAGGTCATTCCAGGATGTCCAGAGTCGTCTTCGATGTTTAAGAGCGTAATCCTCCTGCAGTATCCAGTCTTTTTTTTTTTACTGATAAATGAGCATTGTGCAAACGGAATTCAAAATTTTTTGTATATTTTCAATATTTATCAATGTTCAGGTTGTGAGAAAGAGATGAAAGCGACAAAATTCTTGCTCTGAGAAGCAGTCCTCAACTGGTACCTTTGCCGCGTGTTTAAACAGTCCTTTGGATAAGGCTGTTGGTGGCAGTGTACCAGCATGGTTTCACTACACAACGTGTTCAAAAAGAAAATTTGGCCGTAAAAAAATGCCATTACTCCAGTTATGATATTTATTTTCGTGTGCCCGAGCTAACCTTACTCGGGCGTGTTTTTCTGATAATAAACCTTCCGATTTCACCCCTCAAAACGAACCCCTTAAGTCAAAATTTATGATACGGTGGTATAAAAGGATCAGTGACTTCACAAAACACACCCCAAATGAGTTTTCAACAAAGTTTGTTTCCAATCTTTACTGAAATATGATGACCTTGAAATTTTTGTTTTTTTTTATATGCCATGTAAATTATTAAAGGTAATGCACTCGTGATAATTTTCGTTCAATCTACACCCCGTGGAGAATATTCCAGAATTTTTTCGAAATTTTTTGATAAGTACTTTCGAGATAAGGCCCGGGACAGCGATTTTTCGCGAATTTTTAAAAATAATTCAAAAGAAAAGTGCGCGCAAGTATAATATTATATATATATATTTTTTACTCGTGTTTTCACAAGCTTTCATTTGACACCACACTCGATGACCTAGTAAAAAAATTTTTTTTTTCACTTCCGACTTCACCCCCCAAAACTAACCCCTTAAGTCAAAATTTTAATTCTCAAAACTACATGGCTCTTGATGAGGCCATCAATTCCTATATTATTACCAAATTTCACCTTTCTATGTCAAATAGTTTCGGAGAAAATCGGGTGTGACAGACAGACAGACAGACAGACAGACACCGAAGTGATCTTATAAGTGTTCCGTACGGAACACTAAAAAGAACTATTATTTCAATATAGGTTCGATTTCATGAATGACCTCTATACTAGAGTTAAATATAAGACACATCATTACAATAAGTTAACTAAAAAGTAAAAAGAGTAAAAATATCTAAAAATATTTCGACGTAAATCCATTTATTTCTACACTCGTTTTCTGACTTTTTAAGTGTGGCATGTTTTTCAAGTATCATCGAAAATGACAAGGGTTCAATACTTTAATTACTGTCCGGGCGCCATTATCCTTAAAAGGCTTCAAATTTTCTCATTATATTTTACCGCTCGAAGACCCTTTCAATTAACATCCATTATTATTTTCTGGTAAAAATTTGACGTTTATTTTAAAATTCTTTGAGAAATTTGATAATTTTTTTTGCTTGTTCCAGCCACAATAAAAAGTTTTTACTTACAAAGTAAAAACTAAAATCATCTACTTGTTACAACATATAAAAATTGCAGTACATCTGCTAGCCTAAATAGCTATGATATATGATCATCAATTGCTACTAATATCTTCTTCTAAAGGTGCCTATCCGTTTCGGATGTTAGCGATCAAAAGACCTATCCTGACTCTGTTAACAGTCGCATGAAAAAGGTCTATAGTTGTTAGGGAAACCACATTCTTAGATTCTGGAGCCAAGAATATCGTCGTCGTCCTGGGCCTCTCATTCCTCATTATGTGGTCTAGGTATTCAAGTTTTCGTCTTTTTACGCTAAAAGGTATTTCGCATTGCTTGCCCATTCTTCTCAAAACTTCCACGTTTGCTACTCTGTCTATCCAGGAGATTCTTAATATTCGACGACAGCAAAACATTTCGAAGGCCTCAAGTCTCCTCATGGTGGCGGCACTGAGAAGACATAGCACCGAAGTAGTCGAACTTTCGTGCTAAGTACTAAGTCTCGACTCTTGAAGATTTTATTCATCTTGACGAATAAAGTTCTTGCCATCTCGAGACTTCTTTTTATCTCAACTGAGTGATCCCATTGGTCATTTATGGTGGTGCCCAAATAAGTGAAGTCACTAACTCTTTCAATTGGTTGCTGCTCAACTACTAATTCTCGGGATGGTATCTGGTTTTTACAAATAACCATGTATTTTGTTTTTTTTTTATGTTAAATTCGAGACCAAGCCTAGCAGATTTGAAAAAGAGACCGCAAACCTTCCAGATTATCTGCAAAGATAATCGTATCGTCTGCATATCTTATATTCTTCAGATGTTCTCCATTCACCAGAATTCCCTCATCGATCTATTCCAATGTCGTTCTTATAATTTCTTCCGAATAAATATTGAAAAGGAGAGGTGACAGGATATAACCTTGGCGGACTCCACGCTCAACTGCAACATCCTGTGTGTATTTTCCATCTATTTTCATGGTCGCTATCTAATTATAGTAGATGTTATTTGTAACCCTTATGTCTTTATCGTTCAGGTTAATAGACTTTAGTATTGAGAGCAGCTTGTCATGTTCAACTCTATCGAAAGCTTTTCGATAATCTATGAAGCAGACATACACGTCACAGTTAACATCTCTGCAGCGCTGAAACAAGACCTGAACAGCAAAAAGAGCACCACTAACACCCAACGCATTTCGGAAACCAATTTGAGTACGGGATAAGTGCGCCTCACATTTTTTGTATATTCTGTTGTGGATATTCTTCAGAAAGGTTTTAACTAAGTGACTCATGAGACTAATAATTCTAAAATTCTCGCATTTTTTCGCTCCAGATTTCTTTGGTAGTGTTATAAAGGTAGATTTCAGCCAGCTTCGAGGAATATCTCCAGAGTCGTATATATTATTGAGCATATAAGTAAGCCATTCTATTCCTGCATCATTCATGACTTTAAGAATTTCCGCATAGAAATTATCTGGACTCGCGGATTTTCCGTCCGTCTTCAATTTTTTGATTGCAGCTCTCACTTCATCAATTGTAATTCTAGGCCCCGTCTCACAATCTGAAATAATAAAGGTTTGTCGGTCATCGCTGAAGGATTCTTCCAAATATCTCCTCCAGACATTTCTCCTTTCATCTACATTTACTGCTAGTAATATAATTGCCATAATTTGTTTTATTGTAAATTGTTTTTGTTACAAATATTGTGGTAAAAGAAAATTAAGTATTAGAAACACCCTGTATACGATTACAGTGGCATAAAATATTTGCATGTTTCTTCTACAAAAGAAATTAAAACATCCGAAAAACCGAACCGCCACTAATTTTTACAAATAACAATAGCATCCAGCTCTACTTTAAGAGAAATTTTGACCTTTCTTTTATTCATTTATTGTACCCGGTGCCAATTGCTCTAGTTGTCCGCAAAAAGAAGAATGCAAATGTTCCAAATTTGCCTTATTCACAGGAAAGGACACTTAAGCCATAAACATGTTCAGGTATGGGGTCCGATGACATAACTGTACACTTTTATTGCTTAGTTTTTAGTTTGCAAATTTTACATTTTATGCAATAAAAAGTTTCTCGTAAGAAGAAGTTGAAAGATTTTCAATTTATTCTTTTAAACGAAAAAAACGCCTTTTAAACGGTAATCGTTTAAACATTTGCAGGTAACACTAAAAATTTAGTTAGTGTCAATAAAAATATATAAAAAAAGTTTATTACTCAACATATTACTAGTTAAATGAAAATATTATTCTTCTATCTTTTATTACAGAATTGTAATAACCTTTGATATATGTTGCCAATTTGCCCTATACTTTTTATAGATTAAAAACAAAAATAAAAAACATATGTTAACAATAAACTAATTCCTAGGAACTCGCATACCTGACTATACAAAACATCCCGTATCATACCGAACTAAAATAAAATACTATTCTCCCTGATGATTGATTATTTTGACTTTTTAAGTCAAAAAATTAGATTTATAAATAGAATGTAACAAAATAATAGGATTCACATATTATCTAATATGTATATGTAAAAATTATTTTAGTTTATACATTCTATTTCCTTACAGTTGTCCTATCTTAATTTTGAATGGTTTTATTCTTTAGACTAGTGACTCAAAGGTCGTTTCTGTAAGAAAATTGCAGCCGATTCGTGAGGATCCAAATCGTCTTCTTCGCAATCTTCTTTTGAACTAGGACTTCTGGACATCGGCGATCCAACCCCGCTACTGTTCGAAGTCATTCCAGTACTCATACTTAAATCTTCTGGTTCGGTTTGCTCAGGTAGAGCAACATGAAGCGGTAAAGATAAAATTGGTGTGGTCGGTGGATGTAGAATTCGTCGTCTGTTAATGTCTTCATGCTCTGGAGCAACAAACTCTTCCGGTTCTGGAGTTATTGGTTGTTCAGGCACGGATACTCCGCACTTATGGTGCATCAGATGATGCCTTCTTCTGAATCTGCTATGACATCTGTCGCAACAGAACGGTTTTTCGTTTGTATGAATGAGGGTATGAGCTTTAAGTTGATTAGAATCAGAAAATTTGGCTGAACAATGACTACACGTATAAGGACGTTCTCCGGTGTGTACCCTAAGATGCCGTCTAAGATTTGCAACTTGAACAAACTCTCTATCACAATGTTCACAGCGATACGGCCTTTCCCCTGTATGTAATCTCATATGTGTTTTAAGATGATGGTCTCTTGTAAATCTTTTGTGGCACTCCGGACATTCAAAAGGTTTTTCTCCCGTATGCGTCCTTTCGTGGTTCTGCAAAACATGTTTGTAGCCAAAAGATCTATTGCACACCCCACAGGTAAACTGTTTATCTCTATTTGCTTCCTTCACTTCACCTCCAGATGGTGGTGATATGCTACTGGTCGGTGAACTTAAAGATAATGATGTATTACTACTCTCTTCTTCAATTTTCCATTTTTTCTTTCTTGTGTCTATAGTTGTACTACTTGATACCACATTATTATTGTTATTGTGAGTCAACTTTCTGACCTTCTGGGCTGGGGAAAGCTGCTCAGCACTGGTTGGAGGTGACGGTGGCGAGTTTGCGGGCCAAGCAAGTGGAAGCAATCCAGGATGGAAGAAAGCAGGATTTGATATTGACAGACCCGAAGCGGCCATTAATTGACTAGCCATTAAAAGTTGAGATGGAGTGAACATGGACGCATTGGGAAATGCTGGATACCCAACCGGAGGAAACGGTGCTTTAAGATGGGTTTCTTCTGATTCCATCTTCATGTCACGTGTGTTGAGGATATCTGGAACTAAAGAATATACTTGCTTTATTAAAAAAATATTTGGGTGAAGTAAAAATATTCACGACATAAGTCAAATACGAAATAACTACACAAATAATAAATATTGGTAAAAGGTTTAGGACTTTTTCCAGTAGCTAAGGGATCTGAGATGTAGAGTAAAACAATTGTATATGGCGCTTAACAGGAAAAAATAGTATCAGTTAAGTATTGGGTGCGTGAATTAATTTTGAGGGTTTTTTTGATAAACTTATCGCTTTATTGTAAAAAAATGGCTACAAAATGATTATTCAAATTATTGTCCATCGCTAGCCACTACTTTCTCCTATCTTTGTGGCAGCATATGAATACCACCTTTTGAGGCTATCCACGAATCGACCCATTTTTTGGTATCCTGATGGAAGCGCTGTTCAGACAGGCCGTGCGTCATCGATCGGAACAAGTGATAATCAGATGGAGTAATATCTGGTGAGTACGGCGAGTGAGGTAAGATATCCCATCTAAGCGTTTCTAGTGTTTTCTTGACGGATTTTGCAACGTATGCCGAGCGTTGTCGTGTTGAAAAATCACTTTGCCCTGTTTTTTGGGATATTGGGATCATTTTCCTTCAACGTTCGGCCAATAGCATCAACTATTGTCGATAACGTTCTCCAGTAATAGTTTTTGGGTTGGAGCAACTCATAATACACTACACCCACCTGATTTACAGCATAAGCTTGGAGCCACGAATATCCGGCTTTAGCGAGGATGTTGATGGTTCACTGGGCTTCACCATGATTTTTTGCACTTGAATTATCGTAGTGTATCTATTTTTTACAGTTACGATACAATGCAAAAAAACTTTCCATTTGTGCCTTTGAAGCAGTTGTTCACAAGTGAAAAATCGCCTTGCAACGTCTCTTTGTTTCAATTCGTACGGCACCCAATTACCTTGCTTTTAATAATTTCCAGTGCATGTAAATGCTTGCAAATGGTTGTACGATCAACTCCTAATGTTCTTTTTCCATTTGGCAGGGATCTTCATCGAGTAATGCCTCCAATTCTTCATCTTTAAACTGTTTCGGCTGGCCTAGATATTCTTTGTCTTCCGTGTCGAAATCACCACTTTTAAAGCATTGAAACCAGTGTTCTATCGATGGAATATAATCGTCGTAGGTTTCCGACAGCAATCGATGACTTTTAGCAGCACTTTTCTTTAATTAAACAAAAAAAGTAACGTTGTTTTCTTGGCACGTAATTCGACATATTCAATGCTCAAAACAAAATATGCTTTACACATATATTAAAAATTAAAGCCGAATGATGATGCTTCACCATGAATATAGCAACAGTATCTCCCGATGCGATATAATACAAGTTACACCCTCGCTTAGAAATCCCTCAAAATTAATTCACACTTATTTTACAAGTTTTTTCTATAAAATTATTTTAAAGGAGAGGTAAAATAGAGGTAAAATAAAAAACTACGATTTTGGACTAATTACAGCATATATTTTTTACTATATTGTCTTTGAAATGCAATGTAATTTGGGAGAATAAAAAAATAGTATAAAATTGAGCTGTTTACGACAGCACACCTAAGCAACATACAATTTGAAAAAGATAATATTTTGTCATGAAAAGTATAACTTTTGAATAATGGCAGCATTGGTATAACAACTAAAGACGAAACGAAAAGAATCGCATTTTTAGAAGTTACCAAAAGTGTTCTTCGTATTTGCTGAACCATCCCAAGACGCGTTTCGCCGTATCACGGCTCAGCAGCTGGGCTAGGTTCAGCAAATACACATTTTTAGTCCTTTATCCAAGTAACTAACGGAAAACTATAACAGTATAAGCAGTATAAGCATCTATTTGTTATACTTTTGAATAAATTAACTTTAAAAATGGAAAAGAAATGTAGCCCCCGTTTACTATAACTTCTATAACAAAAATGTTATTTATATGACCTTTAATTCCGCTGTTGCTCAAAATTTTGTACAAGTTGTCAGATCACATTTGTATAGTTTTTGAGCCTCCTCTATATTTTTCAAAGGGTTTTATCAGGTCGGAAAAGGTATTTCTTATTGCGTACCAACCTTTAATGAAGACAAAGGAAGGAAAAGTATAAAAATTTCTTGACAGTTGACAAACTATGTTATTCATAACATCGCTTCCCGCCAATTCAATAATTCATTAGAAATTTCAATAACTGCGGTAAGCATAAGTAGAAAACACTGAACAGAATTGCATCCCTTTCTTATGCAAAAAATTACCGTACTGCGCTTCCATGCAACACCGTTAAAAAACCGAATGATCGCATGTGGTGTGGTAGTAAAAACCTGCCGTAGATACGTACCGGTGTTTTCACTTATATTTGTTAATTTTAATAGCATATGTGGCTATATATAATTTAGAAAATATTTAGCTCTTTCTTAGAAATATAATGTTATTTACTTTCTTCTCTATGAACTAAAATTATACACGTCATTAGATTGGATTCGTTCGCATGCTGCCCAGTCAGCCAGTTTTCAGGCTAGATTATTTGTGTGATCACGTTTTAATGTAAACTTTTGAAGCGTTGGAAAATATTTCCAACTTAAAATTTATCTTTTATCTCCAGATTTAATCTATCTAAAAGGAAGTAAATAGTATGAAGACATTTCTAAGGACAATATATTTTTCAAATAACAAAGTATTATTGTCCTTTAACTCCTTTTCTACCAAAACAAACATATAGATGCCATCAATAACTAACAATTTTAAAATTTGGTTTAAAGTACCTAAGAACCACTTGAAAATTTTCAAGTAGATAACGTGATATAAATATATGGCTGTCTTTACCTATTGCACATATGGCATTTTACCCCTGTTATTGATCTCCGCTGTAGCGTAATGTGTCCAAACACCCTATCCCTTAAGACGTTTGACAATGAACCTTAAGACATTGTATACATAATAGCAAAGACGTTGGTTGTTGCGTTACCTCCGCTCGAATGGGTCTATAAAATACCCTTTATCATTTCTAAAACACCCCATTTGTGTCGTTTTTCGAGGAAAATACGAAAAAATACACACCCGTGCCGGAATCATGACCATACGTGTTTTATTTATGCAATATTAGCAGGGTCGGAGTAGGAGTCTGAATTTTGTAAATTTTTTGACTAATTGCAAGCCAGATAAATAAACAACGGAGGACCAAATAATAAATTTATTGATTGTTATTAATTATTTATTTATATTTATGAACAGAAGCAATTTAGTAACGTAGATATGAAATTATATACCACTCTTTCGAAAGCCTTGGAAATTAAGAACGGAGTGTGCCAGTGGATAAAGCCGTAAGGGAGGCTGAACTGAGGATGGAACTGTTTACTACTGATGGTCCTAAGTTGTTGCTTGCCTTTGCTGATGATATCGACATTGTAGGATGATCGGTAATCAAAGTAAAATAAATATTTTACCAAACTGGAGAGAGAATCTAGTAATATGGGATTGAGGGAAAACGAAACTGAGTACATGCTAGTGAATCGGCAAGTACACAGAGATAGGATAGGGTAGAATGTCAACATCGTCGAGTACAATTTCGAACGAGTACAGTGCTTTACCTATCTAGGAGCTATAATAACGAGAGACAAGAACGCCACTGAAAAGATAAAAGGACGTATTCAGAAGGCGTATATTTGCCATGAAGAAACTGTTAAGATTAAAACAACTTCCAAATCATCGGACCAGTCATTACATATAGTAACGAAATGTGGACTCTAGCAGTAGCCAATACGGAAATGCTGAGACGATTTGAACGAAAGGTTCTCAGGAAAATATACGGGCCAGTGTAGGATGAGGATACAGGAAGGTTTCACATTAGAACAAATCAAGAGATAAAAGATCTATACAGTAGCCCCAATATAATCCAAGAGATTAAAGCAAATCGGTTACGGCGAGCGGGGTACATCCAAAGACAAGGGGATGATAGATTGAGAAAACTGGTATAGGAAGAAAATCAAATAGGTAGAAGGCCGTTAGGTAGACCGAGAGTGCACTGGCGAGACAATATTGTAAAAGATCTCCAAATAATAGGAGAGGAATTCAATCTTCAAATTATGACGGATCACCAGAGATGGAAGCGGATCGTACAAACAGCCAAAACCCACCCAGGGTTGTAGAGCTACCAGAAGAAGAAGAAACGTGTCAAATTATAAAATGCTTCAGGCGTTCTGATATTAGTAGCAACTTTTTTCCTCCTCTGCGTGCACACATACAAGACAACCATGAAATAATATAAATAACCTTATATTTACAATTTCATCATAGTAAAAAATGACAATTCTACAATTGTATACGTGCCTATGTGGCAAAAAAATTGCACATAATAACAATGCGCATCAGTAAAATACTTCAGAAATAATACGTTACAAGAAGCGATTTAACATGTAGAACTTATCGCATAAAAATGTTACATTAATGTCCGAAGACCATCATGACGCCACAGTAGATTTGTGTTTGACCGTCTTATCTCCATGTTTGGTGAAATAAACGAGGTTAAATAAACTAGTTCAAATATTTAATTTCAGTTTAATTTTTTCATGTTATGTACCGTTAAAAGGTCAGAATTACAACTTGATATCGACCCAAATCCAAGATTTTTCTTAGTGTTGTGGCTGTTCAAAATATTATTTTAAAAGTTTGCATTATGTATTTTACTTCTCTTGTAAAAGGAACGTATTTTATTCGTGAAAAAATGTCCCTAAATTACCTAAAATAGTTTCCTACTTTCCTTGGTCTGTCAATTACTTAGCCCACTGACACAATATCTCTCGAGCAAAATGAGATATCGATTTCAAACTTGACAAGTGTATAATACTTGAAGTAGGAAAGATACTTATAGTTTGTGAAAGATATCACTCTAGGGAAAGAGGGTGAAACTTATTTGTATAGTTTCATTAGTATGAGAATTTTCATAGTTTTTGGTTGCAATATTGGACAAATTTTAAGCATATTTATTTCTAGCCAAACATACAAATAATTAAATGGGTGCTGGTTAGGTCTTTTTTGTGTTATAATGGTATTATTATTTTTTCGGTATTTTTGGGATTGAGAAATCTGAAAACTTTTTTTTTATTATGTTAAATTTTTGATAGAAACTTTCCTTTGCTTAACTTATTTTTTTTGTTAATATTACACCATAAAATACCTATCATTTAAAATATCGAGTTGTAATGCTTTAATTAGCTTTTTCTTTCTGGCAGGCAATCAAATTCAATTTATATTTTAGAACTGCGTGATTGACCTGGAAGTACTAAGTAAATCACTTACCGATTTTTTATGCATGTTTTGTGAAATAACACGTAGGCTGAAAAGTTTTTGGTCTAGCTACCTAAAACACATTTTTTTTGCAAAATTCCACTTTATTCATCAATAATCATCGCTCCTTCAAGATGATTACGATCAGTCCAACGCTTTTCTAACATTTCTATACCTTTCTTGTAGAAGTATTTATCTTTGCCTTCAAAATAGGCCTGAGTTTTGGCGATAACTTCTTCACTGGAGCCAAATCTCTTTCCCACGAGCATTTTTTTGAGGTCTGAGAATAGATAATAGTGGCTGGGGGCCAAATCTGGAGAATACGGTGGATGAGGAAGCAATTCGAACTTCAATTCATGCAATTTTGCCATCGTAACCATTGATTTGTTACACGGTGCATTGTCTTGATGAAAGAGCACTTTTTTCTTGTTCGTTTGGAGCCGTTCCTTTGCGGTTTCTGCATTCAAAAGCACCAATAACTTTATATAATATTCACTAGTGATGGTTTTTCCCTTCTTAACATAGTCGATGAAAATTATTCCATGCGCATCCCCAAATACGGAGGCTAAAAATTTCCCAGCTGCTGTCCACTCAGCTGACTGCCGATTTGATTCCGGTGATAGTTGTGGATCCATGTTTCATCCATTGTCACATACCGTTGGAAAAAATCCTTTTTATTGCGCTTAAACAGGTCCAAACAGCGCTCAGAATCAACACGTTCTGGTTTTTGGTCCACTGTGAGCAAACGCGGTACCCATTTCGAATAGAGCTTTCTCATGCCCAAATGTTTATGCAAAATATGACCAACACGCTCTTTTGATATCTTTAGGGTGTCAGCTATTTCACTTTACGACCAGCCAAAACAATTTGGTGGATTCTTTTGGTGTTTTCCAGTATAACCACCTTATGTGGACGCTATCTCATGGGACTTACGATCATCCAAAACAATTTTGTGGATTTTTTTGATGTTTTCCGGGGTTGGGCGTCCAGAGCGTTTAGCATATCTGTACAATCGCGTTTAAATTCAGCATACCAGTAAATTAATAGTGATTTTCCAGGGGCAGAGTCCCCGTAATACTTATCAAGCCTTTGCTTTGCTTAAACGGTATTTTTTCCATCAAAAAACACATGAAATTCGTTTTTTTCCATTGTTTTGGAAATACCGAAAGAAGCGTCACTAAAACCACTATAACTTGTAAACTAATCGTCGAAATGTCATGAAATTTTGACAGGTATTGTTTGAAGGTTGTTACTTCCTAAAAATCATATGGATTTTTTTTAAAAGGGCGACATTTATGTGTCAGACCACAAACTTGTCAGCCTACGTGTTATAAATATTATAGAACTACTTCCCATAGAGCAAAGAGTAATAATAACACCTATCTATAATATTGTTTCTAATTAAAAAAAAACTTTTCAAAAGAAGTAATTAAGAGAAAGTTCTAATATGTATTATTATTTTCGTATTGTCTGTGACATTTGACATTAAGTAACTCGCAGTTTTTTTTTAAGAATTTTTTTTCATAGTAAAATTTATTTGTGAATTTTAATATTTTTATACGTAATACTAGAGGTTTTAAACTAATAGAATTTTTTTTTGTTTTTTCACGATTGGTAGGGCAGCCTGAACAGGGCCCTCTTTAATATTCCAGTTGATTCTTATAATATCGAGTTACTGCTATCGCCGGTACTACAATTGTATACCCACGATGAAAAAAATAAAAAAATGGCGGACTTTTGAAATTTTCGATCTTATTTTTGCAACTTATATCGAAATAGAATTAAATATTATTGAATAATTGTAAAACTTGTATCGGCGATAGCCATCCATGTGTAGAATAAGCCATAAAAAATTTGAGCCCGATTCGTGCAATAGTTTTTTTCTAAATCATCAACCAGGTCAAAAAAGGTTGTTTCGACAAAAACGCGTTTAATGCGTTATACTAAACGATATACAGCCTCTCGACTGCTCCTTTCTTGACGAAAACCAACACTCAACTGCTCGAAAACTGAAACTGAAATGCCTATAGACTGAGGATTTACGAAAACGGGGCGGAGCTAGCAAGTATACATCAGCCGCACATTCGGCACGCCAGGTATACACCGATTGCGTCGAGACGCTTCTATTCTATCGCATTTTTCAGCCTGTCCTCGACCTTTCCAGAGCAAATAATAGTTTATATTGTATATCTACATATATTTACTACAAAAAAATTATGTTTTTAGAAAATCGTTATCAGACTACTCCCTTAATAGATTTTAAGACAGAAAATAACGTTATAAATATCTTGGATTCAACACTGGTTGCATTTAATCAACAGTTTTCGATAATTTTTACGATTATTTGACCAAACATCAGAACTCTAGCAATTTCTTGTCAATAAGTTTTCATTAGATTATACTAGTAATTACAAACGAAATTAGTAATCTCATCATCATCTTTTATTCGTTGATAATAAACAAAATTCTTGATTATATAGTTAAATCTTTGTTCTTAAAACTAGGCCGTCTCAAACTGGAGTGTCTTTTGAAGTTTTGCCTACCTTTGCATCAATCATTTTTAGAGATTGAATAATAATTTGAATTTAGCAATCTAAACTCGACAACTAAAGATCCCTCAAGATGAATCCTGTAATCGTAAACCAAATGTCGTAAAAGCCTTCGAATTGGACACAGTCGGACTAAAGCAGTGAAAGCTTTCTTTTTACTCCATTGTTGATTCCACTGATTATTTATAACGACCTTCTAATTTGAAAAATCATGGTTTTTGTGATCCCAAGAATTACGATTTTTCATCTAACCAAAACAGGGAAAGTTTCCCTTTTATGTTTTTAATTTATCTAAAACAAAAACATTAAATAAAATCTTAAAACTACCAGACGGTAAGTCCACCCCTGTCGGTCGATTACATCGAAAATCGCCGATCCCAACAAGAGATATCGTTGCTCTGTTGCTCATTGATGCCCTTTTTCCACTATTCACAATGAAATTCCCGCATTTTATAGCTGACGCGTCTGACTCGACGTTTTTCCTATTCAAAATTCAGTTGTGTGGATTTTATTTTCATTGTGTTATCACGTAGGATTCTCAATAGTGTCACGCGTTTCATCTATCAGAATAAGTCGTTTTCTATTTTTCAATATTTTTGACAGCGTGTGGTGATCCATCATCGTTCCTCGCATTCAGAAAAAAAGGATAATATGCAGAAATTGCCTCGTTTAGGATATTTATTGAGTTAATTTGCTTTTTCACGTAGAAATGAACGAATATATATTTCTATTTTTAGATGCTTCTCTTAGGTATGGACATTTGTACGTTTTTAATGCGGGCATAGAAAGTTTCAGTCACAATAGTTTATTATTCAATATAGATCATAAATGTTGTCAAATAAAAACTAGGTTGGGGATATATTGGGTGATTGCAAGAGTTCGTGCCCGATTTTTATAGATGGCAGAAGCATGCAGTTTTGACTGTGCTGATGTTTTTTTACAATCATACTATTAACTAACAGTCATCCAAATACGTCGTGAGTTAACATAACCTTCAAAAAAAATTTATTTAATATATAATTCAATATAGAAAATGAAAAGTTACATTTCGTCATGTTATGTTATATGAATTTAAAAACGGAATGAGTGTTGGAACTGCGACAAAAAATATTCAAGACGTTTATTTGGATCGTACTCGCTCTGAGGACAGTTAAAAAGTTGTTTGGTCTATTTCGAAATGGTGACTTCAATCTAAACCATAAACTTCGCTCTGGGCGATCTTCTGGCATTGATAATGACTTTATCCGTGACTTAGTGAATAATAATCCACGTAATACCACGGAAGAGATTGCTGAGAGACTAAACGTTGACAATTCGACTGCATTTCGTCATTTAAAGTAACTTGGAGTCACTTTGAAACTTGACATATAGGTTCCGCACGTTTTGACAGAACAGAACAAACTGAATCGTATTTCTACAGCCATTTCTCTGCTCGCCCGTCAACAAAACGAACCTTTCTGGGATCAGGTGATAACTGGAGATGAAAAATGGGTTGTTTATAACAATATAATAAGAAAAAGAAACTGGAAGCATGGAAGTGAAAGAGCAGAATCTAGGGCAAAGGCTGAATTACAACCAAGGAAGTATTGTTATGTGTCTGGTGGGATTGCAGAGGAATAATTTATTACGAGTTTTTTCCACGTGGCCAAACAATAACTGCGGAAAAGTACTGTGAGCAACTCACCCGACTCGATGTTGAATTTTTTTTTATGGGTCTAGCACACGTGCTACAGGGAAGTCCCTAAAGCGCTCCAGGAGCGGCACGTGTGCGGAAAAAGCGAAATCCAAGCAATACGTCCAAATTTGGTCAATCTTTCACCATGACAACGCTAGACCACATGTCGCTCAGCAGACACAAACTTAGGGAGCTAAAATGGGAAATCCAGCATCCCCCGTATTCCCCTGAATTGCCCCTTCAGATTTTCTAAATTGCATCTAGTGCAAGTGTTGTTATGTGGCTGGTGGGATTGCAGAGGGATAATTTTTGACGAGCTTCTTTTGGGTGGCGGCGGAGGAGTACTGTGAGCACAAGCAAAACGTCTAAATTTGGTCGATCGAAAAGGCATGATTTTTTACCATGACAACGCTAGATCATATGTAGCTCAACAGGCACTGTAAAAACTTAAGGAGTTATAATGGGAAATCCTCCAGCCCCCTGACCTTGCCCCTTCAGAGTTTTATCTGTTTCGTTCTCTGCAAAATAATTTGAATGGCAAAAAATTTGATTCTATGGAAGAAGTCAAAAAATACCTTACGACTTTCTTTGAATAGTAACCACGCAGTTTATACAAAGAAGGAATTTAAAAACTTGTAAAACGATGGAAGACAGTTATAGAAAATGATGGAGAGTACATTATTCTACTACTATTTTTCATGAAAATGTGTTGTATTAAATTCGGTTTATAATCGGGCAAGAACTTTTGCAATCACCCAGTATTAAATTATGGTCATATGATTTTAGTTAATGTATGCAAGCCATTTCCAGTTTAAATTTTAAATGTGTTCATAAGCTTTTTTGTTTGAAAATTCTACCACTTAATGAAATAATTTTAACACTAAGTTCCAGAATAGTACAATTGCGGTAAGTAAAAAGTTTAATTTTGGCAGGCACAATAAGTATTATTTTCTTACAATATTCAGCGTTTATTATACAATGTGTGTTTACCTTTAACGGTCGAAGTAGAGAGTACTTGGTCCACTAAGAAGAGAAGAAGAGAAAATAGCTTTTTTAATATTATTTTGATCACCGAAACAATGCGGTTCTTAGTTTTAATAGCCACAGTTGCTAGAAGGCTTAAGATATATATCTAAAGTTCCATTATTGATTATTGTTGGCATACTCGTACAAAAATTAAGGCCTTTTAAAAAACAAGACACCTAACAAAACAGAGATAGTTGATTGGATATTAAACTAATATTTTTTTTGTGTGCATTGCATACATGCAGACGGGTAATCCCTAAAGCGATATAGGAGAGAAGCATGTGCGGAAAAAGCGATTCACGTTGGTCTTGAATTGGTCTTTTAACTATATTAGAGGCCTGTGTTTTATAATGGTGACGTACTTCATAAACGTGAAAATAACGTTAAAGTAGACGCGATTTTTATTATTTCTAATTGCGATTATATAGTTAAATAACTGCAAAAACGCCTGAATAATAAACTCATTTTATCTTAACAAGAATATATTTGGCAAATGGCATTTTGTTTGTGTGATTTTCTTTAGAAATAGAACTATCTAAATACGTTGCATGATTGTAAAATAAGATATTATTGAGTTTAAATATTAACGAAAGTCAGTTTCACAAACTTAACCTATATATCTCGTTTAATTTTAACTTCGATCGCCATCCCTGATCTCGATATTTTTGTCAAGGAAGTCATGGATTCGATATTTATTGCATTATTACTTTATTATTATACTTCTTGCCTGCCACAGGTCCTTTTGGGCAGTCGTTTGGCCATTAGTCAAAATTTCACTAAATCCACTATAACGCTACTCACACAGCCAAATAATACTATATTAGCTGACCTTTTTGCTTCACATTCTACTGTTGATTATTATCTTGAAGGATTGAATGTTATTAGAGATCATCAATATGGCTTTCGCAAGCAAAGATCAACAAGATGTTCTAACTTATGTAACACATGTTTGGAACCAGGCAATTAAACACTTTGGAGAATTTCGAACGGTTACATTTGATATATCCAAGGCATTTGACCGTGCTGGGATGATGAATTCTGGCTAAGCTACACTCTTAGAGTATGTCTGGAAAGTTCTGTTTATGGCTCTCGTGCCTCCTCAAAGAGCGTTTTTTAAGAGTGGCAGTCGACGGATTTCTTTCTAATATCTTCCATACTATCTCCTACATTTTCATTTTCATTAGCGATATGCTGGAAAGGGCCAGGATTCCAATCCACAGCTTTACAGATAACACTACGCTTATTTCTTCATTGATTGGAAACCCCAGAATTGACCAGTAACCTTGTAACCATGGAAAATGTTCGATGATGTAGCCCGCTTAATTCCTCCCAAATCGACGTATGTTAGGAATATACGTCGCTCTAATACTTCACATCCGTATGAAATTCACCTTGCTACCCCACGTACAACCCAAGTAGTATTTTCTATGAAGAACCTTGTCCCTTTGAAATGATTTGCCCAGGACTGTGCTTCCCAGCGAGTACAATTTACAGCGATTCAAGACCAACGTGAATCGCTCGTTCCACACACGCATCGTTCTTGTAGAGCTTTTAGGATTTCCCTGCAGGACGTGTGCTATGACCATAAAAAAATATTGGACAGGATTCCTCATAGTTATTAGGCTAAGAGTATATTTTCGTGCATAAAGGTAGTAAGACAAAATTAGACCAATGATGTTGACGTACTGTTTACATGTCAAACTTGACGTTTACCTGAAAGGTGTTTAAAGATGCTAGATAGTGAAATCATGCCATTGTTGTATTTTTTAATATTAGCTAGATATATTATCGTGATTAATCATTGTCTCACTTATTTTAAAAAGGATAATATGCAGGTATACTGTAGAAATCTTTTTTAGGGATTTATGTGAAACCTGAACTAACCTGAATTAACCTGAACTAATAACACGTAGGCTGAGAAGTTTTTGATCTAGCTACTTAAAACACATTTTTTTTGCAAAATTCGACTTTATCCATCAACATACTCTCCTTCAAGAGCGATACAATCAGTACAACGCTTTTCAAAGATGTCTATGGCTTTCTTGTAGAAGGATTTCTCTTTGCCTTCAAAATAGGCCTCAGTTTCGGCGACAACTTCTTCACTGGCGCCAAATCTCTTTGCCGCCAGAATTTTTTTGAGGTCTGCGAATAGATAATAATCGCTGGGGGCCAAATCTGGAAAATACGGTGGAGGAGGAAGCAATTTGAACTTCAATTCATGCAATTTTGGCAGCGTAACCATTGACTTGTGATACGGTGCATTGTTTTGATGAAAGAGCACTTTTTTTTGTTCATTTGTGGCCGTTTCTTGCGATTTCTGCCTTCAGACGCACCAATAACTTTATATAATATTCGCTATTGATGGTTTCTCCCTTCTTAGCTTAGTCGTTGAAAATTATTCCATGCGCATCCCAAAATACAGAGGCCAAAACCTTTCCAGCAGACTGTTGTGTCTTTAGTCGCTTCGGGCGGCTTTCACCGGCTGCTGCCCACTCAGTTGACTGTCGATTTGATTTCCGTGTGTAGTGGTGGACCCATGTTTCATCCATTGTCACATATCGCATGAAAAAAATTCTTTTTATTGCGCTTAAACAGGTCCAAACAGCACTCAGAATCATCAACACGTTGTTGTTTTTGGTCCACTATGAACAAACGCGGAACCCATTTCGAACAGAGCTTTCTCATGCCTAAATGTTCATTCAAAATATGACCAACACGTTCTTTTGAAATCTTTAGGGTGTCAGCTATCTCACGCAATTTCACTTTACGGTCATCCAAAACAATTTTGTGGATTTTTTATGTTTTCCGGTGTGATCACCGGGGGGGCGTCCAGTGCGTTCAGCATCATTTGTGTCTGTACGACCGTAACGTGTAAACTAATCGTCGAAATATCATGAAATTTTGACCCGTATCGTTTGAAGGTTGGTACTTTCTAAACATTATATGGATTTTTTGAAAAGGGTGACATCTATGTATCAGATCAAAAACTTTTCAGCCTACGTGTTATTTTTATTTTCAATACATCTCAGTGACAATGGACACATAAATTTTTATGTAATAAAATGTATAGTAAAATGTAGCTACAATTATTATAGATCATTTTAAAACGTAAGGGCTTTTATAGATTTTCTATTAAAAGTATACCAAATACCCACCAAGTACAAGTCGGACTTGCTTCTAAAATAAAAAATCTCACCTCAGCTAAGTTAATTAGGTCCCCGACAGTTCCAATATGTATTTTCACGTTTTTTCTTGGTGAACAATGTATGATAGTTATAGCATATTAGCTACCTAATAGCCAATAAATCAATCTAGCGTACTTTAGAATCTAGTAATAAAAGTGTAAAACAAATAATTACTACCCAGATATTTGTTTAATTATAAACGACTAAAATAAAATCATATCTCGGTACAAAAGCAACTCGCCACTCGGTTATAGTAATGTCCTTAAAAGTATACTCTAAAACCCTCCACCATACGTCAATAAATATAGCTTTCATAGTTTTTTTTTTATTCTATATAAATTAGCAAGCGTAATGCACTTTTGATAATTTTCGCTCAATCTACACTTTATGGAGAATATTGCAGAATTTTTTCAAAATTTTTTTGTTCAGTACTTTTCGAGATAAGGGGATGACATTGATTTTTGGCAATTGTTTCAAATTAATCAAAGAAGCGTGTGCGCAAGTGTTATATAATATTTATTTTTGAACTCGTGTTTTCACAAGCTTTCATTTGACACCTCACTCGATGACCTGGTAATTTTTTTTCCTCTTCCGATTTCACTCCCTAAAACATCAAAATTAGACTTTCAAAACTACACGGCTCTGATTAGGCCATCAATCTCTACATTCATGCCAAATTTCAGTTTCCTATGTAAAATAGTTTCGGAGAAAATCGGGTGCGACAGACGGACAGATACCGAAGTAATCTCATGAGTGTTCCGTACGGAACATTAAAAGTAGTATAGTAACCTGAAGACAATTATTTTATTACAAAATAGTAAATAGACACGACATTGATTTTAAATTTTCGAAAAAAAACATTGATTTGTAATATTCGGAAATGTACCTAATTTTAGGTTTATAATTAAAAGTAGTTCGTTCCGCATCGGTTTCTGTTAATTAATAATCTTTTACATAGACATAATACTTTTATACTTTTAAGCTAATTGCAAATTAACTAAGAAATAGTCTAAAATTTATTCAGAGAGTAAATAAAAAAAATCGAAATAAATAATTATACCCTATCAAGTTTGCCAAAGCTTTATAAAACAGAAAACTAATTACTGAAAGGATAATAAATATGGTAAGTAAAAGCAAATACAGCATGTGTACAGTAAGCTTCTCCTGGAAGTATAATGAAAATAACTTCCTAAATTTTTTTAAATATTTCCTATATATAGTATATCTATATTTTTTTCTGGATACTCATTTCAAATACAATATTACCATTCTTTTAGCTTATTCTCTCAAAATCAAAAACCCAATTTCACAGATTTTATTTTATTATTGCTTAAATTTCAAAATAAAAAAAGGCAATCCTTGTGTTTTTCTTAATAATACTATCACAGCCTTAATTTTCAATTAACGATATGTAAAGATTACTTATAAAAACAATTTGACAAAATGACGTAACATAACTATGCTGCAGACTGTGCCTTAATAAGATATAGGCCGTATAATGAATCATTAACGACCGGGACTCCTCCCAGGAGTCCAAGGCAAAAAGAAGCGCAGTCGCGAGCCATTATCCTTTCTCATTTATCTCCTCCCTTCATTAGTCCCGTCTTCCCGTTCCGAAATAACCCTTCCGCTAGGAGTTTCGAGCTTCCATTACAACGAAGTTTAGTGAAAAGAAACGAGCAAGAATTTCAGATAGGCCAGGAGAGAATAATTTAATTTTAGGTTTAGTTTAATACAAAGGAAATAAATCAAAGAGAATATCGCATGTTACCTTTACGACCACTAAATTGTCTAGATAAGTCATCTTAAAGTCTTTGCACGTTAGTGAAACCTTACGTAATTAGCTGCCGCAACTTCTTGTACGTCTATATTCTAATAAAACAGTGAAAATACCTCCCTATGACGTAGCAACAGGGAACACCTGAATACTCCAAAATAGAGCATTGTTAGATACTGCAAAGAGATAAAATGGCAGACATTTTATATCAGTTAAGTTTAGGTTAGTAAGTAATATCCGACTTTTATGCTTCTTCTTTAAGCAGCGCAACTCTAGATTTTAATAGTGCGAATGATGTGTGCAATCAGTTCTCTAAATTTGGAAACCATACGGGAATTCTTCTTTATAAATTTAGACTTTCAACGATTTAAATAGCTACAAGTTTTGCTATTTTGTAAACTTATGAGTAGGTAAATTTTTGATATTTATTCCTTGTGAAAAGTGTTTTTATTTTCCATTTAAATCTTGGTTATGTGGTCTGCTGAGTACTTTTTCAAAACTCGTTTTAGCTGATGAAAGTTATGATCCTTATATCCTTAATCTTATCATAATGTGTCATTAGCATTGGGGCGTAAATGAAACTGAAATAACACTTGGAATTTTTTTTATAGTAAACGTAGTGATGTTTTAAGCATGATTTCAGTTTGAGATAAAATTTGTTAATGTTTGTTATTTTTGTTAATGAATTATTTCTCATATCAAGATTTATTTGATGATTTTTATAAATTTCCATACAATTACTGTTTTAAAAATGAGGGAAAAGACTTTTTGTAAAAACAGGCTGAATAAGAGCTATTCTTCCTGACATTTCTATTATAGTTTTACAATTCAGTTTGGTCAGTTATTCTTTGCATCTTGTATGGTTGTCAAATCATACTCTATACTTATAAACTTTTTAGTGTTCTGTACGCAACACTTATGGGATCACTTCGGTGCCCGTCTGTCTGTCATACTTGATTTTCTCCAGAACATTTGACATAGAAAGTCGAAATTCGGCAGAAATATAGGAATTGATGGCTTAATTAGAGGCGAGTGGTTTTAAAAGTTAAATTTTGATATAAGAGGTTAGTTTTGGTGGGTGAAATCGGAAGTGAAAAAAGCTTGTGAAAACATGAGTTCAAAAATATATGTAATGTAAAGTTGCGCATACTGTTCTTTGCATTATTTTTTAAAAAATTGCCAAAAAATTTATGTCCCTATGTCCAAAAGTACTGATTAAAAAATTTTGAAAAAATTTTGGAATATTCTTCGTAAAGTGTAGATTGGTATAAAAAAAACTATGAAAACTGCGTACCTTGGCAATATGGTGAAAGTTTTGTTAATATACTTTTCAGTACATTACTGCTCGCGCGTCGGTCCTGTACCGAGATAAAAGAATTTTATTTTATTTGTTTATAATTAAATGAATATTTAGTTAGTAAATAGTTGTTTTTTTAGACTTTTATTACTAGATTCTAGAGTGAGCTAGATTAAATTATTGGCTACTACTTAGCTAAGATGCTATAACTATTATACAATATTGACTAAGAAAAAAACGTCAAAATACATATTGGATATTAAGATATATACATGTCAGGGATCTACTTAACTTAGGATTTTTATTTTATTTTAATAAGCAATCACCGTACGGAACATTAATTGTGCAAGTCCGACTTGCACGCGTCTGTTTTATTTTATTTATAAAGCGTAAAAAGTAACTTGTAAGACTAGCTTTTGTAATTTAAATTATTGTAGAGAAGAAAGAAAAAGGAAAAAAAAAGTAGGATGTTGTTTAATGCTTGTTCATAAATATTAAAAGTTCCTATTGAAAAACTCTTTAGGTAATTTATATTTTCTATTTTTAGATGAACGGGTGTAGAAATTAGTTATTAAAATGTTTGTTAAATTATCGGCTTTTTCGAAATAACCACTAATAACTTTGTTTCAATATTCAAAAATTGTCATTGTCTCTAGCTGTAGATCTCTGTATATGATAAATATTTAATCTGAGATGACCAGTTGATCTCTTTAATATATGTTAAAGAAAAGCTGTGTATTGCTTTGCTAAAATAAATAGCTTTGGTTTTGTCGGGGCCTAACTTAATTCTACAATCCCCCATCCATAGCCCTATTTATACTTTGCTGAACAATATCAGTCTAGGTTGTCTTGAAGTTGCAATTGTTGCAGTATCGTCCTCAAAAAGGTATAAACTATTTTGTTGTAAAATATTTTGAAAGAATTTTGGAATATCTGCAGTGAACAAATTGAATAAAGTGGGCGAAACATTAAATGTTCTATTTTCTGAAAAAGAAATAATGAGCTGGGTCAGAAAATCCATCATGATTAATTTGATAAATAAACCATCCTATTAAATACTTTACTAATATTAAAGAAAACTACCCCAGTGCTAAGTTTCCTATTAAAATTCATTAAACCTTCCCTTGGAATTTTATGTAACAGCAAAATAGTAAATAAGATGACCAGCATGATTTTGTGAGTTATACACTGTAATGTGCAGGAGAAACCCACCGAGAAATGATGTTGCGTTGTTACCTAGACTTCACTAAGGCATTTAAATGCATCGCCTTTGTAGTTTACGAATGCTTCTTTATTTATTAAAGCAGTGGTTCTCAAATTTTTCGCCGCTGCATTCTGGGGAGCCGTGACTTCGATCACACCATATATATATATATATATATATATATATATATATATATATATATATATATATATATATATATATTAATTGATTAATTTTCTTCCATCTTTGAATACCACGTTGAAGGAATGACTCATCTTTTGAGGCTATCCACGAATTGACCCATTTCTAGGTATCCTCATAAGAATGGAAGCGCTGTAATAATCAGATGGAGCAATGTCTGGTGAGTACGACGATGTCCCCATCCAAGCCCTTCTAGCGTTTTCTTGACGGGTTTTGTAACATATGGCCGAGCGTTGTTATGTTGAAAAATTACTTTGTCGTATCTTTTGGCATATTGCGGTCGTTTTTCCTTTAACACTCGGCTCAATTGTTGTCCGTAACGTTCCCTAGTAGTAGTTTCATTGAGTTAGAGTAGCCCATAATACACTACACCCAGCTGATCTCACCAAATACACCTGCATAAGCTTGGAGCCATGAATGGCTTGGGCGAGGATGTTAATGGCTCGCCGGGCTTCACTCATGGTTTTTTGCGCTTTGGATTATTGTAGTGTATCCATTTTTCATCACCACGTACTATAAGATGCAAAAAACGTTTACGATTGTGCCGTTGAAGCAGTTGTTCACAAGTGAAAAATCGCCTTTCAACGTCTCTCGATTTCAATTCGTACGGCACCCAATTTCCTTGCTATTGGATCATTCCCAGTGCATGTAAGTACTTGGAAATGGCTGTGCGGTCAACTCTTAATGATTTTGCAAGTTCTTTTTGTATTTGGAAGGTACTTCATCGAGTAATTCCTCCAATTCTTCATCTTTAAACTTTTTCGGCTGGCCTGGATGTTCTTCCTCTTCCGTATGGAAATCGCCACATTTAAACCGTCGAAACCAATACCCACATGTTTTTATCGATGGAATATAATTACCATACGTTTCCGACAGCAATCGATGACTTTCAACAGTGCTTTTCTTCCAATTAAACAAGAAAAGTAACTCTTCCCGCAAATTGGGTTTTGTTGGCAGATAATTCGACATATTCAATCCTCAAAAAAAAATGTTGTTTACACTTCGGTAGCAACAGTATCTCCCGATGCGATATAATATCCAATCCCTCAAAATTAGTTCACACTATATATATATATATATATATATATATATATATATATATATATTTATATATATATATATATAAACACATGGGCTGAAAAGTCCCGGGCCTAACACATAGATGGCGCTAGTTTTATTGCAGTCACCTTTTTTTCAGTTAATACTAACCTTCAAAAGACAGCTGTTAAAATTTCATGATATTCTATTCATTAGTTTGTGAGTTATTGTGCTAAGAGTGACGCTACTTTTGTTATTTTCAAAACAATGGATCAAAAACAATTTCGTGTTTTAATTTTACCTGCTTCTTGATGGGAAAAAAATACCGTTCAAGCGAAGCAATGGCTTGAAAAGTGTTATGGGGACTCCGCTCCATCAGAAACAACAATAAAACGTTGGTTTGCTGACTTCAAACGTGGTCGTAGAGACACCGATGATGCAGAACGCAGTGGACGTCCAAATGAGGCGGTAACACCAGAAAACATCAAAAAAATCCATAAAATCGTTTTGAATGATCGAAAAGTGAAGTTGCGTGAGTTAGCTGACATCGTAAAGATATCAAAAGAACGTGTTGGCTTTATATTGCATGAGCATTTGACTATGAGAAAGCTCTGTTCAAAGTGGGTGCCGCGTTTGCTCACTGTTGATCAAAAACAAGAACGTGTTGATGATTCTGAGCAGTGTTTGGCCATGTTTAAACGTAACAAACCGGAATTTTTGCGTCGATATGTGACAATGGATGAAACATGGATCCATCACTTCACTCCGGAATCAAAACGATCGTCATCTAAGTGGACAGCAACTGGTGAACCTCGTCCAAAGCGCCCGAAAGCACAACAATCGGCTGGAAAGGTTATGGCCTCGGTATTTTGGGATGTGCGTGGTGTAATATTCATCGACTATCTTGAGAAAGGAAATACCATCAACAGTGAATATTATATAGCGTTATTGGAGCGTTTGAAGGCCGAAATTGCAAAGAAACGACCGCATATGGCAAAGAAAAAAATTTTGTTTTAATCAAGACAACGCACCGTGTCACAAGTCAATCAAAACAATGGCAAAACTACATGAATTGAACTTCGAATTGCTCCCACATCCACCCTATTCGCCAGATTTGGCTCCCAGCGACTACTGGCTGTTCGCAGACCTGAAAAAAATGCTCGCCGGTAAGAAATTTCGCACGAATGAAGAGGTTATCGCTGAAACTGAGGCAAAAGATAAATCGTTCTACAAAAGTGGTATTGAAATGTTAGAGCGGCTCTGGAATGATTGCGTTGCTCTTGATGGAGATTACGTTGATGAATAAAGCTAATTTTGAACCAAAAAAACCGTGTTTTCTTTGTTAGGCCCGGGACTTTTCAGCCCATGTGTTATATATATATATATATATATATATATATATATATATATAGATAGATATAGATATACATACATACATATATATATATATATATATATATATATATATATATATATATATATATATATATATAGATATAGATATACATAGATATACATAGATATACATAGATATACATATATATATATATATATATATATATATATATATATATATATATATATATATACATATATATATATATATATATATATATATATATATATATATATATATATATATATATATATATATATATATGTATATATAATATTTTCTTGAGTTTTGGTTGTCATTTAAAACAAAAGCTTACTATTGATTAAAACAACGCACATTTTGTTGTGCTTTAACAAGCTTTTCTTTACTAAAAATTTTTTTTTTACATTAAAACTAGTTTTCTAAAAAACATTTTCACATTATACGTTAAAATGGTCTAAAAATATTTACAAAAATAATAATTTACTCAGTGACATACCTTGGAGTGGATGGGGTTTTATTATATACAAACATTCCAAATGAAATGGTATCCAACATTAAACTCAAAAATAGACTATCTTACAAGACCATACAACATTGACATTGCAAGATTTCCCAGAGGTTGTTAATCTCACTTTAAACAATAATTGTTTCCTGTATGAAAATGAATTCTACCAGCAACTAAACGGTTGTGCCATGGGATCTCCCATTTCTTCCACAATAGCACAGCTAGTGATGGAGTTTTTGGAGGAAAGTGTAACTAAAGCTCTTGATTTTCGTGTGATTTATAGATGATTGCCTGACTGCAGCACCAGAAAATAAGATTGATGAACTGGTGATAGCCTTCAACAATTTCCATTTTAAATTACAATTTACTTACATCAGAAACAGAAACTAATAATCAAATAAATTTTCTTGATTTAATATTAATTAGAGAAAGTGAATAAAGAATAGCCACTAGGTGGTACACAAAAGAGTACTGGTCAGGCCGTTATCTTAATTTCAATTCAAATTATCCAAAAAAGCAAATAAACAGCGTTATAATAGGCCTCACAGATAGAGCTATGGCGTTAACTTCCGCAAAGTACCGACCAGAAACCCTACAAAAAGTTAAACAAACCTTATACAACAACCATTTTCCAGAAAACACAATTTCAAAAATATTCAAACAGAGAACTTTTTATTTTACAACAAAGACAAAAAGACAAACAAAATAATAAAAAATATATTGCTATGCCATACACAGCCATTCTTTCAGAAAAAACAAGTGACTTTCTTTCAAAACATAACATTACTGTTTGCATAAAGCTCAAAATTTAGTAAACTTTTTATTTACACCACTTAAAGGCAAAGTATCTCAAAAAAAGAAATCTAACGTAGTTTACTCCATCCCATGACTAAACTACCCAAAGAAATTCATTGGAATGACAACACAATACTTAGACAACAGACAAACGGTCATAAATACACCAAAAATGCTTCAACTGCTTTACATAAACATAAAACACAAACAAGACATGAATTTGACTTCAAGAATACTAAGATCTTAATACAGGAACTAAACTATACTAAGTTGATATTCAAAGAGATAATTGAAATAAAACGAGAAAAAGAAGCAATAAATGATAAAACAGATATCAAGGGCTTAAGTCAAATCTACCATAATGTAAATAAATAAATATATATAAAAAAAATCTTAAACTACTAACTATAAACAAAACATAATAATTGAACGGCTTTCTATGGACTATATACATATACAAACAAAAAATAGAATCTTACCTCAAAATAAAAATAACTGGTCAAGTGCAAGTTGATCTTGCACAATTCGTGTTCCGTACGTTGCTTTTAAAATAAAAAAAATTGTTGCGGTGGTATAAAATAATCAGTGACTTCACAAAACACACAACGAAGTTTGTTTCCAATCTTCACTGAAAACTGATGACCTTGAAATTTGTGTTTTTTTTTATATTTCAGATAAAATATTAAAGTTAATGTATTCCTGATAATTTTCGTTCAATCTACACACCGTGGAGAATATTCCAGAGTTTTTTTTTCAAAATTTTTTGATCAGTACTTTTCGAGATAAGGTGGGGGAGCAGCGATTTTTCGCGATTTTTTAAAAATAATAGAAAGAAAAGTTTACGCAAGTATTACATTATATATATTTTTGTTACTCGTATTTTCACAAGCTTTCATATTTTTTTTTACTTCCGATTTTACCCCCAAAACTAACCCCTTAAGTCAAAATTTAACTTTCAAAACTACACGACTCTGATAAGGCTATCAATTCATGTATTTATTACAGACAAATAGACAGACACCGAAGTCATCTTATAAGTGTTTCGTACGGAACACTAAAAATAATAATAAAAAAATATATGCCACCTTGACTGTAAAAAATAACAATCAGTTGATATCAGTTCACATAAAAAGAAACTCCAAGGTATGTCACTGAGTAAATTATTATTTTTGTCAATATTTTTAGACAATTTTAAAGTTTAACGTATAATGTGAAAGTGTTTTTAGAAAACCAGTTTTAATGTAAAGAAAAACTTGATAAAGCACAACAAAATGTGCGAAACGTTGTAACCAATATTAAGCCTTTGTTTTAATTGACAACCAATACCCACGAAAAATATTACCTATTATAAAGAAATGGTTGAAGATAAATAAAAGAGAATATTATACGTATATATATATATATATATATATATATATATATATATATATATATATATATATATATATATATATATATGTATATATATATATATATATATATATATATATATATACATATATATATATATATATATATATATATATATATATATATATATATATATATATATATATATATATATATATATATATATATATATATATATATATATATATATATATATATATATATATATATATATATATATATATATATATATATATATTTAGACGATTTTAAAGTTTAACGTATAATGTGAAAGTGTTTTTAGAAAACCATGTAAAGAAAAAAATTTTAGTAAAGAAAAACTTGATAAAGCACAACAAAATGTGCGAAACGTTGTAACCAATACTAAGCCTTTGTTTTAATTGACAACCAATACCCACGAAAAATATTACCTATTATAAAGAAATGGTTGAAGATAAATAAAAGAGAATATTATACGTATATATATATATATATATATATATATATATATATATATATATATATATATATATAAATGTATATATATATATATATATATATATATATATATATATATATATATATATATATATATAAATGTATATATATATATATATATATATATATATATATATATATATATATATATATATATATATATATATATATATGTAATGTTAAAATCGAGAGGGTTACTAAATTCAATTATCTTGACTCTGTCGTTAACGAAAAATGGGATTGGGATGGGGAGGTTAAACTGCGGATTGGCATGGCAAAGTTGAAAAAATATCCTGCTTCAAATTACCACTCGCCCTGCGCCCACAGTTAATAAAGTGCTATATGTGGCCGGTCTTCTTATATGATGTAGAAACATGATCGTTAAAAGTGAAATTATTGAATCGTATCGAAACTTTCGAGCTATGGATACTGTGACGTTTGCTAAGAATTTCTTAGACAGAACACCTAACCAACGAAAAAGTGCTTCAAAAGGCCGGTACTTAACGTTGTAAAACAAAGATTATTTGGGACATATAGTAAGAAGTAACCACTACTCGATACCAAAACAACAGGGAAAAATGGAGGGTCGGCGAGGGCCCGGTAGAAAGCAGCACTCGTGGCTTCGGAATATCAAGGACTGTTATGGAGTTCCGGACGCTGCGTCCATTTTTCGACTAGCAGAGAATAACAGCCTCAATATAAACTGAAGCAATGCTACAGAGACCTCGACGTATGTGAATACATGGGACAGAAAGGAGAAATAAACGGTAGTAATGGAATGAAAAATGCAAATTTTACTAACAACTATTCGCAGAAAGTCTTTTTGAGTAATTAAAATAATAACGAACATGCACTTTCTATGTAGGACCTGTGAAAGAATTTAATTGGATACTTTTATGACAGTGCAGTTAATTAATTTTTTAGTCAATTAAACTTAATACTTTTAATTATTTTTTTCTGTCAACCTGTAGATCATATATTAAATTAAATATAAAGAGCATTACAATTCGAATGTGTTACACTAGGTGTTACAAATTTTAATTAAAAACTAAACTAGATAAAGATAAGCCATCGCGATGGTGATTGTAAACTCGTTCTTATATGGTACCTTCATTCCGTGTTACTTAATTTAACAGAAAGGTAAAAAAATTTGAAAGTACTTCTTTGCTCCGATAATAGATCTAATTTAATATTAATTTGGCGTACAGGAAGCATTTTCAAATAATGGCGATTTAATCGTTTCGCTTTGTAGAAAAAAATCGATCTAGTATATATTCTATTTTAAAAATAATTTTTGAAGTAATTAAAACGGGTTCTTGACTTCTTATAATTACGATATTGGTAATTCATATTTGTGTGGTTTATGATGTCGAGTTTTTATGTTTACCTTTCATAATATCAAGTAGATTATAGTTAGATGAAATTGCACTTTATTTTCTTCTTTGGATGAATAAGTATGAAAGGTTTTTTTTCTAGTCCATTAATACATTTTAAAATAACCGGCCAAGTGCAAGTCGGACTTGCGCAATTAGTGTTCCGTAAGTTGATTGCTTTTAAAACAAAATTTTTTGTTATGGAGGTATAAAATGAACAATGACTTCACAAAATACACCCCAAATGAGTTTTCAACGAAGTTTTTTTTCCGATCTTTAGTGAAAACTGATGACTTTGAAATTTTTGTTTTTTTAAATACCAAATAAATTACTCAGGCCAACAAAAAAATATTTGTAAAACTTTTTAAACCAATACATCTAAGTGTTATATATTTTTGGGTGCTGAAACCGTATCTGGTATCAGTTTTTTTGTATCACCCACAGTTCTCTCACAATATGACATCGATTAAATTTCAAAATAGGGAAAACTTGATACATAAAAAATAAAAACTGAAACTGTACTTTTATTTGATTAGGCTACAATTTTGATCTCTTGTTCTGTAATGGTAAATAGATGTTCCAGATTCCAATAAATGTTTTTCTTTCAGCCTAGAACCAAGCAATTCTGCTTTTTCCTTAGTCAAACCCATATCTCTCACTAAATCATTTAACTCAGCTTGTGTAAACAACTGTGGTTTTAAATTTTCTAGAGAACATTGAAACTCATCATCATCCGGTCGACTTTCATTAAATTCGGGACTGGACTGTAAAACGTCATCAATAGACTGAGGTGGCTCAGGGACAGGAAGTTCTGATCCATGTCCTACCGGCCGATTAGCTGAAGTAAAATTAGGATAGATAATTACTTTCTTATTTTTGAAGTTATATCTAGAAACATCAACGCTGCAAAAATAACAATCATTTGAATGATTTTCTTGCTCTCCCCATACCATCGGTTCTGCAAATCTAAAAGCTTTCTTTTCTTTCTTATATCATTTCCTAAGATCCTCGACACAAACATAATATACTTTGTGAGGAGCCCAACATTTTTCTTGATTACCGATTTCTACACCAAAATATGCAAAGTCTACTTTTTTTACAGAGTCAGTAATGTTTCTTTGATGCTTTTTAACTACAAACTCACCACATATATAACAAAAAGTGTTGGGAGAGTTTTCACAACCACGATTAGCCATAATTTGAGTGCGAATTAAAGCACATGGGTTAAACACTGCAATGCTAGGTTGTATTAACTGGAAGAAAACAAACAGCTGAGATATTTATCGGAACTGCCAGCCTAATAACATTTGATTTTACTGCCAACCTTATAAAATTATGATTTTATTGCCAACCTAATAACATTCGAATCATAAAAAATAAACTTTTCACATTTTGAATATTAAAATGTGAAAAATTGGTGGGTGATACGACTTTTTTATTATTATTTTCGGACTCAGCACACCAAAAAAACATAGGAATCAGGTAAAATTTTTATAAAAGTTTTTTCATCGTTGGCCTGTGTTATTAAAAGTAATGTACTCGTTATAATTTTTGTTCAATCTACACCTTATGGAAAATATTTCAGAATTTTTTGATTAGTACTCTTAGAGATTCATCAAGTTACGCAAATTCCTTTGTAATGAAAATTTCAAAAGATTTCAAAAAGATTTCATACTTGGGTCATATTATTCGTGGGGAACGTTATAGCTTTCAACGCCTGATACTGCAGGGTAAAATTAAAAGCACAAGAGGAAGAGGAATAAGTGATTTTCGGTCTCTCCAAAATGCGGCTTTAAACAGACTCATCTGATGAGGTTTGGTACAGACGCCTACGCAAGAATCTGCAGGGCACCTTAAGAAGAGATAGGGTGGGGGGACAAAGATTTTTCGCAATTTTTTAAAAATAATACAAAGAAAAGTGTGCGCAAGTATTACATTATATATATTTTTAAACTCGTGTTTTTACGAGCTTTCATTTGACACCCCACTCCATAACTTGGAAAAAATTTTTTCACTTCCGATTTCGCCCCTTAAAACTATAGTCAAAGCTCTTTAGTCAAAATTTAACTTTCAGAACTACTCGGCTCTAATGAGGACATGAATTCCTATATTAGTGCCATATTTCAACTTTCTGTGTCAAATAGTATCGGAGAAAATCGGGTGTGATAGACAGACAGAGGGACAGACACCGAAGTGATTTTATAAGTGTTCCGTAAGGAACACTAAAAAGGCTTGAAATGCCTAAAAGGGGCAATACAAATTGCGTGAGAATAACGAATTTGCTTTCTCCTTATTTTTTACACTCTTAAAAACTTTTCCTTTATAGTTTAAACTGGGGTAGTCTGATAGCACGCGATAATATATTTGGAAACTATAATAAATATGGTAAATCATATCTTACTGTCGTACAGAAGCAAACAAAGAAATCTTATATTTTATAGCATATTAAAATAAGGATAGTTTTATAAATTTTTTAAGCCTTTTTATTCCATCACATTTTTTTAGCTTAGATTATTGGAACTAATTTTAGTATGTACGGAAGTTTTCATGAACCAAATAAAAAATTGATAAAGATAAATTGACTATCTCCAGGTTTAAGGCCACAATCTGAGGGTTTCTCCACCCGATATTTCGTTCAAAGCTAATGTAGACATTATCAAAAGCAACGTAGCAACTGCGATATTCAGCTCAGCTCAACGTGGATATGATGGCTCAACGTCGTCTCATTAGGCTCCGTCCGTGATAATTCTTTTTTTTTTTATTAGTGAATTGAATGTTCGCAATAAACTGACAAAATATCCCTCAGAGAAAGATGCTATTTAAGTTTTCTACCTAAGATACCAAAAACAGCAAGATAGTTTATTTTGCAAGCTGGAAAACTTATAAGCTTAAACATCCTTTATCATTAAAAGGCTTATTTTTAACAAAAACAAGGCCGATAACATGTTTTTGCTGGCGTACTTTAATGTCTAGTAAGATGCTAAAGATGCTAAAAAAATACCAATTCGAACGGGGTTCTATTATATAGAGAGTTCCATTTAATATGAGTTAAATCTGTACTTTCAGTTTAACTGGAAATTAGGAAATAATATTTTTATTAGATAAACGGACTAACCTCTGGATACAAATTTCCTATACTATATTATTTCTCCAAATGTATCTTAACGGCCCATCATCGTGATTTTAGTCCCTCATACCTAGAGAAAGATCAAGAACTTCATGAGATCAAAACCACATAAAGACATCTTGACAGAAAAGAGTTTTTACGCAAACCTTAAAAAAACATCAATTTTTAGTGTTCCGTATGGAACACTTATAGGATGACTTCGGTATCTGTCTGTCTGTCTGTCTGTCCGTCACACTAGGTTTTCTCCGAAACTATTTTTCATAGAAAGTTGAAATTTGGTAATAATAAAGGAATTAATGGCGTCATCAGGGCTGTGTAGTTTTGAAAGTTAAATTTTGACTTAAGGGTTTAGTTTTGAGGGGTGAAATCAGAAGTGAAAAAAAATTTTTTTTTTTTTTTTTTACTAGGTCATCAAGTGTGATGTCAAATGAAAGCTTGTGAAAACACGAGTAAAAAATATATATATATAATCTTATACTTGCACACAATATCTTTGTATTATTTTTAAAAAATCGCGAAAAATCGCTGTCCTCCGCTTATCTCGAAAAGTACTGTTAAAATAATTTTAAAAAAATTATGGAATATTCTCCACGGGATGTAGATTGAACGAAAATTATCACGAGTGCATTACCTTTAATAATTTATCTGGTTTATAAAAAAAACAAAAATCTCAAGGTCATCAGTTTTCAGTAAAGATTGGAAACAAACTTTGTTGAAAACTCATTTGGGGTGTGTTTCGTGAAGTCACTGATCATTTTATACCTCCGTAACAAAATTTTTTATTTTAAAAGCAATCAACGTACGGAACATTGCACAAGTTCAACTTGCACTTGACCAGTTATTATTATTGTATTTTTAAAAAAGATATAGAAAAAATACAGAAGTAATATAATAATAAATTATAAATACTATTTTTGTGACTACAAAGTATTAAAAGAATTTTAATATGAGTAAATGAAAATAAAGGTAGGTATTTTTAAATTTATTGTACTTTTTTTAAAGCCGCCTACATCTGACATAAGCCACGCGATGAATTCAAAATATTGAGTAGCTGTAGGCCTTTTAAAAACCACGTTAAATATAGTGCTATTAGCTTCTACGTAGGATACCTCCTTATAAATGTACTGTTTTCATGTGTCGCTTTAGTCGTCCACGTAGGACATAAGATAAGTTAATCGGGCTACATGTAATTCGAAAATGTGGAGTAAAAATTTAGTTAAGTAGACTTCTTCATAATTTCGTGTGTTACGCATATACTAAAATCTTAAAATTACGTGTACGTATACGTATTTATAATACTTGTTTTTTTTTTATTATACTAAAGTTTATTAATAATTTAAAAATATAATATATCAAATAAAATTATGCAAAATCTTGATATCATTTTAGAAAATTCAAATATGCGTTAAGATAGGGCAAGATTTTATATTGGACGTCACATGTGTGTGTTTTACTAACATAAATTAATGTTTTTATGTATCATTTTTATATTTATATTTTTTACTTTTTAAGAATTTAGTACGTTTTTTTTGTTTTTTTTTTTATGGCTCTAGCACACGTGCTGCAGGGAAGTCCCTAAAGCGCTACAGGAGCGACATGTGTGCGGAGAAAGCGATTCACGTTGTTCTTGAATCGCTTTAAATTATACTCGGTGGGAAACACAGTCCTGGGCAAATTATTCCAAAGGAATGATGTTCTCCATATAAAAGACTGCTTGAAAAGCGTTGTACGAGAAGTAACAAGCTGAACCTTATACGTATGTGAAGTATTAGCGCGATGTGTACTTCTAACATGCACCGCTCTGGAAGAAATTAAGCGGGCCACATCCTTCGAACATTTTCATGAAAATACTTGTAGAATAGGCTCAAGTCGCCAACCGTTCTTCGATGTTCCAGCGAATCAAGGTCGCCAGTCAGCTTCAGGTTTCCAATCAGACGGACAGTTCTTCTCTGAATAGAATCCAACAAATGTAACGTATGTTTGGGAGCGGAGCCCCAAACATGGGAGCAGTATTGTGAGAACTGTAAAAAATTAACCGTTGTTGTGGAGTGTAAAGCTTTCTGGTTCGAAATAATATTCCCAACTTTTGAGAAGCTCTCCTTGCTATGCCTGCAACATGTTCATGTCAGGACATATTTGCTCCCAAATTAACGCCCAACAAATTGAGTGATGATGTTAAAGGAATGGAGTGCCCCGACATAACTATGTGGGCTTCAGCAACGTTAACTTTTTTAAAAAAAAACTGCCGCCTGGGTTTTTGTAACGTTAAATTCCACTTGGTTAGTGTCATCCCCAGATAGAATTTCTTCCAGGTCTTTGTTAAGTTGAATGACTTCCTGCCGTCTGTGGATATTCGTCTGAGTAGCCGCTGTTCGAGCGTTCAAAGTGAAGGAAGAGACAAGCGTACTGTCATCTGCAAAGCGGTAGATTGGACTCTCGGTCTTTTCCAGCAGATCGTTAATGTAAATGAGAAAGAGAGTAGGAGACAGTATGGAGCCTTGAGGTACACCAGCGTTGATAGTGAAGGTGTTAGAAAGAAATCCGTCGACTGCCACTCGTAAAGAACGCTCTCTGTGGAAACATGAGCATGTAGTTCTAATTAAAAAGAAATGATATTTTATCTATTAAATAGGAGTTCTTAAATTGCTACCAAATTTTAATATATGATCGTGTCATGAAAACATTTGTTTGTTTAAATTATAAATAAAATTTAACGTAATAGGCAATTTATTTAGATAAACATATAATGAGGATTACTCAGTATATATTACCACTAAACCAAACATTTTATTTTTGCACTCGACGCTTGTTTCGCTAATCATGTTAGTTTCATCAGGAGCGATGATTGGCTAGTCGTCATCGCTCCAAATGAAGCTAACATGGTTAGCGAAACGCGCGTCGAGGGCAAAAATGTAGTGCTTGGTGTAGTGGTGATATATACTTAGTAGTGTCATTGTACTAAAGATTCCACATTCTGAACATAGATATAATGAGGAATCATGATATTTAGGAACCAAATCGAAATGATTTATTGATGTTTCGCTTATACTGGCAAGATTCTTTCTAAAGGATCTTTCCTGTTTAAGTTGACAATATACATTATGTGTTCTAATCTCGTAAAGTAAAGATTCCTATAGACGTCTTGTACAATCGTTGACGAAACGACCAAATCTTACATCAAACTGACATGATTTATTCTCGGGAACTATGATCTCATTTGATCAAATCTGTTTAAGCTTTCATTGAATAGAAGCAGATAATCATGCCATGATTTGCAGTATCAAACATTTTTTTCGCGCCGTGTTTTTAAACAGTATAACATATATGTGCTATATTTGAATATAATTGATTTTTCAATAAAGAAATTAACAAAGAATAAAAATTAGTTTTAAAAGTCCTTGTGCATAATATGTAAATTGAAAGTCTGAAATATTAATTTAAATTAAATAATTACAGGCAAAGATTTTAAAGTGCCTTTTAATAAATTATTTTTTTATGTGCATAGCTTATGTGCTGCAGGGAAATTCCTAAAGCGCTACAGGAGCGACGCGTGTGCGGAAAAAGAGCTTCACGTTGGTCTTGAATCGCTGTAAATTGTATTCGATAGGAAACACAGTTCTGGGCATATCATTCTAAAGGGAGGAGGTTCTCCATATAAAAGACTTCTTGAAAAGCGTTTTACGAGGAATGACAAGGTGAAATTCATACGGATCTGATGTATTAGCGCAACATGTTTTCCTGTCGTGCGCCACTCTGTGGGGAATTAATCGGACTCCATCTATTGAACAGTTTTCATGAAAGTACTTGTGGAATAGACTCAAGTTGCCAACCGTTCTTCGATACTCCAAGGAATCAAGGTCGCTGGTGAGTTTTGCGTCTCCAACGTACAGTTCTCTTCAGAATCAAACAAATGCAGTGTATGTTTGGGAACAGAGACCCAAATATAGGAGCAATATTCCTTCATTTTTATTTGAGCTTTGTACAGAATTAAAATGTGTGAGTGTCGAGATTTCCAGTTTGAAATAATATTCCCAACTTTTGGGAAGTTCTCTTTGCTATACTTGTACCATGTTCATGCCAAGACATATTTGCTCCTAAGTTAACATCCAGAAATTGATTGACGATGCCAGAGGAATGGAGGGTCCCGATGTAACTAACATATGCCGGTTTCCGCAACTTTAACTATTTTAAAATTTCCGCCTGGATTTTTGTAACTTTAAATTCGACTTGGTTACTCCCAAGATAGAATTTCTTTCAGGTATTTGTTAAGTGAACGACTTCCTGCTGTTTGCGAATATTTGCATGCGTAGCCGATGTTTGAGCATTTGAAGTAAATGAAGAAATTAGCATACTGTCGCCTGCAAAACTGTTGATTGGATTCGTGATCCCTTCCAGTAAAATATTAATATAACCGAGAAAGATACTAGGAGACAGGATGTAGCCTTGGGGTACACCAAAGTTGAAAGTGGAGGTATTATAGAGAACTAGTCAACTACTACTCGTAAAAACGTCGTCTGAGGAAACACGAGACATACTGTCAAGTTTTAAATTAAAAAAACCTCATTTTATTGAATATAATTTTTTATAGACACAAGGGCTCCCTTTGCTATTAATCCAACATGTCCGTGCCAAGACATATTTGCTCCCAAGGCAACTTCTAGCAAGTTGAGTAACGATGCTATAGGAATGGAGTGGCCTGACATAACTATGTCGGGTTTCGCGATGTTAACTATTAAAAAAAAAACTTGGTTTTTGTGGCGTTAAATTCTACTAATAGAATTTGTGTTGTCTACTTATATTTGCATCAGTATCTAATGTTCGCGCGTGTAAAGTAAACAAAGAAATATGCGTACTGTCATCGTGTAAGCTGTAAATTGGATTCCTGGTCAGTAGATTGTTGATGTAAGAAAGAGAGGGAGTAGGAGACAGTGTGAAGCCTTGGGAACACTGGCGTTGATAGTGATTAGGAAGAAAACTGTAAAAAAATCGTCACCAAATAGGTCGAGTAAAAAAAAATATAAAAAGATGTAAAAGTTGTCACATTAACTAGCAGTGAATCTAAAAATGTCTAGATATTTTCTCACGTGTTATAAGTTTTGCAACGTGTTGAAGCCACTACTTGATCTTCCAAAATCAGTACGCAATTTCTGTTTCCTGGAAATTAATGACTGCGTATTAATTTATTTACTTGAAAACTTCCATTAGATTACTTCGTCAGTACAATTAATATATATATCGTAGCTATTTTGTTTAAATAAATATTGAACAAATCTTTGCTTGATTAATTACCTTGCTAGTATTAACCAAGAAAACAATGGCAAATGAAGCAGTTATTTCTAAAAATGATTAAAGTTTTATAATTGTTAATATAATAATTAAGTATAAGAAATATCAAAAATATATAAAAAGCGAGACATCTTTTTAGTAAAAGTTTGGAACAAATTTTTTACGACAAAAAAAATAAAGTTATTTTGTCTCGGTACCTATCCGTTGGTCACTAGTCATCATGGATACTTATTTTATCCGTGACTAGGCCAAATGCTTAAAGTAGTAATATACTGAAAATTACATGACTATATTACTGATTTCACTGAATACGTATTGATATTTCGTTGCTCTTAGTCTCGGTTCAATTCACAACTTTCCACGAAAAAAATCTCCGCCATATTGTCAAGTCAAATAGTTTTTTTTTATGCCAGATAAATTATCAAGCATAATTCACTCGTGATAATTTTCAGTCAATCTACACGGTATGGAGACTATTCCAGGGTGGAGAGAGCGGTTTTTGACCATTTTTTAAAAATAATGTATAGAAAAATTTAAGCGAGTATTTCATTATATATATATATATATATATATATATATATATATATATATATATATATATATATATATATATATATATATATATATTTGAATTCAAGTTTTCACCAACTTTTAACACCACACTCGATGACCCTGCACAATTTTTTTTCACTTCCCATTTCACCTCCCAAAACTAACCCTTAAGTCAAAATTTAACTTTCAAAAACTACACGGCTATGAGTGGGCAGTCAATTCCTATATTTATGCCAAAAGTCAACCTTCTATGTCAAATAGTTTCGGGGAAAATCGGATGTGACAGACAGACTGACACCGAAGTGATCTCATAAGTGTTACGTACGGAACACTAAAAGTAGTTAAAACAATTTTAGTTTATCACAATCATCATAAAGTACATATTATCAATATTTTAAAATTAATATTTAATGAAACAAATATGAATAAATTAATATCTTGTATTGAACACAAGTCGTAATAAACAGTCAAGAATTTTGATAAATTTATATAAATAAAATGATGTTTAAGTCACGCATCTGCGCAGCTACGTATTTTTGAGCATTAGGAGAAGGGTAATTTAGGGCGGAGCGAAAGCATAACCTTTTTACAATGTATTAAAGATGTCCCTTTTGTTTCTGCAATTTGTATAGTAATATTGAGGAGCTTACCTACACTAAAATACTTAATATAATATAAATATTGCTCATTTATTTGCATTTAATTAAATATATATATATATATATATATATATATATATATATATATATATATATATATATATATATATATATATATATATATTTCACGTATTTAAAAATTTGGTAGTCACTAGTAAATGGCAAAAAAATCGTAAGAAAAAAGAACAGAAGTTGCAAATTGTAATTTTTGATCGCTACTTTTAGCATCTTTTCAATTTTGAGAACTAAGAAACAACAGAAGAAAATTAAAAATTATGCTTGACTATTTTTGTGTAACCGTTCAATCCAGAGATATGTTTCTCAATATTTTGCATATATCATACAAATTTTGTTAAACAAAAATTATTTATTGTATTATTTATAATAAATAGGAATACATAAAAAAATTCTTTACGTGTCATGCCCTGTAAATGATTATGTTGTAGCAGGATAACGCCGGTAGCGTACGCGTCCTCCAAAACATAACTTTTGTAACTTGAAAAGTAAATAATTGTTATTGTGTTTATTTATCTTATCGGAAAAACCAATAAAATATTAATGTTGGAAGAGTGAAAAGAAATAAGCGTCAATTTTACTAAAATTAAACTTTTAGCAAATAAATGAGATATTTAATACTTAACGAACATAGTACGTTTTAATTTTTGGCATTTCACCTTATCCAATATCATTTGTTCCTGCTGAAAATATAGTGCTGAAAAAGTTTTTTCCGAAAAATTAAGTGTTTTTGTCTTTCAGTCATTCAATCATTGAACTAAAATACATTTCTTTAAGATCCTCGATTAACACGAAGTGGTTGGTAAATTTTGAACTAAGAAATTTTTAAACTTTAAATAAAAGAAGCACCATAAGTAAAAAAATTTTAAAAATTAAATTTTTGAAAAAAATTTGTAAATATTACACTTCGCAATTTTTTATAGAACGTAAGAGTGTAGTTAACTTACTTAACAAACCAGATTTGAAACTAAATATACTAAACTATATAATAACTTATATGGTATATCAAACAAAACTGAAATATTTTACGAAATTTTCAAAGAAAACAATATGACAATAATTCGTGCATAGATTGTTTTTCATTTTCATCATTTCGTTTTCTTTTCAATTTTTTTAAGACCCAGTACTATTTCCCCGGTATTAACTTTCAAAAAGTAAACAAAGGTAATCAATCAGTCAGAATGGTTATCAATCTCAGATCCTTTATCTTACTTTATTATTAATGCCAGATCTATGGATGCTTTTTTATTACGTTATTTTTTTTTAGTTTTTGAAACTCAAAACAAACAACTTTTTAAAAATTACCTCTCTTAGGAGTACTTTCTTGTAGAAGCGGCATGTCTCTCTCACAATGAAAATAAAAGAAAAATCACAGTCTAATTAAAAAACCCTTATCACAAAAACATTATTGTCAACACAAAATTAAACACAAGTCTATTTATCGTAAATATCGAGTCCAGATCGTGCTGTTATTAGAAAGTGTTACACAACTACTTGTTTTGGCACATGAGCGCTTACTGACTATGAAAATTTTTACACACTCAAGGGATGACCTACACTAACTCCAACCCCCACCAGCGGTGGAGGGGGAAAGTAGAGGGAGAATTAGAGCAGCAAGCACCCCCTTGAGCGAAATTCAAAGAGAGACGGCCGTAGGTAAGGGATGCGGAAGGTAGGTATTAAAGCTCGGCTTGCTGCGACGAGCTTTTATTGGGGTGGTAAAGCGTATTGTTGTTTTTACGCACTTGTGCAGACGCTAATTAATGCGGGTGGGGGAGGTTGAAAGCTTTTTTAAAGCCTATAATATAGGAGCTTTTATTTAAATTAAGCTAATGAATGGTTTACCTAATGATACATCATAATGGAATGGATTTCTTAAAGAGAAGGGTGTACCAATAGAAAGTAAACTAGTTCAAACCAAAGTTTCGGCTAAAGTTATATACAGTCACAAATGTTAATCATGTAATATATTAATCCTTAATAAATATAAATTTAATAATATTATTTTGAAGTTACAGAGTGTAGACGTCCAAAGCAACAATATTCATAATAGTCAAATCTTTTCACAGTGACGATTTTGGTTTTTTATATTGAAGATTTAGTGATGAATTCCTTCGTTAGAGAAGCGTTGTATTGGTGAAAACGTCACCTTGCAAGATTTTTGCATTTGTTTTACGTCCTAGAGTTCCTCTCTCTCTCTTGACAGGAGTATCGGTGATACTATGTAATTGCTGCCTCAACAGTCATTCTCCAGACATCTCGATCCTGCACGACCTGACTTAACTCGTGCATACCCATACCAAGAAGAGATCTTACTTGGTCGGACCATCTTGTTGGAGACCCTCCCCTTGATCTTCTTCCTTCTACTTTCCCTGTTACTACAAGCTTTTCCCTGGCATCCACTTTCCTCACAATGTGACTAAAATATCTCAGGTACTGTCTATTAATTCTATTTGAAAGTCGGTTATTTAAGCTCTAAGCTCTTCAAAAATAGATACATTAGTATGATGTTCGGTATATAATACTCTGAGGATTCTTCACTATTCTCACATCTCAACCGCATCGATTCGTCTTTTGTCAGCTCTTTTAATGATCCATATTTCCGATGCTTAAGTTGCTATGGGGAACATAAGGCTGGAGAGCAATCTTAACTTTGTGTTTTTTGTGATAGCTGGATCTTTCCAGACCTTAGTGAGTTTGATCGCCGAATTTCTAGCCATAGCCAAACGTCTTCTTATTTCCGCTTCACAGCCACCATGGTTAGTTATGAGGGATTCCAAATAGTTGAAATGGTCTATAATAGTGGAAACAGCAATTTCATTTATGTGTGACAGATCTTCATTACGACTAACAATCATTACTTTGGTTTTCGCTCTCTTAATTGTCAATCCATAGTTTTTGCTAGTAGTTTCAAGACGCTTCATAATTGATTCTAAGCCTTTTATTGACGTTGCAAGTATAACGTATTTCCTAGAATTTCCATCGGTTTCTCCGTTGGCACAATCCAAAATTTAGTATAATTTTTAGGCGATAACACTTCGAGAGAAAGTTATTAAGAGTTTTCATGTTATTATAACAGTTTTTACGAAATAATGAATAAATTTTAAACAAAGTTATTTATAATCCAAGTTTTAAGATGAGCAACGAATAAGAGGAGGCATTATTTCATTCCTATTTAGAATTGTGGAGCCAAGAAATATGAAAATTATATTATTTTTAATTATTTTTAGGCTTAAGGCTTTACTATTTACACGCCCTGTGGACATAACAGCTGAATTTTTTAGAATATCTCTTGACCGAAAGAAAGATTGTAAATTTTGCTGTCACCAATTTGTGGGACTAGTTCTATGCTAAAGTCGAGAAAACAAATCACAATTTTTTTTTGAAAATTGAATGAAATTTATGGGAATTTTTACAGTTTTCTTTGGAACCATTTTTCCCACACATCTTTTAGATTTTTTTAAAATTCATGTTTGTAATATTGGAAGGCTATAGTCCTCACGAATTCTGATTTTTTTTCCGTTTAGGTAAAAAAATTCAAGGGTTCCGCTATAAAAGCATGTAAATGGTAAATGCCCATGTACGCGATTTTTTTTTAAGAAAATTGCATGCTAATATTGTGTGAAGTGACAACATTTTTTAATCGAACGTATAATTTACAAGGGGATGAGAAAAGATAATTTTCGAATATGGAATTCAAAAGTCATGTTGATTTTTCATTGTTCAATAATAGGTTGGTCATGAAACAAATTTTAGAAATTACAAATGCTAAATTGGTACTTACTCTCTCATCGTACAATCATTTAATTAATGATTTTTTGACGTGTTAAAAACAATCCACGAAATTCAAAGTCGCTGATTTATTAGGACAAACAAAGAACCCCTCCCCTCATTTTTTTTACGTTTCAGTGTCTCTGGATTACGAAAAATATAGTCCCCATTTCCGTCAGTCTGTCGGTCGGTCCCTTGACAAGATAACTGTCGAACAAAAGTAGATTTACAATTTTATCCACATATAATTCTTGAAGCAGGAGAAGGACTTCTTTTAGGGATGAGATCGATAAATTTTGTATATTTATAAAATGTGCATTTGAGAATTTTGGTTTTTGATAGAGATAATACACAAATTTTAAACATAATTATTTCTAATTAAACATACCAGGGAGTAAAGAGATTGGGGAGGGTATTAGATAAGTTGTTTTATGTACATCATATTATATCAAATTCAGGAATCTTAGAGTCGAGAAATCTAAATATTGTTTTATTTTTCTCATTATTTTCAATTAACATACTTAAACAAATTAAGGTTTAATTAGGTGTGGAAAAAAATTAGACAAATAAGAGATATTTGTATACAATGAGGGAATAATTAATTATTTTTCTATTTTTGTTTTTATAAAAAAAAGAAAGCTGGCCAGTTGGTTATAGCCAGAGCCAAAACACACACATAAACGCAATTAGGTGCTGGAAGGTATTAGAGGAGTTGTTGAGTATATATCGTGTAATAGCCCTTTTCAGGGTGTGTCATTATTTAAATATTTTCTAAATTTAACAAAAGATAATACGCAGAGGGAAACGTCAGGTTTCAATTGTACGTATCTCTGGAGTGTCTGTTCAACTTTTTTTTTTGGGATTATTATCTTACGACAAAGTGCCTATCATTGAAAATATTAACTTGTTTATATAAGGTTATTCTTTAGTATGAAAAAGTCAAATTCTGTACTTGCTTTAGAACTATGTGTTTGTGTGTTTACTGACATTTTACCGATTTGTTGATATTGGGAACAATACGAAAATATATTGTTAGTTACTCATAATGCATAAATTTTATTATTTTAAACTGTACAGGGTGTTCTATAAAAATGAAACAACATATTAAATTAACTGCATGTACTTCTTTTCGTTTTTCTTTCTTCTTCTTTTCTTTACAAGGAAAAATATAACTCAACAATTTAACCGGAAGAAATAATTTTCTGATTTCTGATCATTTCTAATTCTAGTTAAATACAAAATTACTTCGTTTGAAACAATAGAAACTTATGAAGTTGCTTTGCTTCAAATTGTACCGCTTTAGACGCTATGTAAATGTCAATTTTTGGTCCTCAACTTTTTTTGTGATTAATATCGCACCATAAGTTATCATTTACGTTTTTGAAATATCAAGTAGTAATGTTTCAATTAGCTAGTTCTTCAGTGTAACAAACCAAACTGATTATATACTTTCCATCCACATTAGCATGAAAACTACTTTAAAAAATATATTGCTTGGGTGGCGCTAGGGGTATAGAGTCTGCCTAGCGACCAAATGGTCGTTGGTTCGAATCTGGTGCTAGCGGCTAGATGTTGTGACGTTCCAAGATATACAAGATGAGCGATGTGGTGTATGGCAGAACTGCCCAAGCAAAAAAAACAATTGTTATAGTGTGTCTCTTTTTATGCAGAATTTAGTATTTTTATTTTCTAAAAATTGGTTTTATATATTTGAGTTGAAATTTAAATATATATTGTTACGGGTTGGTTTTCTATGTATATTTTTTTACATGTTCAATATTATTTTTTAGTGGTCCATACCGAACACTTATGGGATCACTTCGATGTCCGTCTGTCTGTCTGTCACAACCGATTTTAAATATACATATAGGGAGCTAATGAACTAAACGAGAAGGTGAGAGAAGGTTACATTGAATATATGTTGTTGTACGTCTATTTCAGGTTTCTTGCCTTCGAGGAATTTAAAAATCATTTTTAGTGTACCGTACGGAACACTTATAAGATCGGTGTCGGTCTGCCCGTCTGTCTGCCTGTCTGTCACACCCGATTTTTTCCGAAACTATTTGGCATAGAAAGTTGAAATTTGACACAAGTATAAGAACTGATAGCCCAATCAGAGCCGTGCAATTTTGAAAGTTCAGTTTTGACTTAAGGGGTTAGTGTAAGGGGTGAAATCGGAAGTGAAAAAAAAATTACCAAGCCATCAAGCGGGGTGACAAATGAAAGTGTACGAAAGCACAAGTTCAAAAATATATATGATGTAATACTTGTGCACACTTTTCTTATTACTTTTAAAAAAATAGCCAAACATTGCAGCCCCCCCCCCTATCTCGGAAAGTACTGATCAAGAAATTTTGAAAAAATTCTAGAATATTCATGCATAACTTTTAATAATTTATCTAGTAAAAAAAAACTATGAAAACTATGTGCCTTGATAACGTGGTGGAGATTTTGTTAATATACTTTTCAGTACATTTCGCGCGTCGCCCGTGTACTGAGATAAAAGAGTTTTATTTTTCCAAATTAAACAAATATTTGGGTAGTAAATATTTGTTTTACACCTTTATTACTAGATTCTAGAATGAGCTAGATTGATTTATTGGCTATTAGGTAGCTAAGATGCTATAAATATTATACATTATTGACCAAGGAAAACGTGAAAATACATGTTGGATCTTAAGATATATACACATGTCAGGGACCTAATTAACCTGGCCTTGGTAAACATTTTATTTTATTTTTAAGGAAATCACCGTATAGGACACTAAGTCCGACTTGCACTTGGACGGTTTTTTTTTAACGTAATATTTAGAAAAGGAAATTTGTTATTTTCTTCTTTTTCTATTATTAATTTTATTATTTACTCCTGGTCATCAATACACTGTACGAAATTACTTAAACCACTACCATTAAAGAGATACATAGAAAAATATCGTCTCCATATCCACCATACAATCGGTCTTTTTACTGTGAATTTGAATGGCAGTAGTTTTAAAATGTTTTATAAAAATATCATTAAGAATACGAGACAGGAACCCATGACTTTGCCAAAATACGATTATTGTATGTTATCGTCATGATATATTTCCAACTTGAACAATAACTCCATATGGTGATAATTTATTATTAAATAAATATTAACGTAGAATAGAAAAAAGAGAAGCGAGGGCCTTGTTACAAGTGTCTACATTTGCCCCTTCTACTGTCAAGTAGGTTGTAAACCAAGATGTGTCTTACGGAACCTAGACCATCACAATAGGTCGCTTATGATAACAGTTCAAGAGAGTGGAGTACGATAAGATTTTGAAGGTCCTTGCTTAATGTTAAGGTGTCTGACCAGATGTCTGCAATATACCAATAGCTTTTCCTGTAGTACCTTTGATTGGCCCTTCAAAGCATCACCTACAAGCTTCACAATGTTATTAATTGTTATTTAGTAGCCTTCAAATGAAATATTTATTCTTAAAAACCTTATCCTTTTTAATTTTAGAATGTAGGTGTCATTTTTAGTGTTCCGTACGGAACCCTTATAAGATCACTTCGGTGTCCGTCTGTCTGTCCGTCTATCTGTCTGTCTGTCACACTCAATTTTCTCCGATACTATTTTTTTTTTTTTTTTTGGGTCTAGCACACGTGCTACAGGGAAGTCCCTAAAGCGCTACAGGAGCGACACGTGTGCGGAGAAAGCGATTCACGTTCTTCTTGAATCGCTGTAGATTGTACTCGATGGGAAACACAGTCCTGGGCAAACCATTCCAAAGGTATGATGTTCTCCATATAAAAGACTGCTTGAAAAGCGTTGTACGAGGAGTAACAAGCTGAACCTCATACGGATGTGAAGTATTAGCGCGACGTGTACTTCTAATATGCACCGCTCTGGGAGGAATTAAACGGGCCACATCCTTCGAACACTTTCCATGAAAGTACTTGTAGAATAGGCTCAAGTCGCCAACCGTTCTTCGATGTTCCAGCGAATCAAGGTCGTCGGTCAGTTCCGGGTGTCCAATCAGACGAACAGCTCTTCTCTGGATAGAATCCAACAAATGCAGTGTATGTTTGGGAGCGGAGCTCCAAACATGGGAGCAGTATTCCATAGTTGGTCGAATTTGAGCTTTGTAAAGAATGAACAGTTGTTGTGGAGTGTAAAGCTTTCTGGTTCGAAACAATATTCCCAACTTTTGAGAAGCTCTTCTTGCTATGCCTGCAACATGTTCATGCCAGGACATATTTGCTCCCAAGTTAATGCCTAACAGATTGAGTGACGATGTTAGAGGGATGGAGTGCCCCGACATAACTATGTCGGGTTCTGCAACATTAACTTTTTTAGAAAAAACTGCCGCCTGGGTTTTTTGTAGCGTTAAATTCCACTTGGTTACTGTCACCCCAAGATAGAATTTCTTCCAGGTCTTTGTTAAGTTGAATGACTTCCTGCTGTCTGCGGATATTCGTCTGAGTAGTAGTTTGACGTAGAAAGTTGAAATTTGGCACTAATATAGGAATTGATGGTCTCATCAGAGCCGTTTAGTTTTAAAAGTTAAATTTTGATTTGAAAAGTTAGTTTTGGGGGGAAATCGGAAGTGAAAAAATTTGTTTTTTACCCGGTGTCAAATGAAAGCTTGTAAAAAGACGAGTTGAAATATATATATAATGTAATACTTGTGCACACTGCTCTTTGTATTATTTTTAAAAAAGTGCGAAAAATCGCTGCTCCCCCCACCTTATCTTGTACTAATCAAAAAATTTTGAAAAAATTCTGGAATATTCTCTACAGAGTGTAGATTGAAAGAAAATTATTATGAGTGTATTATCTTTAATAATTTATCTGGTATATAAAAAAAAGCAAAAATTTCAAGGTCATCAGTTTTCACTAAAGATCGAAAAAAAACTTTGTTGAAAACTTATTCAGAACATGTTTTGTGAAATCACTGATCATTTTATACTTCCGTAACGAAAATTTTTATTTTAAAAGCAATCAACGTACGGAACACTAATTGAGCAAGTCCAACTGGCACTTGACCGGTTATTTTTTCTGAAAAGTATTATTTTTTAAGATTGTGACTTGGCAGCTCCTCACAATTGAGTATGTGGCCTAACATTACAATCGTTCGATAGTTCATACTAGAACAATATACTAATAATAGGCTTCTAGTTTATTTTTAGATCACCTATGTAAAATAGCGTGTACTTTATATTTATTGTAAAGAATGGAGGGTTTAGTACAAGATAAGTAGAAGGTGTTGAAACCATACATATTTTACTAACCTTTTAGCAGATGGCTGATAAGCAAAACCAAGATCAGGTCAAGAATAAACAACTAAATGAAGATAGGGCGAAGGGCTAATCGAAAACAAATTAGTGTAATCCAACCACATATTTATTTCCTAAAGATAAAGTCACGTTTTGTATACATTGGCTAATCAAGTCAGAATGGTTCTATCAAATTTTTGGGGCGCCAATGTGACAAATTAAGTTTGTAAATAGTTTTATTTTGAAATAAAGATTATGCTTTGTTAATTTTATTTTAATCTGACGTACAAATTGTATTATGTAGTATTTGTTTTACACTCAGTATTAAAATTTGAGATTTGAGGAGAGAGGAGATCGAGGTAATTAACGAGTTCATACCTTATGTGTACAAGTTATTTATAAAAATAATATCTGTAAATTAGCAAATTAGTGGTAAAACTGATAAAAATCGGTATCAATAGTGGCAGTAGACTAATAGTTCGTGTGCTCCAAATTTAATACTTAGTATTAGGATTTCGGAACCTAAAAAAGATACAGAGCCTATTAAAAAAGGACAGCATTGCACAATTTTATGCCGTTTAAAAATTATGAGAAATGCTTTTACTGTGGGAGATTTCAAAAACCTAACATCATCTCTTTCCAACGACGGTCTAGGTAGTCTGAATAGCCTGCCAAGTGACACGAAGGTCGCTGGTTCGAATTCGTTGCTAGCGGCTGGATGTTGTGATATCCCAGATATTAAATTAAAAAACTTATGTATATATATATATATATATATATATATATATATATATATATATATATATATAATACTTAAAAATTTTCTTGAACCATCAATTAATATTTATTTTCAATTCTTGGGCTTTGGGTTCGTTTTATGAATATTTGGTATTTAAAATTAAACTTAAATTGACGTTTCGCCCTTTGGTTTAGGGCATTTTCATTTTTTTTTTTTTATTTCTACAAAATATACAAAATATAAAATATTAAAAAAAAATCACGGATCAATAATAAAAAATAAAATCTACATCGATAAGAATGCCACTATGACTCAGTAATAAATAAAATATGTGAGATTCAAGGTAGGTTCAATGTGATTTTAATTTTTAAATATAAAACTAAGAATTTATGTAAATAGTTTATGGTTGTGTGTGTTAAATAATTTGTGTTGTACTAGTGTACCTAAATGTAATTTTATATTTTGTATATTTTGTAGAAATAAAGAAAAAAAAATGAAAATGCCCCAAACCAAAGGGCGAAACGTCAAGTTAAGTTTAATTTTAAATACCAAATATTCATAAAACGAACCCAAAGCCCAAAAACTGAAAAGAAATATATATATATATATATATATATATATATATATATATATATATATATATATATATATATATATATATATATAGTGACTCGCAGCTTAAATGATGCAGTCGCTATAAGAAAAGACTAACTGGTCTCAGTGCCTCTTTATTTATTTGGAAAAAACAACTTATTGAAATTAAATTAGTAAAGAGTCTTCTAAAAAAGTATGAATTACTTTTTGTCTTAAATATGCCTTACTTAACTAATTAACAATAAATAATTAATTAAATTATAGGCGATTTTAACGTCACAGCTTAAATGATGCAAAATTCAATATACCAATATTATTAGAGAAAACAAACTGTAGAATTTGAAATAAGCCTGCTAATATTTGGTCGGGCCTCCCTCATTATCAATAACGGCTTGTAATCTTCTGGACATTGATCCAACTTTCTAGTATACTCCGGGGAAATAGTGCTTCAGTAATTTTTTACTTTTAATTCAGTTTTATTTGATATTGGGGCACTATTTACTTTATTTTTTAATGTCAGCCACAAATTTTCAATTACATTTATGTCTGGTGACTGGGCCGGTGTTTTAATAACATTTGGACAGTTATAAAGCAACCAACTGCGGACTCGAAATGACGTGTGCTTTGGATCATTGTCGTGATAGAACCGATAATTGTTTTCAATATCTAATTTTTGGGCACTAGCGACGAGATGCTGCCTTAGTATATCCAAGTACACATTCCCTTCGACGAAATGCATGTTACCTACTCCTGCAGATGACATACAGCCCCATAACATCACTCCACCTCCACCGTGCTTTACCGTAGCTTTCATAATTTTCAATTTTAATTCTTCGTTAGGCTTTCTCCACACTGATATTTTTCCATTTTGGTCTCATCAGCAAATATTACTGAATTCCAGAAGTTCAAGTCTTTATTGATATGCTCTCTGGCAAATTCCAATCTCACGCGTCTATTTCTTTGGCTAATGAAAGGTTTATTTCTAGCAGTTCGACCATGTAAATTATTATTTCGCAAGATCCGTCGAACTGTTTCGGGGTTACACCTTTTTCCAAACTGTCTGTCCACCTCGGCGCACAACTTTGGCGCACTTTTTTTTTGGATTATTTGATACCCCTCTTAAAATCCATCTTTCTTCACGTTCATTGAAGATCTTATTTGGAGCCAACCTTGACTTATTCTCGACTCTGTTTTCATTCCGGTAACGTTCAATGATATGCTGAACAGTTGACGGACATTTATTTACCATTTTGGCTATGTCTCTTTGGCTGTATCCATTCCTGTAATGAGTAATAATTAAATTTCTCTCAGAAATTGTAGTTCGACGACCCATTCTTAAACAATTTCGTTTTATTGAATGAAAAAATGTCAAACTAAACAAAAAACAATTGCACTAAGAAATCAAAGCAACGCCGCCTTCGTAAATTTCAAAATGCGATAAGTTTTGACCCCTGTTGTTATTTTGGATCATTTAAGCTGTGACGTTAAAATTGCATATGATTTGATTAATTATTTATTGTTAATTAAGTAAGGCATATTTAAGACAAAAAGTAATTCATACTTTTTTAGAAGAGTCTTGACTAATTTAATTTCAATAAGTTGTTTTTTCCAAATAAATAAAGAGGCACTGAGACCAGTTAGTCTTTTCTTATAGCGACTGCATAATTTAAGCTGTGAGTCACTCTATATATATTCGTAGAAGTTCCAGACCAGTAGCTTTTTCTTCTTTCATTCTAGTCTCACAGATTCCTAGAATATTCCAAAGTTAGCTTCGAACGGCAGCAGCAGGAAGATCGAGTAGCAGCAGCAGCAAGAGCATTTGAAAATGTCAAATGAGAGCGTCGTGCAAATTCACTGTTAGACGAACGAATTAAAACCCGGAATTTTTACGAATTACATTCCACCATACGTGAAAATCTCTGTTGTAACATATATATATATATATATATATATATATATATATATATATATATATATATATATATATATATATATATACATATATATATATATATATATATATATATATATATATATATATATATATATGTGTATATATATATATATATATATATATATATATATATATATATATATTTGATTGCATTCTATTAAGTTATACAAGTTTTTTTCAGACAACTTGTCTAGCAAATATCCCATTCGAAGTCACACACACGCACACAAGAATCATCAAGATGCAATTTCTATTAAAATAATCTCTTTGACGAACCATTCATCCTGGACAAACCGTTCAGTTGCCACTGACATACCATATAAAATTCAATATGGATTCTATTCATTCAAAGTGATAAATCGAGAGGACATCATTTATGTGGAGGACACTTTATTGAAGTGGACCAGATTATTCTTGCAGGTGTTATTTTGCTTAAAATATGAAAAGGCATTTATTTGGCTCGTTGATTTGAATATAGGCACCTACGCATTGATAAAATTACATTTTAAATATTAAAAGATAAAAATAATGGCCGATGGAAATTTTGACAACGGGCTTCCTTTAATATCTGGCACGATTAGTGAAAAAGTATTCTTCTAAATAAGTTTATTGCATGCATGCAACCAAGTCTCGCATTTTTTATCCCAATCTTTGCATAATTATTTTGCCAACGTCAAGATGGAATAGACTTTGTAATAACAGGCTATATCTCACAGATACACAGTGGTTCAAAACATTTGAGAATTTATAACACAGACGAGATCTCAGGCAATTCCGATAGCGCTATCAAAGTGAATTGAGAAATTTTTCAGATAAGAGAAATTTAACAAAAATCTTATTTGGTAAAACCTTTAACTATGAGAATATTTTGCTTAAAGTTCTTAATCAATGAGAACAATTTATGCTTATTTATTTTACAGGTACCGTATGCCGTTTGGGTGAACTGGTCTGGTGGAGTGAAGCTAGGTGGCGTTAGTATAAGGAACCTCCGTTTTGCTGATGATACTCGCCTAATTGCTGGGAATGATGATGAGTTGGTGTCGTTGATTGACAAATTAAAAAACATTAGCGCAGAACATGGACTTGAGATCAACACAAGCAAAACTAAAGTAGTGATAGTTGACAGGGTAAATGGCAAGCAACCAAATGTCGAACATGTCTCTGATTTTGATGCATGGACAGAATGATCTACCTGGGAGTACTAATTAACAATACTGGGGACAATGAAGATGAAATCCGCAGAAGAATACAATTAGGGAGAACAGCAATGATAAAGCTATCGACAATTTGGAAAAGCAAAGATATCACGAGAAATACGAAAATCAGTCTAGTCCAAACGCTGGTGTTCTCTTTATTTAAATATGTGTCTGAAAGTTGGACAGTTCGAACAGCAGGCCGAAAACGAATAGACGTGTTCGAAATGTTCTGCTGGCAGAAAATGTTGAACGTGTCCTGGACTAAACATCGAACTAACGTGTAGATTCTGAATTAAATTACCCACCCAACGGCTATTACCTTCAATGCTTGCTGAAATATTGCGATTCTTTGGTCATTTGACTAGAAGCGAGCACATGCAAAAATTGATTGTCCAGGAAAAGCCTGAGGGCAGGAGAAGAAGAGGCAGATTTTCCATGCGCTGAATAGATACCGTGGAGAGCCTTTTGCATTCTAAGGTGTAACGCGCGGTAAGGGCAACAGAAACGTTATAAAAGAGTTGAAAATCCAGGCTAAGTCATGATATTTATCGTTATTTGATCACTATACGTCTATAAAGATGTTATTATTTCTTATTTGGTTTTTAAATAGAATATAGAAAAATACCATTGAAAGACAATTTAACCATTTTTTTATTTTTCTTGCTAAAGGGAGGTATTGTATTCATCAAAAAATCGATCTTCGAGATTTAGGCATTTGTTCAGTATTTAGGATTTTCTTATATAAGTCTCGAACGAAAGGAAACATCGATTTTAAATTTAGTACACTTGTATTTAAAAAACCGATCAAGTACAAGTTAGACTTGCGCAGTTAGTGTTCCGTACCGTGATTGCTGAAATACGAGGCTGGTTTGAAAAGTCCGTGCAAAGTCCGAAAGATGGCACCACCGGCGCGTATCGAGGTCATGTTTAGTTAGTAGCATCTCTTGAATGAACGCACACCAAGTTTCAGCCATATTGGTCTATTTCTTTGTGTTTGGCATTCGTGTGAATCAAGGAAGTCGAGTGATTTTCAAGAAATGGACGAAAAAGAATTTCGTGTGGTAATTAAACATTACTTTATGAAAGGCAAAACGCCTCAGGAGACTAAAGAGAAGCTTGATAAACATTATGGTGACTCTGCACCTTCGATTAGAACAGTTTATAAGTGGTTTCAAAATTTTCGGACTGGCCATATGGGCACAAGTGACGCTGAACGTTCTGGACGGCCTGTGGAGGTTACGACTCCAGAAATCATTGATCAAATCCATGATATGGTGATGGATGACAGAAGAGTTAAGGTGCGTGAGATTGCTAGTGCTGTGGGCATCTCGACTGAACGGGTACATAATATTTTGCATAAACATTTGGACATGAGAAAGCTATCCACAAGATGGGTGCCACGATTGCTCACGCTTGACCAAAAACGGAATCGTGTGAAGTGTTGCAAGGATGGTTTGCAGCTGTTCCAGAAGAATCCTAAGGACTTTAAGCGTCGTTTCGTCACTGTGGATGAAACATGGATACATTACTATACTCCTGAGACCAAACAACAATCTAAACAATGGGTTACCAAGGGGGAATCTGCCCCAAAAAAGGCGAAGACCTTCGGCCGGAAAGGTTATGGCGACTGTCTTTTGGGATTCGCAAGGGATAATCCTCATCGACTATCTGGAAAAGGGTAAAACTATTACAGGTGAATATTATTCATCGTTATTGGACCGTTTGAAAACCGAGCTGCAAGAAAAACGCCCGCGATTGGCCCACAAGAAAGTCCTTTTCCATCACGACAACGCACCAGCACACACCTCAGCAGTTGTGGTCGCAAAATTAATGGAAATAGGATTCCAACTCGTTTCACATCCCCCCTATTCTCCAGACTTGGCTCCCTCGGACTACTATTTGTTCCTCAATTTGAAGAAATGGCTGGCGGGACAAAGTTTTTATTCAAACGAAGAGGTGATTGCAGACACTAATGGATATTTTGCAGACTTGGACAAATCCTATTATTCGGAAGGGATCAACAAACTAGAACATCGTTGAACGAAGTGTATAAGCCTAAAAGGAGACTATGTCGAAAAATAAAAAAGGTTTACCCCAAACACATAAGTAGTTTTTATTTTTGCACGGACTTTTCAAACCAGCCTCGTATATTATGAAATTCGGTCACATATTCATCTTCAATATAAGAATTACCAAGAATATATAACAGGAGACATTTTTGTAGTAAAAGTTTAAAACAAATATTTACTACCTAAATATTTGTTAAATTATAATCAAATAAAATAAAATTATTTGGTCTCGGTACCTTTTCGTTGGTCACCAAATCATCATGGAAATTTATTTTATTTGTTATTGGCCAAATGCTTAAAGCAGTAATGTACTAAAAAATATTTGAATATATTACTGATTGCACAGAGTACGAAACATGTAGGAATTCATATTTCATAGCTGTTAGCTGCTACCGGATAAATGAGCAAAGGTAATGCACTCGTGATAATTTTTGCTCAATGTACTCCTTATGGAGAATATTCCAGAGTTTTTGGTTAGTACTGTTAGAGATAGGGTGGGAGGACAGCGTTTTTTGGCAATTTTTTAAAAATAATGTAAAAAAAAGTTTGTGCGAGTATTACATCATATATATTTTTGAATTCATGTTTTCCCAAGCTTTTATTTGACGCCCCACTCGATGACCTTGCTAAATTTTCTTTGTTCACTTCCGATTTCACATCTAAAAATTAACCCCTTAAGTCAAAATTTAACTTTCAAAACTACCCGGCTCTAATTGAGCCGTAAATTTTTATGTTTAAGACAAGTTTCAACTCTCTATGGCAAATAGTTTCGGAGAAAATCCCGGTATGGCAGACAGACATACACCAAAGTGATTCCATAAGTGTTCCGTAACACTAAAATCTATAGTTTTTGAGCAAATCGCATCAGGAAAAGGTGCTGAAAGGAATGGGAGCCGATAATTTTTTTTTTATTTTTATTTTTAACATAATTATGAAGCTATCAATTTTTATAGTAAAACCATCACAGCATCTTTGTTTTCGCGCTAGTGGGCTTTGCTCTCGGATTGAAAGTTTCAGTTTACATTAGATGGCATTGAGGTTTGTTGGCCACCAATATCTTTAGATATATACCTCTTAAATCTTTTCTGCTGTTCTTATTATGTTGCGACATCCGACTATTGTCTTCACTTTGGTGATTGATAGTTGAGCCGTTCGTGTTGTTCAGTTTCCTTAAACTTTCCTTACTCTTAATGCAAGTATAAAACTTGCTGACGGTATCTCGTCATATTTTATCTACACTTTTGTTTCTGGCTCTATATAATACGCTACGTGATGAGATTGTGAGTACAACCAGTTCTGGATTTTTGGTCTTTATTCCGGGGTTAACAGTGTTCCCGTTTAAATTGTTCCTTTTTACTGTTACTGTTCAAGTATTAATAGCTACACATATTACCATTTTTCTATGGCTATAGCAGTACATTATCATTTTTCTGCTCGTGAACTTGGCTGTTGGATTAGAAGTTTTCGCAGTTTCACATTAGATAGCGCTAGTTGCTTGGCTACTAATACCTTTGAGATATGATTGCTAAATCTTTGTTGCTGTCGTGATTATGTTGCGAGAAGTCGAATATTAGTTTCTTCCCTTAGACTTGCTGAGTAGCTCCGAAATGGATTGGCGCATGACGTGTCCTAGTTTGGTGATGGATAGACGGCACTCTGGGGTTCTCTATTATTTTTGAACATCTTGTACTTTCAATGCAAAGGCAAGACTTTACCTTGTAAGCCACTACATACTTTTCCGCATAAACAACAAAATAAAACGAATAGTCAATTTGTCAAAAAACTTTTTTTCGTATTACCCTCCCTTTTAGGGAGGTTCTTATACCGAATGTTAAAATGAGCCAGAAAACGCCTTTACTTTTACAAAGTCCGTCCCTACGCTTCATAAAAATCTGCACTAATTAGCTAAGTTTCAGGAAAGAGCTCAAAGATTTAAAATTAATAAAACCAATTTCGCTTCTTATAAAAGTATAGCGTGCAGCCCAGCTTCTTTTAGCAAAAGAAATACACTTCAAAAGCATATTGTCCGTGACAGGTTTGCCTTTGATGTAATTTAGTTCCTATCTTCCTCTCCGGTTAATTATTAACGAGGAAAAAAGCTTTGTGCTCTCATTTTACTCTAGAAAGTACTTAGTTTAATGCAACTCCTTTTAGAAGGGAAAATATAAAAAGGATATTGAAAAATAATGCGTTGCTACAAGAAACATTATAGATTTTAAGAAACAGAAAGCTTTTAAAAAGTATTATCATAAAATATTACGTAGATCTTTCTGCTGGGATTGTCAGTTTTAAAATAAAACTCTCTATTATTTCACTTTACATTTTAAAGACTGTAAATTTACAGTCTGTTCTACATAACTATAGAAATTTTTTGATAAATATTATCACGATTATCATTACTATTAAAAATTAAAAAAAGTAGAAACAAATAAATAATGCCCGGCCGATTGGCGCAGTGGGTTAAGGCGTTAGACTTGCCCACTGTTGTCGGAGAGGTCCGCGGTGTGAATGTGTAAATTTGTGTGTATAAATAAAACAAAGAGTGATGCTGACTAATTGGTTTATACGCCAAAGCCATTAAACACATGTAAAAAAAAAAAATAAATAAATAAATAATGACAACATTATTCTATATCGTAGCTACTTCTCAACTCAAGTTTGTCCACTCCTGGACGTAGATTTGTTCTAATCTCTCCCATACTTCCCTATCTTTTGCCACCTTTAACTACTGCTTGCCCGCTACTACTCTTATATCATCGACCCATCGTTTCTGTGGACGTCCCACGCCTCTTCCTGTTTCTCTGGGTCTCCATATTATAACCCTATATACCATCTGTCTCCAGTTGATCTGGCCACATGACCTGCCCATCACCACGAGTTACGAGCTTTTTAGAACATGCTTTAGTGAGGCCCATCGTTTCCAGCCCATATCTGCTGATGGATAGGACACAAGTATTGTAGACTCTAGTTTTTAGGTTTATGGATATCGTAGTACCTGGTAATTTCTGCATGCTGGTTCTACTTTCTGATATTAATAACGTGACCTAAGTAGATATACTCGTCGACGCGTTCTATGGAGTTATTTCCTAGCTGTATGTTGGTATTTTCGGGGCTCATTAATTTAGTTTTTTTTTCAAATTCATATTAAGACCTACCGTTGCGGAGACCACATTCAGCTGGTTTAACATTTCCTGTAGCTCATTGCTGTTATTAGCTATCACGACTATGTCGTCTGCAAACCTAAGGTGACTCAGTCTAGTGCCGTCGCTTTTGATGCCCTTCTCATCCCAATTTAACTCCTTAAAGACTTATACCGTGACTATATTTGTGGACAAGCTTTGAAAGGACTTCTTTTAAACATCTCTCCTAACAGATATCCCAGATATCCTCCTTTTCTTTGGGTGGTCCATCAAACAAGAGTTTTTGTTAAGAGAAATTCAAATTTCTTTTGAACCAAAAACTACTTTTTGAAAAGTAACATTCAATATATTATCTACAAGAAGTTGAGCTTGGCGGGATGTACATCCTTGAACAGTTTATGTAAAAAGGAATGAGGTTCTCAGTATAAAAAAGTTTTAAGATAAAAAAAGCTGAACCTCGTAAGGATGTCATGTATTAGCTCGATATGGATTTTTTGCACTCTGGAAGGAATGAACACCGAACACTTCCCATGAGAGTATTTATAGAATAGATTCAAAACACTATTCTTTAATGTTCCAGAGAGTTAAGATTCATATGGCGTTCAGTGTCCCCAAGTCCTATGATGAATGATTAGTTTAATCAGGCACACATTAGAAGAGCTTTTAAAAATAATCCAACAGAGAATAGACCGGAAATGCGAAGAACGGCTTGATAAGGCGCGGCTTGGTTTTAAAGAAGGATTAGGAACGAAAGAAGATTTATTCGCAACCACGGTACTGCTACAGAAGTGTAGAGAATACAACAAAAATGTGTACGTCTGTTTTGTCGACTTTCAAAAAGCCTTTGATAAAGTCCAACGCCACAAACTCATAGAGAACTTAAAAAATATTAATTTAGATAAAAACTATATACGATTAATTAAAAATATCTACAACAACTTAGCAGCAGTAGTACGGGTTGACGACATGAAAACAGATGAAATCTTAATTTAAAAAGGAGTTTGATAGGATTGTGCCCTGTCTCCTCAGCTGTTCAACGTGTATTCTCAGTTTGTGTTCTAGAAAGCACTGGATGAAAGATATGATGGCGTGAGCAATGGAGAGACATTAATTAACAATTTAAGATTTGCAGATGATATTGCGAGTGTAGAAGATTTATAAACCCTTTTGAAAGGAATCAACCGAGCTTACGAAGAAGTAGGAGTTACTGTAAATAACCAAAAAACAAAATTTTTGGGTGTGAATAGAAACCAAAACATTAACCCTATTCTCACACAGAGTGGAGAACAAATAGAACTAGTTCAAAAATATAAATACCTCGGTTCAGTCCTAAATGCACAAATGCATCCAGATGAAGAAATCAAAAGCAGACTAGAAATAGCTCAAAAGGCATTTGTAAAGCACATTTCAATGTTTACCAATAAAAATTTAAACCCTCCCATTAGACTGAAGTTCAAGGAGCGATGTGTGTGGTCGCTGTTACTCTGCGAGGAGGAGACTTGGACTTTGAAAGCTCAAGTTACCAAGAATCTAAAATCCGTCCAAATGTGTCTGTACAGACGCATACTAAAGGTACCTAGACTCATAGAGTCACCAACGACGAAGTACTGAGATCTATTGGTAGCAAGAGAAAATTCCTAATAACTATTAATATATGAAAAACATTTGCTCAACGAAAAATATCTATCGTTACAAAACATGGTGCAGGAAAAAGTGGAGGGACAGAAAAATATCGGAAGGAAGAAGAAGTTCTGGCTCCGAAACATAAGGGGATGAAACCTATAATTTTTGACTAATATCGTTTCCAGGAAAGCTAGTGAAAGGTGTGGGTGTCCATATCATGTGCTGATTATTGATTACTGGCTAGTTTCTACGCTATAACTATTATACAATGATTTAGTTAGAACATGATTTACAATTTGGATCTTAAGATATATACATGACAGGGATCTAACTAACCTAGCTTAGGTAAGGAGTTTTATATAATGTATTGAGAGAACTTAAGGTATTTCAATTTATGATATTTCATGAGCAGATAACTTAAATTAAACTTAATATTAACTAAAATTAACTTAAGCTAATCCGTTGGCAGGGGGTCGCTGGGTCTTGGTAGACGACGGCGGGCTGGGCGTGAAGGGGGACGGTAGGCGGTCCTGACTGTGGGGTTGGGGGGGGAATGACTTTGTCCAGGAATTTAAGCTGGGTATTGCTGATGAATTCCTGGATTGTGAGCATCTGATTATTACGAGTGAACCATGGGGCTCTGGCAGTGATGCGGAGGGACTTGTTTTGGATGATTTAGAGTCTAGATCTGCGTATACGTGACATTTGGCACCATGCTGGGCTGGAGTAGGTCATCCCGAGTCGAATGATCGTCTTGAAAATTGTCAAGTTATGATATGATCTTCTTCTTCTTCTTCCTACTTTTTCTTTAGGTGTACGCCTGTTTAATCTTCATCCACCTGCCTACTACTTCTATGCATTCAGGTCATCGCTCCACCTCTTTCGCGGGCGACCCACGCTCCTATGCCCTGATGACTCTCTTGCCATTCTTCCATCCTCCATCCTACCAATGTGCTCATGCCACTCTTTTTTCCTTTTTAATACCCATTCGTTGATATCATTGACTCCACGCGTGTTTCTTATGTCCCCACTTCTTTCTCCATCTAACAGTGTTCTCTCAGCTATTCTGCAAATTATTCTCTTCTCTGTTGTTTTCAACAGTCTTTTTGTCTTGGATATTTCCAGCCTGGTCACTGCGGTGTATGTCATAACAGGTCTTATAGCTGTTTTGTAAATTCTCGATTTGGTCTCAATTCCTATACTTTTGTTACGCCATATTGTGTCGTTTAGGCATCCTGCTATTTTTGTAGCTCTCGTTATTTGTTCCCTCACCTCTGCTTCAACATCGCCACAGCAATTTCATTTCCTGGTGGATAACTTGTCCGTCCACCTCAAGTTTACATCTTAAACGTGTCTTTGACGTTGTTAAACATTTTGTTCTACCGTCTTGTAAATTGTGAAGTTATGATATGATGTATATTCATATTATGGAAATTTACTTTCTCTTTACTTGAGAAAGTAAAATTCAGTAGTTATTTTAGAACTACATATTTACAAAGAAAGTACTAGGTAAATAGCTTTACCGATTTTTAAAAATCATTTTTAGATTGGCTATAACATGTAGACTGAAAAGTTTTTGGTCTGATACATAGATGTCGCCCTTTTTAAAAAATCCATATGCTTTTTAGGAAGCACCAACCTTCAAACGATAAGTGTCAAAATTTTATGACATTTCGTCGATTAGTTTACAAGTTAAAGTGGTTTTAGTGACGCTACTTTTGACATTTACAAAACAATGGAAAAAATCGAAGTTCGTGTGTTGATTAAATACTTTTTTTTACGTTTCAAGCAAAGCAATGGCTTGATAAGTGTTATGAGGACTCTGCCCCTGGAACATCATTCATCATTTACTGGTATGCTGAATTTAAACGCGGTCGTACAGATACAAATGATGCTGAACGCTCTGGCCGCTCAAATGAGGTGGTTACACCGGAAAACACAAAAAATCCACAAAATTGTTTTGGAAGACCGTAAAATGAAATTGCGTGAGATAGCTGACACTCTAAAGATATCAAAAGAACGTGTTGGTCATATTTTGCATGAACATTTGGGCATGAGAAAGCTCTGTTTAAAATGGGTACCGCGTTTGCTCACAGTGGACCAAAAACAACAACGTGTTAATAATTCTAAGCGTTGTTTGGACCTGTTTAAGCGCAATAAAAAGCATTTTTTCATGCGCTATGTGACAATGGATGAAACATGGATCCACCACTACATACCGGAATCAAATCGGCAGACAGCTGAGTGGACAGAAGCCGGTGAAAGCCGTCCGAAACCACCAAAGCCACAACAGTCTGCTGCCTCTGTATTTTGGGATGCGTGGAATAATTTTCATCGACTATGTTGAGAAGGAAAAAAACCATCAATAGCGAATATTATATAAAGTTATGGGTGCGTTTGAAGGCAGAAATCGCAAAGAAACGGCCCCAAATGAACAAGAAAAAAGTGCTCTTTCATCAAGACAATGCACCGTGTCACAAGTCAATGGTTACGATGACAAAATTGAATGAATTGAAGTTCAAATTGCTTCTTCATCCACCGTATTCTCCATTTTTATCCTCCAGCCATTATTATCTATTCGCAAACCTCAAAAAAATGCTCGCAGGACAGAGATTTAGCTCCAATGAAGAAGTTATCGCCGAAACTGAGGCTTATTTTGAAGGCAAAGACAAATCCTTCTACAAGAAAGGTATAGAAATGTTAGAAAAACATTTTGGATTAATTGTATTGCTCTTGAAGGAAGCTATATTAATGAATACAGTCGAATTTTGCAAAAAAAAAAATGTGTTTTAAGTAGCTAGACCAAAAACTTTTCGGCCTACGTGTTATTTACTTAAGTGATTTTTTTTTTTTATGGGTCTAGCACACGTGCTACAGGGAAGTCCCTAAAGCGCTACAGGAGCGACACGTGTGCGGAGAAGGCGATTCACGTTGTTCTTGAATCGCTGTAGATTGTACTCGGTGGGAAACACAGTCCTGGGCAAATTATTCCAAAGGGATGATGTTCTCCATATAAAAGACTGGTTGAAAAGTGTTGTACGGGGAGTAACAAGCTGAATCTCATACGGATGTGAAGAATTAGCGCGACGTGTACTTCTAACATGCACCGCTCTGGGAGGAATTAAGCGGGCCACATCCTTCGAACACTTTTCATGAAAGTACTTGTAGAATAGGCTCAAGTCGCCAACCGTTCTTCGTTGTTCCAGCGAATCAAGGCCGACGGTCAGTTCCGGGTCTCCAATCAGACGAACAGCTCTTCTCTGAATAGAATCCAACAAATGCAGTGTATGTTTGGGAGCGGAGCTCCGAACATGGGAGCAGTATTCCATAGTTGGTCGAATTTGAGCTTTGTAAAGAATTAACAGTTGTTGTGGAGTGTAAAGCTTTCTGGTTCGAAATAATATTCCCAACTTTTGAGAAGCTCTCCTTGCTATGCCTGCAACATGTTCATGCCAGGACATATTTGCTCCCAAATTAACGCCCAACAAATTGACTGACGATGTTAGAGGAATGGAGTGCCCCGACATAACTATGTCGGGTTCAGTAACGTTAACTTTTTTAGAAAAAAACTGCCGCCTGGGTTTTTGTAGCGTTAAATTCCACTTGGTTACTGTCACCCCCAAGATAGAATTTCTTTCAGGTCTTTGTTAAGTTGAACGACTTCCTGCTGTCTGCGGATATTCGTCTGAGTAGCCGATGTCCGAGCGTTCAAAGTGAATGAAGAGATAAGTGTACTGTCATCTGCAAAGCTGTAGATTGGATTCTCGGTCTTTTCCAGCAGATCGTTAATGTAAATGAGAAAAAGAGTAGGAGACAGTATGGAGCCTTGAGGTACACCGGCGTTGATAGTGAAGGTGTTAGAAAGAAATCCATCGACTGCCACTCGTAAAGAACGCTCTCTGAGGAAACTTGAGAGCCACAAACAGAACTTTTCCGACATACCATAAGAACGTAGCTTAGCCAACAGCCCATCGTGCCAAACACGGTCGAATGCCTTGGATATGTCCAGAGCAACCGTTCGAGATTCTCCAAAGTGTTCAATTGCATTGTTCCAAACATGTGTTACATAAGTCAGAAGATCTCCTGTTGATCTATTTTTACGAAAGCCATATTGGTGATCGTTAATAATGTTGAATCCTTCAAGATATTTTAGAAGATGCTGATTGATAGCCTTTTCCATGTCTTTCGATATTATTGAAAGCAGTGCGATTGATCGGTAGTTATTTGGCAAGGTCTTCTTGCCTTTTTTAGGTATTGGCTGAACTGTAGCGCATTTCCAGCAGGAAGGAAATATTCCCTTTCTGTAGGATAGGTTGAAAAGTCTACAGAAAACTGGTGTTAGTTCCCTTGCACAGTTTTTGAGAACTATGGCAGGTATTCCGTCAGCGCCAGAAGCCTTTTTGGTGTCTAGCTTCATCAGAATACGCTTTATAAATACGCTGTCTGAAGACAACATCGGGCATCCTTGACTGCACTATGGGAATAGTAGGTGGTGTTTTTTCCTTGGAAATCGACAGTAGAATGTGAAGCAAAGAGTTTAGCCAACAAGTTCGCTTTCTCAACAGGTGTCGTTGTAATAGAATTATCTGGCCGTGTGAGTGGTGGTATGGTGGATTTGGTGAAATTTTGACTGACTGCCTTAGCGTCCGACCAAAAGGACCTTGAATTGCCAGGACAGGCGAGAAGTTTGTTTCTAATCCATTGATTGCGTAGCTCCTTGGTTTCGTCGATAATTTCTTTGCATCTGTTCCTGGCACGAACAAATGTGTTACGATTTATAGTGTTAGGATTTTCGCGCCATTGTCGGTATGCAAGATATTTAGAAGCAACAGCTTCTTTGCATTTTTGGTCAAACCAAGGCTTGCCGTTGGAAGGGCATTTCTTCGAAAAAGGGATGTAAGCCTCCATACCGGCCAAAATAATATCGGAAACCTCCCTGGCGCAGTCAGATGGGTCGTCGGATCGAAAACAAACGCCCGACCAAGGGAAAGTTCGAAAATATTCCATGAGATCTTCCCATTTAGCAGACTTGTAGTGCCAAATCTTGCGCGGTTTAGGCGCCTCTCTGTCATTGATTGGTAGAATACTCGATGTCGAAAGTAGTTTATGGTCGGAAGAACATAACGACGGATTTACGCTGACTGTGTAAATCTCCGGATTGGTGGTTAAAAAGAGATCAAGAAGACTGGCAAACTCTCAGTCTCGATCAGGGATCCGTGTTGGTTCGTCAATAAGCTGAGTTAAGCCACAACTGATTGAAAATGATTCGGCTTCACGACCTTGTTCATCGGTAGTATTTGAATATTTTAGCCAGTTGATGTTGTGGACATTAAAGTCGCCCAGGATGGCAATTTCGGCATTTGGATAGTTAATTTGTAAGTGATCGATGGTGTCTGCAAGGGAAGCGAAAAGTGTTCTAAAGTTAGTATCACTTGGTGGTCGATAGAGGATACAGATGAACCTTATGGTTGGTTGAGTCGTTATTTTTAACCACATAACATCAAAGTTTGGGGGCTCCAGAGTCTCTTCTCGTTGGCAAGAGAGGTCGCTTCTGACATAAAGACAGAGTCCAAAGTTACGCCTAAATCGGGAATAGAACTCGTACCCAGGATAAAGATAGTTTACTGTACTGGTCGATGAACTGCCCTTAGTTTCACAGAGAGCGAGTACATGAGGTTTATTTGATTGCAGGTGTTGGTGCACTGAATTTATGTTCGTGTTTAAACCTCGTATGTTGCAAAAATCCATTTTGAAATTCTGATCTCTGCATGTCGATGCCCCTGAACCAGCCCCCACCCGGAGATCCGAACGGGGGGCTATTTTACCTCCGGAATTTTTTGTATCCAGGTGCCTCATCATGCTATCTGGTCCCAGAGTTCGGGACATCGGCACAGCCACGAAACGTTAAGCAACTTCACGCAGCCTAAGCCGATGCGATGGTATCACACCGGGCGATGATGGTGGGATCTGGACATCTACCATCTAGGTTGTTCTTTAAGTCGCCTCCTACGACAGGCAGAACATACCGGGGGAGATATTCTATCCCGCTCCCCCACGGGTAATAAATAATTAATAAATATCAGCATGACTTGAGAGTTTTTACTTCGGTTCCGATTTGTTTATTTGTATTAAACCATAAATAATAATTTTTATTAGTGGAGGTAAATTTTTATGATTTTTATAAATTTTTGAGTAGAGTTTAAAAATCGATTTAACTACTTTGAAATAGTGCTAACATAACGTAAACGAGTTTTCTCAGCTTAATTTTGACCACAATGCCACTTTTCTTCTATTTTAGTGCATTTTTTCACATTTCAACGCTATCGGCTATTTGCTAAGTATTTCAGCTTCTGTTCATTGTTATGCGACAAAAAAAATCATTTTACTCGTCATAAAATTTCCTAAGAAATTAATGTATTAATTCATTTTAAGTTTAATTATCTAGTCAAAATAGACGAAAAAAAGTGGTAACTTCACAATAATTCGTCTAGAGCTAGGTCTTAAATACACTATTACAAATAAAATATCAAAAGCCCCCACCGACGTCCGCTAAAAATTTTATTCAAGGTCAAAGAACAAAAATATCGGTTTTTTTTTTTTTTTTTTTTTTTTTATTCCGCATTTTTCTCGAAAACGGTAAGTGTTATCGTAAAAATAGGTCAAACAAAAGTTGTAGATCATGCAATTCTCTACAAAAATTGTTCTTATACTTTTTTCCGACGAAACACCATAAATAAATAAATAAAATTAATTTTCATAATGCTCGTGAAGTTGGAATTGCTCTATGACTAAAATGACTGGACAAACATTTAATAATATTAAATTAAAACGCACTGACAAGGTACTCCCTCTTTTAAGTATAAGTAGCACCATAAAAGTTCATCATGAGAAGGTACCTATAGACCCTGTATCAACTCAACTCATGATTATTACTAAGACATTTGAGGATGAACTTGAAAAATTCTTCGAATATGAATTAGCCCCCTACCCATTACCACTCTTCAATGCAACTGGAATGCGTAAAACACAGAAGTCAGCCATTTATGATTGCTTTCAATCTGTGAACATTGGAATTGACAACACAAATACTACCTACATCATCGATGGAGGATATCTATTACATCACGTTGTGCGGGATCGAGAAGAAACATTTGAGATTATTTTTGATAAATACGTTTAGCACGTACATAGACATTTTGGTCATAGAGTGACTATAGTATTTGATGGCTATACTGATTATAAGAAAAATATTAAAGCTGCAGAACAACGTTGTTAGACTACAAAAACATCTTTATCTTCTGATGTCGTTTTTGATCGATTTTTGACAGTTCCAATAAACCAACAACAATTTCTTGCAAATACTTGCAACAAGTCTCGCTTCATTTCAACGTTATGTGAAAAATTTATAGCTGCGAACATTTTAGTGAAACAAGCTGATAGTGACGCTGATGTCCTAATAATTGAAACAGCAATAGAAGAATTCAATAGAACAAATACAACTATCGTTGGTGGTGAAGATGTTGATTTGTTAATACTACTGACTGCACGAACTCAAATTGATAAGATTATATATACTTTTTAAAATCTGAGAAAGCTCGAGTAGAAACAAAAATATATTAATCGGAAAGTTTATCTGCATATCCAAAATGTCAAGCCCATATTTTATTTTTACATGCAATAACTGGCTGCGATACTACATCAGCAATTTTCAAAAGAGTAGTATTTAAACTGTTAGAAAAAAGTAATAATAATGATTTAATTGATTGTGCAGAAGTATTTAAAAAGATTGACTCTTCTCCACAAGTCATCATCACAAATGGGATTCGCTTTCTTCTTACTATATATGGAGCTCCAGAAAAAATTGATTGTATAGACAAGTACAGATACTTTTGTAAAAAATACACGGAACAATAAAACAGTACAACTATTTTGTCTTCCTCCAACATCTGCTTCTACTTATCAATACTTATATCGTGTATATTATCAAGTTCAACTGTGGCTAGGGAATCAACTGGACCCAGAGGTCTGGGGTTGGAAATTAGTAAATAGAATTTGGAGACAACTCAAACTTTACTCCCACCTGCTCCAGAAAAACTCCTTAACACTATTTTTTTGTAATTGCAAGAAGGCTTGCAGTAAAAATTGTGGCTGTAAAAAGTCGGATTATATTATTCACCAGTATATCTAGGCCAGTCTTGCTCCAATGTTGAATCAAATAAAACAGATGAGGATTCTTATGGTATCAATGAACAGACAACTGATACATCTTTCTTAGAACGATCTATAGAAATCCAGCAAGAAGAGGAAGGAGAAAGTGAAGATGAAGACATGACTATTGAAGTAGTATTTGAAGATTATCAGTTAGACTAAAATTTTTCCGAAATCAACAATATTCCGTTCCACTTTAATCATTACCAATAGTGCCATTTTTTCAATAAATAGGATACTGTCTAATAAAACTTAATCACAATAGATCGTGGAGTATGCCTACTGGGGAAACCACGTTAAAAAAATGCGCCAATTACACTACCTCATAGGTGGTGCGGACATATGTGCATATTATGTAGAATACGACTTCTCCAACTTTTGAAATCGTGATATCTCAGGAATGGTGATTCGTAGAAAAAAAAGTATAAGAACAATTTTTGTAGAAAATTGCATGATCTACAACTTTTGTTTGACCTATTTTTACGATAACACGTTTATGTTTACGAGAAAAATGCGAAAATCCGATATTTTTGACCTTTGGCCTTGAATACAATTTTTAGCAGACGTAGGATCGGTGGAGACTTTTGATATTTTATTTGTAATAGAATATTTAAGACCTATACCAATTTTCAGCTCTATCAGAGTTTTTGCAAAGTTAAATATCTGTTTTGACTGGATAAGTATTTGTTTTAAAATCACTTTTTCATGCTATATTTAATTTAAAATATTGAACAGAAATAAAGAGAATGAACTAGACCTTTTCTAGACCAAAAGCGAAAAAATTTACATTTTTCCTAACGAAAAAATTTAAAAATAAGATAGTTTTTTGTATGTTCTTTATTTTTTTTTCTAACCATTTTGAAGAGCATAAAATTTCGCATATTTAAAAAAAAAGCTTCTTACGACCTTTCGCTTACAAGAAAAATCCATTTAGATTTAGACTAAAATGCGAATTTTGACCAATCCTCTTAATATTTTTTAATAAATTTTGCACACTTTTTTGTTAATATAAAAGCTATATTTTCTTATAATTGAAGCCATAATATCGAATTGAACGGAAGTTACCCGTAAAAACCATTTTTCAATTTGCCGTAGAAAATACGTTTTTTAGGTTTTTAGTACTTAATATTTCCAATCTACGCAATTTTATGACGAGTAAAATGATTTAAGAAATAGTGAACCGAAAGCGTTAAAATGTGAAAAATGTACTAAAATAGAAAAAAAAAGTGGCCTTGCGGTCAAAATTAGGCTGAGAAAACTCGTTTACATTATGTTGGCACTGTGTCAAAGTAGTTAAATCGATTTTCAAGCTGTACCCAAGAATTTCCAAAAATCATAAAAATTTTACGGCATTTGCCTCCACTACAGATGAACTTAATAGTTTTTTTCTAAATCAACCCTACTCCGCAACTTTATTACAAGCGCTAATAATTATGTCGCGAGCTAGAAGCTCGCAACTAAAGCAGAAAATCGTGCGTGAGCCCCTCTTATCGCATACGTTTTTTAAGCACACGTCGCGGTTTGAGCCACCACGTGATACGAAAGAACGAAAGCACGCGTTCCGGGATATAGAGATATTTCCGAAAAGTGGAAATTTGGAGAGAGATTTTGCAATGAACCACGTTATGTACTAAAATATTAGGTTAATTTGCCATCATGGATTAATACTTCTATTAGAGAAAATTTATATAACTGATTTATAAAAGGTTAAAAGATTTACTACAAATTTTCTTAATTATATTAGAAGCAGAGTACTTGTGGCGTATAATTACTAGTTTATTAAAATATCTGATACTTCCTTTTCATAGAAGGAAAAGGAAGTATTATTTTTGCCTACAAATTAAAAAATTGATTCCTAAATCACATTTTCTTCATTTCTTTAAGACATCACAATCTCTTGGTACTCCTCTCGCTAATTATTGTATTGGTAAAAAAATCACTTTGCAAATATTTTTGCATTTCTTTGTATTTTGAAGTACTTAGGTCACGAACAAATAGTTTTAAATTTTCGTCGGTCTATCGATTTGACTGTCTGTTTCAATCAATATCTGGAAAAGTCAGTGGCGTTTCATTTTTGTAACATTTCTAACGTCTGGAAGTAAAATGAAAAAAATGCTTACTCTTGTTTGAAATATTTTTTAAAAATTAAATAACTTTATTAACTTCTTAAGACCCTGTAGACAAATTTTTGTCTTATTTTGGTGAGAGGAATACGATTCTAAAAGAATAGTCTTTAACGTCATATGCAATAACTACAAATAGGTGAAAAATAGACTCTCGAATAATTTTCGAAAAAAAATTCCAGTGAATAATTTTTTGAAAAAACATATTTTTAGAAACCATTATTTTGGAGAAAACAAAGCAATCGAAAAAAATTTTTTAGGAAGATAAGTTTTTGAAGAGCTAAATTCTATACTGATTTTTAATATTATTTGATGGTACTTGGCTAGTCGCGGCCAAAGATTATCTTAGATAAGTTTTGCTTTCAATTTTAACCAAGGAAGGGGCTTCAGGTTTTCTTAAATAAATATTAAGCATAATATTTATAGGCAAATATGTAACGGGTTAAAGGGGTGAGGTAGGGAGAGAAAGAGGGCTGATTCTTAAATAAGGCTTTGTAGGTCTTTGTCAGAGTTTCTGGAGTCGAGAAATTTGAAAAATAATTTATTTTTAAGTTGTTTTCAGTTTTAATGGGGAAAGAGTGTGAAAGAGGTGGAGTGATCAAATTTTAGTATTATTAGGAGATTTTTTTCTAGGTTTTCGGATGTAATAATGAACAAATTTTGAGCATAATTATTTATTTACTATAAATAATTTTACAACGTGAAAGAAGGAGAGAAGGGAGTTAAGAGTATGATTGTGTTGTAAGTCTTTTTCAGGGTTCTTTGTGTCAAGGGGTCGAAAACTTCCATTATTTTTTCGTTATTCTCAATGTTAACAGGAAAATGGGATGTGAACGAAGTGAGAATCATTAAATATTGTCAATATTATGAGAATATTTCCTGGTTTATGGTTAGTATATTTTATAAATATTAGCTAATTATAATGTGGTAGGGGGTTAGAAGAGTGGTACGTATATATCATATTATACTTCTAATTGAGTTTGCTTTTTGATTATTTCCATTTTAACAGAAATGGTATGTAAAAAGGATTGTGATCTGCTTACAGAGAAACCTAAGAAAATGTTACGTTGAATATAGAACAACTTTTAGAAATACAAACAGTTAACTTGAGCCAAATTTACTTTCTTTTGGCACATTAGCTAAATTATTGTTTTTACTTCCTTTGCTAAAGGGAAGTATTGCATTCGTGAAAAAATTATCCACCGCGATTTTTGCTTTTCTTAAGTTTGAGGGCTCTTAGATCGCGAAAAACATATTCTCCTATGTCCGTCGGTATGTCTATCTGAATGTCGGTCTGTCTGTTGGTCTATCTATTGGCACCACAATTCTTAAACAAAATGATATTATAATACTTGAAATAGAAATAAAACTTAAAGAGTTTTTGAGCGATATTAGAGGAAGGGGGTTGGTGTCGATATGGTGTATGGTTTTAATTGTATTTTGGAAATCTAGTTTCCTTTCACTTGAGAAAGTCAAATTGGCTACTTTACTGATTTTTTAAAAAAACTGACTAGATCAGGTAAGTCTAAACTAATTGACTAATTAATACGAGGCTGGTTTGAAACGTCCGTGCAAAGTCCAAGAGATGGCACCACCGGCGCGTATCGAGGTCATGTTTAGTTAGTAGCATCTCTTGAATGAACGCACACCAAGTTTCAGCCATATTGGTCTATTTCTTTGTGTTTGGCATTCGTGTGAATCAAGGAAATCGAGTGATTTTCAAGAAATGGACGAAAAAAGAATTTCGTGTGGTGATTAAACATTACTTTATGAAAGGCAAAAAAAACGCCTCAGGAGACTAAAGAGAAGCTTGATAAACATTATGGTGACTCTGCACCTTCGATAAGAACTGTTTATAAGTGGTTTCAAAACTGGCCATATGGGCACAAGTGACGCTGAACGTTCTGGACGACCTGTGGAGGTTACGACTCCAGAAATCATTGATCAAATCCATGATATGGTGATGGATGACAGAAGAGTTAAGGTGCGTGAGATTGCTAGTGCTGTGGGCATCTCGACTGAACGGGTACATAATATTTTGCATAAACATTTGGACATGAGAAAGCTATCCGCAAGATGGGTGCCGCGATTGCTCACGCTTGACCAAAAATGGAATCGTGTGAAGTGTTGCAAGAATGGTTTGCAGCTGTTCCAGAAGAATCCGGAGGACTTTAAGCGTCGTTTCGTCACTGTGGATGATACATGGATACATTACTATACTCCTGAGACCAAACAACAATCTAAACAATGGGTTACCAAGGGGGAATCTGCACCAAAAAAGGCAAAGACCGTTCCTTCGGCCGGAAAGGTTATGGCGACTGTCTTTTGGGATTCGCAAGGGATAATCCTTATTGACTATCTGGAAAAGGGTAAAACTATTACAGGTGAATATTATTCATCGTTATTGGACCGTTTGAAAACCAAGCTGCAAGGAAAAACGCCCGCGATTGGCCGACAAGAAAGTCCTTTTCCATCACGACAACGCACCAGCACACACCTCAGCAGTTGTGGTAGCAAAATTAATGGAAATAGGATTCCAACTCGTTTCACATCCCCCCTATTCTCCAGACTTGGCTCCCTCGGACTACTATTTGTTCCCCAATTTGAAGAAATGGCTGGCGGGACAAAGATTTTATTCAAACGAGGAGGTGATTGCAGACACTAATGGATATTTTGCAGACTTGGACAAATCCTATTATTCGGAAGGGATCAACGAACTAGAACATCGTTGGACGAAGTGTATAAGCCTAAAAGGAGACTATGTCGAAAAATAAAAAAGGTTTACCCCAAACACATAAGTAGTTTTTATTTTTGCACGGGCTTTTCAAACCAGCCTCGTACATAATTCAGTAATATAATTATAGTTTAATATAGATTTACCTCACTCACCTAATTAGGCGGGCAGAGGGCTTATGTTAGTTTAAATAATAATAAATTGATTAACTTGGAGTTTTATTTAGGATTACTTGGATTAATCTGAACTAACTAAAGTTCACGAATAGCCAAAATTCAGATATCCAGACTAGTTACAAACGCTGTTTACGTCATATCCAAATAACTCTAAATTAATCAATTAGTTCAGTTTGTACTCATTCGAGCTTATTTATGTTGTTTAAAAGTTAAATTTTAAGATAAAATATCCGATCAAATGCAAGTTGGACTTGCGCAATTAGTGTTCCGTACGTTGATTGCTTTTAAAATAACTATTTTCGTTACGGAAGTATAAAATGATCAGTGATTCCACAAACCACATCCCAAATAGGTTTTCAACAAAATATTTTCCGATCTTTACTGAAAAATGATGACCTTGAAATTTCTGTTTTTTTTTATATACCCTATCAATTATTAAACGTAATGCACTCGTGATAATTTCTGTTCAATCTACACCCTGTAGAGAATATTCCAGAATTTTTTCAAAATTTTTTGGTCAGTACTTTTCGAGATAAGGGGGGGAACAGCGATTTTTCGCATTTTTAAAAAATAATACAAAAAGAAGTGTGCGCAAGTATTACATTATATATATTTTTGAACTCGTCTTTTTACAAGCTTTCATTTAACACCCCACTTGGCGACCTGGTAAAAAAAATTTTTTTCACTTCCGATTTCGCCCCCCAACTAACCCTTTAAGTCAAAATTTAACTTTCACAACTACACAGCTCTGACGAGGCCATCAATTCTTATATTAGTGCCAAATTTCAACTTTCTATGTCAAATAGTTTCGGAAAAAATCAGGTGTGATAGACAGACAGACACCGAGTCATCTTATAAGTGTTCCATATGGAACACTAAAAAACCGTCAAGTGCAAGTTAAACTTGCGTTATTAATGTTCCGTATTGCTTTAAAAATAGAATAAAATTGTTTCTTAGCTTAAGTTAATTAGGTCCCTGGCCCCTATCTTAAGATCCAATATGTATTTTCACGTTTTTCTTAGTCAATAATGTATAATAGCATCTTAGCTAGCTAAGAGCTAATAAATCAATCTAGCTCAATCTAGAATCTAGTAATAAAAGTGTAAAACTAATATTTACTACCTAAATATTTGTTTAATTTTAAATAAATTAATTAAAATTTTCTTGGAAAAGCAACGATGCACGACAGTAATATACTGAAAAGTGTATTAAAAGAAACTTCATCATATGGTCAAATCACATAGTTTGCCTAGTTTTTTTACACCAGATAAATTATCAAACGTAATGCAATCGTAATAATTTTCACTCTATCTACACTGCATGGAGGATGTTCTAGGATTTTTTCAAAATTTTTTGATCAGCGATTTTTAACAATTTTTTTAAATAATGTAAAGAAAAGGGTGCGCGAGTATTATCATCATATATATTTTTAAAATCGTATTTTCACAAGCTTTCATTTGACATTCCACTAGATGACTTGGTAATAAAAAAATTTTCTCTTCCGATTTCACCATCCAAAACTAACCCCTTAAGTCAAAATTGAACTTTCAAATCTACACGGCTCTGATTTGGCTATCAATTCCTGTATTTGTGCCAAATTTCAACTTTCTATGTTAAATAATTTCAAAGAAAATCAGGTGAGACTGACGGACACCGAAATGATTCCCTAAGTGTTCCGTACGGAACACCAATTAATTCAATGTGTTTAATTCTTTCTGCCAAAATGAGGAAATTTTTTCATATGAAAATATTACTTTTGAAAATTAAGTCATTCATGAATTTTGTTGTCGATGTTTTTGTCCACCTAGCAGCGACTAAGAAAAATTCGTTTTCAAAAATCATGTTTTCAAAAATTTTACTTTCGAAAGTTTTAATTAGAAAATATTGTTTCCAAAAATTTCTAGTTACCGCAAAGACATTATAGCTGAGTTCAACATTTAACGAATTTTCGGAAAGTAAGAGTCAAAAATTATTATCCATTCTTAATATAGGATTTTTGTTAATTGTACATGTTACATAAAAATTTAAAAACTTTTGTGCAAAGATGCACTGTTCCCCTTTACCTAAAAAATACAAAATAGAAGAGGGTGTTTTTTATTCTTTAAAACCCTACGTCTAGTCGCCTGCTTTTAAATTTGGTACACATGTACGATTGTCATACATTTACAAAAATAGAAGAAGGGGAATTTTAGACAAAAAAGATTTACTTTAATAAATATGTGTTTCATTTAGTGAAATATAACAAGGGTTTTCAACTGACTGTAATAAAAAAGAAGAAAAATATGTCACGATCAATGTTTTTAAATTATTTGTTAATGGTAACACATATATATTTGACAAACTTTAAAAACGTTTTTGAATAAGATTTGCCAAGAGTTTTCGGGAGGAAATTTAAGAATCAAAACTTCGTCGGAGATTTCAATGTTGGACGACATTTCTAAATCGCTAGTCTTGACATGTTATCCAAGTGACCTTTCCAAAATTTCTTCCAATTAAGGAAAACTTATCGAACGATGCCACTCGTCGTCGAATTCGAAATATGCACTTTTGCCCAAGGCATCGTTTGGGACATTTGAAACCGTAAATTACATTCCTGGTTTCTATTATCAGTACCAGTCATTGGCCTTGTACGAGGGCTACCCTTTCAGTTTTTTACAAAAAAATCGTTTCATTGCTTCTCAAAATATTCGCTTTTAAGATTTATATCCTTTTGGATGTGTTCGAACCAATTCTCGAAACATTTTTTTCACTCTGAAGTTGGTACCTCAAAAATAAGGTTTTGAAGGGATTCAATAGCTTTTTGAGGTGATGAAAATCGCTGTTCACGCATTTTTTACATTCAGGAGCAAAACGTAGTCAGTAGGCGATAAATTAGGTGAAAAGGAGTAACGAGACATTATTTCGATGTTTCTCTTCGTCAAATAATCAATTATTTGACGTGATGTGTGAGAGCTGGCATTGTCATGATGAAGATGATGAGACGTTTTCGGTGGTTTTTCATCGATAACTTCTGGTAAACAAATTGTTGTATACCATTCAGCATGAACCGTACTTCGATCCTCTAAAGCCATGGTTGCAACAGTATAACCAAAGAAACAACCGATCATTTTCTTGGAAGTGCTTTGCGATCGAACCACTTTTGTTGGATTCGGTTCATCTTGGAACACCCCAACAGTTGATGTTGCGTAGTTTCCGGCTCGTATGAATATATCCAAATTTCGTGTCCTGTTACGATGTTGTATACGGATCTTGCATGTCCTCGGTCGATTTTTTTGAGCATTTCCTTACACCAATTGATACGAGCCTGTTTATGAATTTCGGTCAAATTATGCGAAATCCATCGGAAACAGATCTTTTTCATAGCTAAATGTTCATGCAAAATCGATTGTCCTGCAGTCTTCGATATGCCTATGAATGCCACTATCTTACGGTAAGTCACATGCCGACTCTCTTCAATCACGTTGCGCACAGCATCGATGTTTTTTGGAACAATCACCGATTTTGGTCTACCTTCACGAAATTCATCGCTGACGGAAGCACGACCATGACGAAATTCTACAAACCAATTGCAAAATTGTGTGTGTCTTTTCTAATTGTAATTTATTAACAAAAGTTCAACGAAGCGATTCGAGGTATTGTTGTTGAGTTAGACCTTTACTAAAATCATAAAACATCATCGAACGAAAACCTCCACGTAAAATTTCCATTTGTTCACAAACCTGTTATGTTTTAAACACTTACTGTAAACAATTTCTGAGCTAGGCAAGTTTCTGAGCTGCCGCTGTTTTAAAAATAACAAATGTCAAATTTTACAGTAATGGTAAAGTCACATCTCAATAGCGCCATCCAGTGGTCATCTGTAAAAACCTAAAAGGCCCCTCGTATTTCGCCCGGTTCTCAAATAACGAAATAAAATTAACAGAAATGTGAAAAACCTTTTTTAAATATCCGGATGTATTAATACCGTACTTGAGTACAAAGATCACGTACATGACACTTCATGTTATTTATCTACTTTTTAATTTTTATTTTTTATCTAAAAAACAGTGCTTACGTTAAATCAGTTAATTTTGGATTAAACGATTGTAGAAAAAAATGTTTATGAGAATTTGCCCCGGAAATAATTACTTTATAAACAGTTTTTTTTGTAAGAATAGGGTTTTCTGAACAAGTGGGAAAAATCATCAGATAGTAATTTTTTTTTATTAAGTTCTTTTCATATATTTCTTTCATGCTAATTTTAATAAGCAAATCACTATTTATTTATTTTTTGAATATTAATTTTATGAACGTACAAAAAACTTTGAAAGCTTTGAGGACTGAAATACCACTTCGGTAAACTTGATATGCAAATAACTTTTCCCTTGTTCATCAAGTTCTATATTTTATAAATTCTTAAACTTAAAAAAAGTATTTTTGTTACCTAAGGAAAAGGAGTAGGGCGCAGAATTTTCAAAAAAAAAATCTGAATTAACGAATAGATATGAAGTACGAAATTCGATAGTAGGATCATTGTACTCAAAATGAGATGTTCAATCTAAAGAAAAATTATACATTGTTGGAAGTATGTAAATTTAGTTGATACTGTCTGTAACACTAAAAATTTCAGTTCGTTAATTTGATAGTCAAAACTGTCATAATCATAAGTCATATTTCAATACTATTAGCTATTATTTTGAAGACAAGAATGTCATAAAAATGAATCACATTTTAGTACTATTCGCTATTCTTGAGACTCTAATCATTAGAAAATTAACTTTAGAGTTAAAAAACATCAAACATCTAAACATTAACAAGCTCAAAAATGTAAAAGGAGTAAAGGGTTTTCCCAGCTCACAAGGAGTTTTAGTGGGTATGCCAACCCTTCAGGTTGGGGAGCTCCACATGCCTGGAGCACTTTGGGGCACCTTTATGGTGACGCGGGCTGCTCCAAAATCCATAAGGTGGATTTCTCCCTGTAAAAAAAAATTCTTGAGACTTAGTATATTTGATATTTATGCAACTTCAGACCTTTTAAGTCAACTTCTTTAATATTATCCTTACAATTTTTTTTTTTATTTCAAATATAATCGATCCTATAACGCACTAGCAAGATATAATATTAATAGTTCATAGTTTATATGAAAACACTCACGATATGAAAAATCATGATTCTTGGGATTAAACCGAGTCAATTCGGAATAAATCTTCGACGTTTTGCCTGCGATTGCACAAGACATCTCGTGGAATAGTAGATAAAACATCGATAAGTTACTCCAAGTTGATACGGTCAAATCTTACGATTTCTTGTTGAACTAAAACCGTGATAGCGTACATTCCATTTTCACAGATATCATAAAATTTGTTAAGCGTATACAAGTCAGTTGTTTAATTAAAAATGAATCTGTTATTTTTTTAGCATCACCAAAATATCATAAAGCATGTGTCCCCAGTGGTGTAGTCAAGGGGAATCTAGGGAGGCGTATTGCCCCATCCCCTATGGATATAGGAAAACACGCTCTCTTCTAAATGCGGAGCTTATTTTTAAATAATGGAAATTATTATATATTAGCCGTACCCGTGGCTCCGCTCGCGTGGACTTGATTAACTATTATCGTCACTGTTTATTCCTTATGTTACATAACATATATCCTATAACCTGGCCAGAGAACATATTTTATAAAAAAAACACGTAAATCGAATAAGTTATTCTTGAGTGGTGAGCGCACTAACGGACAGACAGACAGAGAGACGTTGTGTTTTTATATATACTATAGATTTTTTTTGATAAATTATAAGTTAAGAATTAAAAAACAAAAACGTAAATCGGATAAGTGGTTCTCGAATGATAAGCACTAACGGGCACACAGAGAGCGCTGTGTTTCCCACCGAGTACAATTTACAGCGATTCAAGAACAACGTGAATCGCTTTTTCCGCACTCGTGCCGCTCCTGGAGCGCTTTAGGGACTTCCCTGCAGCACGTGTGCTAGACCAATAAAAAAAAAAAACACAGAGAGACGTTGCGTTTTATATATAATATATAGACTGTTATTAATATTATATAACCTGGCCAGAGATAATATGTATAAAATAAAAAAAAAACACGTAAATCGGATAAGTGATTCTTGAGTGATAAGCGCACTAAAGGACAGACAGACAGACAGAGAGCATTTTATATATAATGTATTTTTTGTTACATGATATTGTTCCATATTAATTAGGCAGCGTATTGCAAGAGAGTGCGCTAGCGGCAAACTTTTTTCGAACTTGATTTACTATTGTCATCACTGCTTATTTCTTATATTATCTAAGGTAATAAAATATATCTTATAACCTGGCAGAGAACATGTTTAAATCTAAAAAAAAACGCGTAAATCGGACAAGTGGTTTTCGAGTGATAAGCGCACTAACGGAGAGACAGACAGACAGACAGAGAGACGTTGTATTTTATATATATTATAGAAGATGATTATAGATAACCTGACTAGAGAACAAATGTATCAGTTTAAAAAAAAAAACATGTAAGTCGGATAAGTGGTTCTCAAGTCATAAGCGTACTAACGGACAGACGGAGACGTTGCATTTTATGTACATATATTTTATTCTTTGCTACATGATATTCTTCCATATTTATTGATTTAGGCAGTGTAATGTGAGAGAACGCGCTAGCGGTAAACTTTTTTCCGTCTTGATTCACTAAAATCGTCACTGCTTATTCCCTAAGTTACCTAACGGAATAAAATATATCCTATAACCTGGCCAGAGAACATATGTATGTTAAAAAAAGCACGTAAATCGGATAAGTGGTTCTCCAGTGATAAGCGCACTAACGAACAGACAGACAGAGAGACGTTGCATTTTATATATTATAGATGAAACCTCTCTCTGTTTGTCTGTCTGTCCGTTAGTGCGCTTATTACTGGAGAACCACTTATCCGAATTACGTGCTTTTTTTAAATATACATATGTTCTCTGGCCAGGTTATAGGCTATATTTTATTACGTTAGGTAATATAAGGAATAAGCAGTGACGGTAATAGTGATTCAAGTTAAAAAAAAGTTTGCCGCTGGCGCGTTCTCTTGCAATACACTTCCTAAACCATTAAATATGGAACAATATCATGTAGCAAAGAATATCTATAATATATATAAAATGCAACGTCTTTCTGTTTGTCTGTCCGTTAGTGCTTAGTACTCTCGAACTAATCCGATTTACGTGTTTTGTTTTAATTCATACATATGTTCTCTGGCCAGGTTATAGGATATATTTCATTACGTTAGGTAATATAAGGAATGAGCAGAGACGATAATAGTGAATAAAATCCATGCGAGCGAAGCCGCGGGCACAGCTAGTTTTATATATATTATAGAAGATTACAGATAACCTGACAAGAGAATAAATGTATGAATTAAAAAAAAACACGTAAATCGGATAAGTGGTTCCTGAGTGATAAGCGCATTAACGAACAGACAGACAAAGAGACGTTGCATTTTATATATATTATATTCTTTACCACATGATATTGTTCCATATTTATTGGTTTAGGCAGTGTTGTTTCCGACTTGATTTACTTCAGAATAGAATATATCCTATAACCTGGCTAGAGAACATATGTATGTTAAGAAAAAGCACGTAAATCGGATAAGTGATTCTCTAGTGATAAACACACTAACGGACAGGTAGATAGATAGATAGACAGGGAGGCGTTGCATTTTATATATACTATAGAAGATTATAGATGACCTGGCCAGAGAATAACTATATGAATTTTAAAAAAAAACACGTAAATCGGATAAGTGGTTCTCGAGTGATAAGCGCATAAGCGCACTAACGGACAGACAGACAGATAGAGACGTTGCATTTTATATACATTATAGATATTCTTTGCTACATGATATTGTTCCTTATTTAATGGTTTGGGCAGTGTATTGCAAGACAAGGCGCCAACGGCAAACTTTTTTTCGACTTGATACACTATTATCGTCATTACTTATTTCTTAAGTTACGTAATAAAATATAACCTATAACCTGGCCAGAAAACATATTAAAAAAAAAGCACGAAAATCGGATAAGTGGTTCCCAGTGATAAGCGCACTAACGGACAGACAGACAGACAGTCAGACAGACAGACAGAGAGACGTTGCATTTTATATACATTATAGATATTTAGGTTCGCTGCAAAAAAAAAGTTCTTTTTTAACAAGTCTTCCCGTCATCGATTTTTTGGTTTTATACAGGGAAAAAATTTATTCAATTTTTCAGGTTCCACCGTAAAACAGGTTTTTTTCTGGAAAAAGTCTCTCTTTCCTCAGTAATCAGTGTTCCTTACTATGTTAAGGTCTGTCTGGAGGACGAGGAGATACCGCTCAACTTCGTCAGCGCATGCTAGGCGCGGAAAAGACTCAGGTATGAGATATTCGGAAGCGCTTCAAAAGGAGAACGCGGGCACTTTGGTATGGCTAGGTCCTGAAGGTTTCACGATGATCATGGTTTGTGTGTGCTATCACTTCCTTCAATATTCCCAAGTTAATACGAATGTGTGAAATTTAATTTTAAATTAGCCCTACACCACAGTTATCACCACTGCACCAAACACTTTATTTTTTCACTAGACACGTGTCACACTAACCATGGTGGTATCATCACGAGCGATTAGTAAGGCGACAGTCAGTCACCACTCGTGATGATGCTCATATGGTTCGAGAAACGCGTGTCAGGTGCAAAAATAAAGGGTTTGTTGTAGTGGTGATAACTATCATGTAATGCCATTGTGCCAAAGATTGGAAAATCCTAACATAATCTGTATAATTTCAATTTTACTGTATATTTTAGTGGTTAGTATACCTAAGTAGGAAAAAAAACAGGCCCTCAGACTCTACCATAACAGCGGTAAGAGTAACAAACTTCAAAAAACCTCTCTTATAAGTTCCTAAATAAGGGAAATCGTTATCCTTTATAAAGGATTTCTCTTATTTTCTTTCAATTCTGCGTAAACTCTAAACGGTAGGCGCATGCTTCAAATAACGATAGCGTCCTTATATTTAATTTTTTCCCTTTATTATTGCGCATGCTCCAAATAAAAATAAAGACAATGGCCTGCCAAAATAAGCGTTGCAAAGTCTCTTTATTGTTAGCAAATGTGTGTAAGAATATTTGCAGTAGTTTTACAAATAATATGTTTAATAAACGAAATGAAAATTCCATAAGTAATATCCAATATTACATATATTCCCGTTGTAGCTATTTTTGCTGAAAATTAAAATTGTCGCAAAGCTGTCCATTCAAGCATAAAAAACATATTGTCACGTGCTAAAGAAATCACATCTGCAATTTTTTGCACTGTGTCCCTAAAAAATAATCCTTATAATTTGGCACTGTCCAAAGTCATATTTAAAAGGAACGTGCTCTCCAAACCGTAGAAAAAATAAACTTCTTTACAATGAGTTTTAATAAAAATACTTTTGGGTACTTCTAATCCCAGCTTGCCACCGGTCAGTAGCGGTTACAAAAAAGCCCTAAACGCATCAGGTTAAAAACGGGAGAATAATAAAATAAGGAAACTATTACAATAAAGATCGCGGCAGATGATTATATTATTCAGAAAATAGGAGTGATCGAAAAACGGTCAGTGTTTTTATTGAAAAAAGGTCGCCTTTTGTCCGGTTCTAGAAGCTTACAATCGGTTTCTTTATTGGAGCATTCCTTTTTAATGCAGTTGTTTATTCGGGGGGTCGAGAGCATATTTTTGACCATGTTCAACAGGATTTTAACCGATTTTTGCATTTTTTTGTGTAATAGGTTTAAGATGGTTCGTGTTATATGAATTGAGTTAAATACACCAGAACTCACATAAATGTTATATTATGCAAGTTGAATGAGTTTTTATTCGTCGTTGGTAATGCGAACAAATTGATATAGTAATACTCTTTGTTACTTCTCTCGCTTCCAACAGCTTCAACAGACACCCCATGAGGCCTTCGACCGCGTCTAGAACGAAGGTCTCATCCTGAAACTAATTCAACACGGCTACCTCCACTTCATGACTAAACTCGTACAGTCCTTCGACTCGGCTATCTCCGAGGTCAAGCCCATCAGAGTTGGAGTCTCCCAGGGCTCTGTCCTCTCTCTCCCCACCTCTTGAATATTTTTACTACCGACCTTCCCAAGTCTGATCAGACTAATCTCCTCTTTTATGCTGATGACACTGTTATTATCACATAATCTTGTAGGGGTAGCTGAATTATTACTAGCAGACTCCAACTCCACGTGGACAAACTTGATTCTTGGTTTAACCACTGGAGGATCAAGGGGAACCCCAACAAGACCCAAGCCAAAGTTTTCGCCAAGGGCAACGGAACTTCCCATGGCCACCTCCAACTACAGGGCTCCCGCATCCAGTGGGCAAACACTATAATATACCTGGAAATCCAGTACAACAAAGAGCCCATCTGAAAAGACCAGGTCTACACTGTCACCAAGAAAGCTAAGCAACTGCTGAGCAAATTATACCCAATAATACATCGTCCCAGCAAGTTACCCACCATAACCAAGCTCATGGTCTACAACACAAATATGTAGGCATGCCTTACTTACGCCTGCCCCACAGGGTGCCAGCTCTCAAAGACAAGAAGAGCACAAGTCCAGGCAGTGCAGACCAAGGCACTGAGGATGATCATAGGAGCCCCTTGGTTCATGTGAAATAACCAATTATCCCCCATGCCCGCAACCAATTCCCGAGACCCTCAGACCCGCTCTCGGACGAAGACGATGGCCCTCCCAACCCAACATGAAAGAAGAGCGTAAAACTAGGTAGTGAGCATAGGCCCTAGATTAACTTAGGTCATAATCATGTTAAAAACACATTTACTAGGTTAAGTTTAGTTTAGGAACACTATTGTAAATGTTTAGGTTAAGTCAGAATAAGTATACTTTCTCACCATGTTAGAACTACGTTTATTTAATAGAAGTAAGATGCTATGCCTTCCTTGTAAGTCAATAAAGAAAATGAAAAATGAAGAACTTCTCTCGCTATGGATAGCGTTGTATTCGTGAAAATATTGCATTTATTGATGATTGAAGCTCTCTAAATTACGGTAAACATGGTTTCAAATTGAAGATGATCTGTCGCTGTATCTGTCAGTCTCTCTACTCGCATAATAATTCTCGAACGAAATAAGACATCTAATTCAAATTTTGTATGCGTATACAACTTAGAATAGGATAATTTATAAGTTTTGATTAATATTGCTTCAGTGGGAATGCAATAATGAAGAAATTTTAAACATCATTATTACTAAGCAAATACAGTGTGTCCCAGTATTCAGTGTACATAGAGTTACTGTGGATTTCTAAGATGAAAATATGATCATATAACCCAACTTATTTTAGTCCAAAAATTTGTAATATTTGAGATACAGGGTGTCAAAGTTATACTTTCATTTCAGTTTTTCTTAAGTAGTTTTCTTAATAATTGTACTATTTGTACAAGATTCGGTTTTCTGAGATGAGAAATCGAAAGCAGTTCACAGTTTTGTTGTAAATTGTAGGGAGCGCCACTTATTGCACTGTGTATACGTTAAAATTGTCATAACTTTTTTATACCACTCTGTATGATATTTTTAATTAAATATTCGTATTTCCCGCCTTCTTCTGTCTAAAAAAGCTCTCTTGGTAAATGTTGCTACCAGCAACAGGAAATAGTGAAGAACCCATACCTACCAGAAGTTTGTTTCTAAAATGTTGCTTAGAAAATGAAATATGTAGACACACAATAATTGCCTTAGAGAGAAAAGTAAAACTGGTAGAACCTCAAAAATTTGAAGTCATAGATAGAAACAAAATAAAATAAAAAATTACTCGATACCAACACATTCTTGAATTTAATTTCTTACTTCCCTCTCTGTAGGGGAGTATTTTATTCCTGGAAAATCATTCTCCAAGATTCTTGCATACTTCACGGCTCTTCGACTATTTGTCAGTGTGTTTCTATTATTTTATTTTATTTAAGAGTTCTCGACTCTCGAACAAAATGCAATTTCAATTGCAAGTTTGATACACTATAATACTTGAAATGGGAAAACGAAAAAAGTTGTTGACCAATATCGCTTCAAGGGAAGGCAATCAAAGAACTGAAGGTTAGAGAAGTTTCTGGATATATATCGAGTTATCATGTCTTTATCATAATTTTTAGAATCCGCAAAAGTCACGGATTGTAAAAATTACGTTATTTTTTCATTTTGTCAAGATTCATATTTAAACATTTCTAAACTCAATCTCTCCTTACTTTTTTTTTGCAACTAATATCTCACTTTACTAAAAGAGAAAAAAGTATGTTCTACAGTCTTCCTCGATGTAGCTCAGGCTTTTGACAAAGTATGGCACGAAGGTTTGATCTATAAACTGGAATTGCTTCTGCCACGCCAATACGTACAAATTTTAAAATCTTACCTATCAGAAAGACACTTTAGAATCAAGCAAGAAGATGCTTATTCTGAACTGAAAAAAATCAGAGCAGGGGTGCCACAAGGTAGTGTACTAGGCCCAGTACTTCATCTACTTTATACTAGTGATATCCCAAATCAAGAACACGAAATAATAGCAACATTTGCTGACGACACTGCAGTTATAGCTATTGAAAAAGATCACGAAGAGGCTACGAGAAAAACTTCAAACCTCTTTAAACAAAATCAACAATTGGACCAAAATTTGGCGCATTAAGCTAAATGAAAATAAGTCTGTACACGTAGACTTTACCAACAAGCAGAAACAACATTTACCAGTCAGAATAAACGATAGCCAGATTCCTTATGCAGACTCAGCTAAGTATCTGAGTATAAATCTGGATGCTAGACTTCGCTGGAAAGTCCATGTAAAAAGAAACGAGAAGAACTAGGCCTTGAATTCAAAAAAAATGTATTGGCTACTTGGACGGAACTCCAAGTTGTCCATATATAACAAACTGCTTCTCTATAAGCAAATATTAAAACCAATTTGGACTTATGGCATTCCACTGTGGAGTTGTGCCAGTAAAAACAATATTCAAGTGATCCAGCGTTTTCAAAACAAAGTGCTAAGAAACATCGTTGATGCACCTTGGTACTGCCGAAACAGAGACATCCATAGGAACCACCAAATGGATACTGTCGACCAGACCATCAGTAAATTTGCTAGTAGCCACGAACAAGGGCTGCTTCATCACGACGGATTAAGCCCTGTGAGCTAGTGAAGTGACAGTGAAAAGCAGAGTACGGTGCGGGATAAGTGCTACACATTAACATTAGTGCAGCAAAAAATTATCAGAACACAAGGAACACTAATGAGTGAGACCCGAGTTTTTAAGAATTGTACGTAGTAATATAGATTAGAATAAAATTACTCATTGGTCCATATGATACCAGATTGTAATAGACCTAAGGAGACTTGTAATAAGTATTCTTATTAAAAAAAAATATATCACTATAAAATACCTAGCACTTCAAACATCGAGTTACCATATAATGCTGGGATTGTTATTTTTTAACGCGAGAAAGTCAAGTTTAGTATTTATTTCAAAGCGTCACTTTACCGAGTTTTTTTAGTTATCTGAGAGATCAAGCGTCACGTTTATCTTATATCGAATAGCTTGTACTCGATGTGATTCGCTTACAATTACTTATACCTCTTTTCATCTCATCAGATATATTTTTCAAGTAGTTAAGTTGATTCTTTTTTAACGTAACAGTTCTGTCTACATGAAACAAAGGGTAGTTACAGTACATTTTATTTACAATATTTAATATTAACTCAACTGCTGCAAACTTCCTTCGACTTTGATAATCTTACAATAGTTTCTTTGATTATCTACAAATGCCTAAATAAACCAACATCCTCCCGATAAGATTAGAGCAAGTCCTTTCTTTAATTTTTATATTTAAAAGGATACGCAAGATAAATTGAAAATATTATCACCCTTTGAGTCATATGTTTTTATACTTATTACGTTAATAAAGTACTAGTTAACAAGTTGGACTTCAGACATTTTCTGCTAGATAAATTACCGCAAAACTAAAGTTCTGAAAGCCTTATAAAAACGGAATTTTAGGTCGAATTTTGTATATTTAAGTGGATTTTGGCTTGTCGCGAAGAGAGGTAAGACCATAATTATAAACTAACTTATATTCGTCACTAGCCAAAATTTACTTAATCAAATTAGCCACAGAGAGGGCAACATAAGTTACCAGGTGTACAAGTATGAAATGCGGATTTCAGACAACAATACAGTTTGTGCTACAAAGATTTGACACTGCGCCATTTTGTTGTGTCATCAATAAGTGTCAGACGCGCACGAGTGATAAATTGGAAAAGTATGTGCATAGTGTTGTGTTCAATATGTCGAAATTTATACCGAACAAAGAGCATTCGCAGACATTATTCATTTTTTGTTTTCATTTGAAGAAAACTGCTGTTGAATCATACCGATTACTTCGAGAAGCTTATGGTGAAGATGTTCCATCGCAAGATACGTGTGAACGATGGTTTCGGCGTTTCAAAAGTGCTGACTTCAATGTTGCAGACAAGGAACGTGGAAAACCGCCAAAAAAATACTAAGATGTGGAATTGCAAGCATTGTTGGACGAAAATGTATCGCAAACACAAAAACAACTCGCCGAGCAATTGGGCGTTAGTCAACAAGCTGTTTCCAATCGGCTACGAGAGATGGGAAAGATTCAGAAGACCGGTAGATGGGTACCACATGAGTTGAACGACAGGCAAATGGAAAAGCGCAAAAACACGTGTGACATTTTGCTCGCTCGGTACAAAAGGAAGTCGTTTTTGCATCGTATAGTTACAGGGGATGAAAAGTGGATTTATTTTGAGAATCCCAAGCGCAAAAAATCATGGGTAGACCCAGGCGCACCATCCACATCGACCGCAAGACCGAATCGCTTTGGCAGAAAGACGATAAGATGATGCTCTGTGTTTGGTAGGGCCAGAGGGGCGTGGTCTATTATGAACGGTTAAAACCTGGGGAAACGGTTAATACTAAACGTTACCAACAACAATTGGCCGATCTGAACCGTAAGCTGCTTGAAAAAAGGCCAGAATACCGAAAGAGGCAACACAAAGTCATTTTTCTTTATGACAATGCTCCATCACATACAGCAAAACCAGTTCGCGACACGTTGGAGGCACTAAGCTGGGAAGTTCTACCCCATGCGGCTTACTCACCAGACTTGGCTCCTTCCGATTACCACTTGTTTGCATCGATGGGTCACGCACTTGCTGAGCAGCGCTTTGGTTCGTACGAAGATGTGAAAAAATGGCTCGATGAATGGTTCACAGCAAAAGAGGAAGATTTTTACTGGCGTGGTATTCACAAATTGCCCGAAAGATGGGAAAAATGTATAACAAGCAATGGAGTATACTTTGAATAAAGCAGTTTTTATCATTCTTCCGAATTTAACATTTTTTTTTAGAAAAAAAATCCTCATTTCATACTTGTGCACCTGGTAGTTTAAGTAAGTTTCAAATACAATTGATTTAATAAATTGTTTTACCTCACACATGTTTGAACTATAGGTTAGTTCAAATATGTAAATTAGGTTTTTCTTTTTTAAAATTTGTTTAATGTTAGCTTAAGTTTATTTAGATAAGTCTAAACTGAACTAATTAATTACTTGCATAAATAAATAATTAATTATATTAGAATTTAACTTAGACTTAAGCGAACTAACCTTAATTTTGTTGTGTCGCGGGCAGATATTGGCTCAGATTAGTTTAAGAAATTTTAAATTGATTCGAGTTTAATTGAAGATTAATTGAACTACCTTATATCAACTTCTGCTCCTGACTAGCCACAGTTTCATTAATCAAACTAGTCACGGACACCGTTTAGCTTATGTTCAGATAAATCTAAATTAATCTAGAACTTAATTAATTAATTCAATGTTTATTTACCTGGGCAAATATCTGTCTATGTTGTTTAAATGTTTTTAGTATCAAAGTTGATTGAAGAATGTTATATATATTTCACTGTTTGTTTTCGTCTTTTAAAAATTTACCTATTTGAAAATCTTGTTTCAAAAATTTTGTTTTTGAGAACTTCAGTAACTAAAAAATTATGATTTGGAAAATTATATTCCAGAAAGTGTTACTTTTCCGAAAATTATGCACTTAATAATTTCTACGTAAATATAAGACGTAAATTATTTTTTTAGCACATAAGAAGTTACAAAAATACCTATCGTGAGAAAAATTTTCGTCTTATTGAAACTTTTATATTTTAGACATTAAATATTTTTTGATTAATATCGTTTCATTAGACATCATTTAAACCAAAATTTATGTTCCTGTGTATAAATCAAAAACATATTTAATTGACCCGTTCAATCACATTTTAGTAAATATACCTCCTCCCAAACAAACCAAATATTTACTGGACGTTTTAATTAAAAATAATTACTCTTAAAATTAGTTTATCTTCAACCATAAACAAGACAAATATAAATACATATGTATATGTATATATATATATATATATATATATATATATATATATATATATATATATATATATGTATACATACATATATATATGTGCATATATATATATATATATATATATATATATATATATATATACGTACTTATGCTTCAGAAGTACAGAGAAGAATCCGATTGGCATGGGCAGCATTTGGCAAAAGGAAAATAATAACCAATAAAAGAATTCCTCTAAAACTAAGAAATATGGTATTCGATTAATGCATTCTACCAGTTCTCACCTAGAGATATGGACATTGACTAAGAAAGTGATGGACCAACTGAGTAAAATACAGAGAGCAATGGAACGCCAGATGCTGAATATAAGATTATAAGACATAATCAGAAATGAAAGTATAAGACAAAAGGACAAAGTAATAGACGTGAGAGAACAGGTAGCAGGTTTGAAATGGAGATAGACAGGTCACACAAAGAGACAACAAGATGAGAGATGGAATAAAAAAATACAAGAATAGTGGCCATGGTTGGGACAAATATACAGAGGAAGGCCCCAAAGAAGATGAAAAGTTGACCCGAAAAGAACGCCTGGTTTAGGATGGATCAGAAAGACGCAGAATCGAGAGTGATGGAAACAGGAAGGTGAGGTCTATGTCCGAGACTGGTTGAAAGAAGGCTTATTATATATATATATATATATATATATATATATATATATATATATATATATATATATATATATATATATAGAGAGAGAGAGAGAGAGAGAGAGAGAGAGAGAGAAATATTTTAAGTTCTACTATGCATTATTTAGACCTGGTTGTAGCACTCAGCAGTAATTAAAGTATAAAATTTTTATGTATGGAATTTTCTAATATTTTGGGACCATTTTTTACACAAGTTCTGAAAAAAATTCTAATTTATATTTTAATATTAAAAATAAAAGTAGTAAAAGTGTTCTTTCGTGAATTGTATTTCATTTTTAAGTGTTAGAGGAGAATTATTGGTTTTTTGGTAAAAAAACTAAACAAAGTTTCAAACACGCTGATTCCATTGCAATCTTATTAAACCAGATAGTACGTAAGCGTACTAAGAATGACAAATCACACTCGCAAAGTTTAAAAAATACTGCAATATATTATGTCTCTATTAAAAGAAAGTAGCCAAGGACGGACCGTAAGGCATATGGGGAGCCCTATGGATGTAGAAAATATTCCCCATAGAAATAATTTTTTTTACTGAGGTTTCTCTTTTGCAAAAAATTATCATCCTTGGTCCCTTGGTCAACGAATTTAAATTGAGGGTGAATTTTTAAAATTCCACTGTAGGATCTTTTTTGCGAAAAATAAGTGCTTTCGTTGTCTGATTGTTATTTAACGTATCTCTATTTGTCAATAAACGCCTCATCCTCCCCTTTATAAGTACAGAAATGTAACTATATATATATATATATATATATATATATATATATATATATATATATATATATATATATATATATATATATATATGTATGTATATACATATATATATATATATATATATATATATATATATATATATATATATATATATATATATATATATATATACTATATATATAAAATTTGTGATTTCGGGTTATCGTTGCATCTATCTAGTGGTAAACCGGGTAAAATCAGAATATTGACTATAGATATCTTGAATCTTATGCTCATTGATTTATATCAGATAAGAAAAAGTAGTGTATAACAATTTTGAAAATTCATTCCTGTAAAATTACACACTTACAGTTACGACACTTTACCTCTGGGGTACAAATATATATATATATATATATATATATATATATATATATATATATATATATATATATATATAAATGATATCTAATGATACGATATTAATCATAAGAGACATCAAATATTTAATGTCTAAAATATAAAGGTTTCTATAAAACGAAAATTACTTATTCTTCTCTCAATAGGTATTTTTTTAACTTCTTAGGTGCTGAAAAAATAATTTACTTCTCATATTTGCGAAGAAAGTATTAAGAGAATAATTTTCGGAAAAGTAAAAGTTTCTGGAATATAATTTTCCAAACCATAATTAGTAGCTAAAGTTCCCAACAACAAAATTTTTGAAACAAGATTTTCAAATTGGTAAATTTTTAAAAGACGAAACAAACAGTGAAATATATAACATTCTTTAATCAACTTTTATACTAAAAACATTTAAACAACATAGACAGATATTTGCTCAGGTAAATAAACATTATATATATATATATATATATACATATATATATATATATATATATATATATATATATATATATATACATATATATATATATATATATATATATATATATATATATATATATATATATATATATATATATATATAAAAAACCTTCAGAAAGTATTTGCCCGCCTAAAAATTTCAATGTAACTGCCGAAATTTAATACTTATTTAAACTCTTTTATTATATTAGATATATTTAATTATTCTTCAGAAGTGTCCGTCATAAAATTGTTTAGATAAGCCTTTTTGGTGAAATCAGAAATTAAAAACCAATTAGAACAAATTTTCAAGTTTTGCATGATAATCATTTTAAGACGATTTCTGAGAATTCCAGTTGAAGTAAGAACTCATTTCAAATTTCTAGGGATTATGGAAATTCCTAGTGACATTTTATGATAAAGACTATGCTATAAATACCATTGCCCTTTTGGAAATTAACCATTCGCAAAAAGTACTTTGTCATTGATACAGGCTGAATTGTTTTGTGAAAATGCCAAAAACGAAACAAGTTTCCGTGGAAAATCGGGCTCTGAAAACTGCGAGACATCAAAATGGTCACTCGAGTCGACAAATCGCGAGTGATATGCGGATGCCAAGGAAAACGGTGTACTACATCATAAACAAATTTTCTGCGGGACATGGAATTCTAACCAAAAACGTTCAGGAAGGACTCGAAAAACGACTCCCGCAGAAGACAGGCTATAACAATGTCCAGCAGACGTAATCGCTGGCTAACCGCACCAGAAATTACGGCTCAAGTAAACCTCTAGAGGCCCATCCCCATCAGCGTGACAACCGTGAAGAACAGGTTAGCACAAGGTAAGAGTTGTAGTGAGGAAACCACTTCTTAGGAAAGTGAATAAACGTAAGCGACATCAGAACTATGAAATTCCTTCCTTTGGAGCGACGAATCTAAATTCGAAATTTTTGGTTCAAATCGACGAGTTTACGTGCGGCGGTCAGCTGGAGAGAGGATGTTGGAAGTCTGTCAGTTGCCTACAGTAAAACGTGGTGGAGGTTCAGTAATGGTTTGGGGTTATTTTGGCAACGGTAAAGTTGGAAAAATCTTTAGGATAGGAGGAATTATGCGAAAAGAACAATATCAAGAAATTTTGCTAACTCAAATGCTTCCTTCTGGAAGAGATATTTTTCAGGGGAAATTTATTTTTCAGCATGACAACGATCCTAAACATTCTGGAAGCAATGACTTGGCCTCCACAATCACCCGACTTGTACCCTATCGAACTGCTGGGGGACCATTTGGACAGGTGTGTTCGAAAACTCAATCCAACATCAGAATATCACTTGTGGGAACTTTTAGAAGCAGAATAGGTTAAAATAGCCGAAGAAACTACTGAACAGAATGCCGAAACTCTGTAAAGCGGTAATTAAAAACAAAGGAGGTCACATAGATGAGAAAAATCCTGGAAAATCATGAATATTTTTCTGAATCTCTAGACCGTAAATAATGTGAAGATAAACAATAATTCATTAAAATTAAAAAAAATATATATTTTTTCTGGGTTTTTGTTGTCTTGGGACTGAAATAACTACGTGGGCAAATACCTTCTGGCGGTAGTATATATATATATATATATATATATATATATATATATATATATATATATATATATATATATATATATATATATATATATATATGTATATATATATATATATATATATATATATATATATATATATATATATATATATATATATAATAATATATAAAAAATGCAACGTCTGTCTGTCTGTCTGTCCGTTAGTGCGCTTATCACTGGAGAACCACTTATCCGATTTACGTACTTTTTTTTTAAAAACATACATATGTTCTCTGGCCAGGTTATAGGCTATATTTTATTCCGATAGGTAGCATAAGGAATGAGTAGTGACGTAAAATAGTGAACGAAGTCGGAAAAAAAGTTTGCCGCTAGCGCGTTCCATTGCAATATACAGCCTAAACCATTAAATATGGAACAATATTATGTAGCAGAGAATATCTATAATCTATAATATATATAACAATTCAAAATTTCTGTCTGTCTGTCCGTCCATTAGTGCGTTTATCACGCGAAAACCACTTATCCGATTTATGTATCGTTTTTTTAAATTCATACATATATTCTTTGGCCAGGTTATATAATAATAATAATAATCTATATCTATAATATATATAAAATGTAATGTCTCTCTGCCTGTCTGTCTGTCCGTTAGTTCGCTTATCCCTCGAGATCCACTTATCCGATTTACGTGATTTTTTAAATTCATATACATATGTTCTCTGACCAGGTTATAGATATATATTTTATTACATCTATAATATATATATATAAAATGCTATGTATCTCTGTCTGTTTGTCCGTTTTTCACTGGAGAACCACTTATCCGATTTATGTGCTTTTTTTTAAAAACATGCTAAACCATTAAATATGGAACAATATCATGTAGCAAAGATTATATATAATATATAAAAAAAATGCAACGTCTCTCTGCCTGTCTGTCTGTCCGGTAGTGCGCGTATCACTGGAGAACCACTTATCCGATTTATGTGCTTTTTTGTTAAACATACATATGTTCTCTGGCGGTTATAGGATATATTTTATTACGTTAGGTGAGATAAGGAATAAGCAGTGATGATAATAGTGAATCAAGTCAAAGAAAAGTTTGCCGCTAGCGCGTTCTCACTGCCTAAAGCATTAAATATGGAACAATATCATGTAGCAAAGAATATAATATATATAAAATGCAACGTCTCTCTGTCTGTGTGTCTGTCCGTTAGTGTGCTTATCACTCGAGAACCCCTTATCCGATTGACGTGTTTTTTTTTTTAATTCATACATTTGTTCTCTGGCCAGTTTATATATAATATTCTGTCTAGAATATATATAAAATGCAACGTCTCTCTGTTTGTCCGTCCGTTAGTGCGCTTATCACTTGAGAACCACATCCAATTTACGTATTTTTATAAATTTATATATAGGTTCTATATAATTCAATATAAGTCTAGATAATGGGAGATAAGGTGAGATAATGGGAGATAAGGAGAAATAATGGGAGATAAGTCGAGATAAGCCTCGATAATGGGAGATAAGTTGAGATAATAGGAGATAAATATAAATAATGGGAGATAAGGAGAAATAATGGAGATAAGTAGAGATAAGTCTAGATAATGGGAGTTATGGTGAGATAATGGGAGATAAGAAGAAATAATGGGAGATAAGGAGAGATAAGTCGAGATAAGCATAGATAATGGGAGATAAGGAGAAATAATGGAAGATGAGCAGAGATAAGTCTAGATAATGGACTTAGTTGGGAATGTGGAATCTTTGGCACAATGATACTACTCAGTATATATCACCAATACACCAAACACTTTATTTTTGCACTCGACGCGCGTTTCGCTAACCATGTTAGCTTCATCAGGAGCGATGATTGACTGTCAGTCAATCATCGCTCCTGATGAAGCTAACATGGTTAGCGAAACGCGCGTCGAGTGCAAAAATAAAGTGTTTGGTGTAGTGGTGATATATACTGAGTACTAGATAATGGAAATTATGTAGAGATAATGGGAGATAAGGAGAAATATTGAGAGATAAGGGGAAATATTGAGAGATAAGGGGAAATAATGGGAGATATTTTATTACGTTGGGTAACATAAGGAATAAACAGTGACGATAGTGGTGAATAAAGACCACGCGAGCGGAGCCGCGGGCCCGGCTAGTATATATATATATATATATATATATATATATATATATATATATATATATATATATATATATACATACAAACATTAAAATTAATACTTAATTGTTTCTTAATAGTGCTTCGCTTATGAATTGTTAAAGTGATTTCAATTAAATTACTTTATAAGGCAAAAATGGTACTGAACTATGCAATAACATTCTCTTGAATGTCATATCATGTAACTATGAATAGGGACCATACATAATACATATCTAAAATTAAATAACAACCCATCAACAACTTTATATGCATCGGTGAATAAAATGAACATTTAGACAAGTTTATAAATTGCTTCCTAACACGTAAGTTTTGTTTTTTACGGCTTAAAGCCGATATGATAGTATATTATATAACAATTAAAGCATTTTTTACATAAGTATGCCTTATGATGACACGAGTTATAGACTTCATAAGTGTGTAGAGAGTGTCTATTATAAGTGTTGCACATGCTGATTAAAAGTAACCTACCGATTATCACTGGGGTTAAGCTCTTGTTTGCCATTTGTTTCTCTTCATCGTGCATCAGTAATACTTCATTTTACAGAACCAAACTAAAGTCGTTTTTATAAAAAATATTCGCAGGACATAAAAATACCTCAACATAACTTAGACGGTTAAGATATTTTACGTTTAATAAATTACAGTAGAGCATTTAAGCCTTCTTAATAAAAATTTCGGTTTTAACTTTCTTTTTACTTAACTAACTAATGTAAGTATTGCCTTCGTGAAAAATTCACACAGACTTTTCAACCTACAGAAAGGGAATCTTTCTTTCCTGCTGGAAATGTGCCACAGTTCAGCCTATACCTAAAAAAGCCAAGAAGACCTTGCCAAATATTTACCGACCAGTCGCACTACTTCCAATAATATCAAAAGTAATAGAAAAGGTTATCAATCAGCATCTTCTAAAATATCTTGAAGGATTCAACATTATTAGCGATCACCAATATGGCTTTCGTAAACATACATCAACAGGAGACCTTCTGACTTATGTAACACATGTTTGGAACAACGCAATTAAACACTTTGGAGAATCTCGAGCGGTTGCTCTTGACATATATCTAAGGCTTTCGACTGTGTTTGGCACGATGAACTGTTGGCTAAGCTACGCTCTTATGGTGTGTATATCTGAAAAGTTCTGTTTGTGGCTCTCATGTTTCCTCAGAGAGCGTTCTTTACGAGTGGCGGTCGACGAATTTCTTCCTAACACATTCACTATCAACGCCGGTGTGCCCAAGGCTCCATACTGTCTCCTACTCTCTTTCTCATTTACATTAACGATCTGCTGGAAAAGACCAGGAATCCAATCTACAGCTTTGCAGATGACAGTACGCTTATCTCTTCATTCACTTTGAACGCTCGGACATCAGACCTGAAAGAAATTCTATCTTGGGGTGACAGTAACCAAGTGGAATTTCACGCTACAAAAACCCAGGCGGCAGTTTTTTTTAAAAAAGTTAGCGTTGCTTAACCTGACAAGGTCATGTCGGGGCACTCTATTCCCCTAGTATCGTCACTCAATTTGTTGGGCGTTAATTTGGGAGCAAATATATCCTGGCATGAACATGTTGCCGTCATACCAAGGAGAGCTTCTCAAAAGTTGGGAATATTATTTCGAATCATGAAGCTTTACACTCCACAACAACTGTTGATTCTTTACAAAGCTCAAATTCGGCCAACCATGGAATACTGCTCCCATGTTTGGGGCTCCGCTCCCAAACACACACTGCATTTGTTGGATTCTGGTCAGAGAAGAGCTGTTCGTCTGATTGGAGGCCTGGAACTGATCGGCGGCCTTGATTCGCTGGAACATCGAAGAACGGTTGGCGATTTGAGTCTGTTCTACAAGTATTTTCATGGAAAGTATTCGGAGGATGTAGCCCGCTTAATTTCTCCCAGAGCGGCGCTTGTTAGAAATACACGTCGCGCTAATACTTCATATCCGTATGAGGTTTAGCTTGTTACTCCGTGTACAACGCTTTTCAAGCAGTCTTTTATATAGAGAACACCATCCCTTTGGAATAATTTGCCCAAGGCTGTGTTTCCCACCGAGTACAATTTACAGCGATTCAAGAACAACGTGAATCGCTTTTTCCGTACACGTGCCGCTCCTGAAGCGCTTTAGGGACTTACCTGTACGTGTGCTGGATCTATAAAAAAAAAATTCTGAGCGATTTTGAGCTTCAGGCGGGTGTATGACTTTTATATAGTCTCACTTGTTTCTTCACAATTGTCTTGTTCTAAAATATCGCTTTTAATAAATATTATTAAACCGAAGTGAATACAAAAGGGTTATACCAGGAATTCTAAAAAAAATTATGTATAAAATTGAAACTACCATTCTCAAAATCGAATGATACACTTTTTTGAAAATGAGCAATTAATTTTGGAGATGGACCTAGTTATAATTAATGACAACAAAATTAATATAATACCAGTAATAACATCATAATTTTGTGTTAATATTGTAAAAGTCAAGGTGACAGTTTTATGACATTTTAATTGCCTCGTGTAAACAGGTCTTTCAATAACCAGAACCTATTCAATCGAAGATATAATCACTATATACACCTGTTTAAACCTTTTTCTTGACTTTCAAAATAACAATGAAATAGTTTTATGTAATCCATATTAAAAGGTTGATAAATCATTTTTTTTTTTGAAAATTGATACTTCACGGTGTAATAACAAAAACACCTTAAGTGATAAATCGTTTGCGGGATATCCTCCTCCTAAGTCCTTTCGTCCTCGAGAGGTGCTCAATATTTATTGAGCCTATTTAGGTTGAACTATCATCTCGGTTCTGTGCAAGCTCTGATGCTTCTCGATTAACTGATTCATCTGATCCACCCAACGTGAAGGAGATCTAACCTTTCACGCTTGTCTTTAACCTTTCCCTGTATGACCAGTGATTCCAGTTCATATCTTCTGCTGAGGTGGGCGAAATACCTCAAGTATGTCTGGTTTATAAGCAGTTCAGTCTTTTGTTAATTTTCAGTTCTCGTAAAATACACTGGTTAGTTCGACGTTCCACCCACGATATCCTGTGAATTAGACGATACACCCACATCTCAAGTACAGCTATTTTATCAGCTTTCTAAGTGTGCAAACTGTGAGGGTAAACACACAGCCTCTTACAAAGGCTCTCCAAAACACCCTTCACAGAGACCTGTCACAAGACCCCAGTCCACCTTCTCCTGGGCAAACAGTCGCCAAGCGGCAGCTGACCCAGAGTTTCCAAACTCAGGCAAAGGCCAAAAGTATACAGAATTTACAAAAGATTTCTGCCACTTTCATGCCCTTGCTTAATTCTAACACCCAAGTATGAGTAAGCGACCCATCGACGTAGCTCTAATTCAAGAAACTTTTATCAAGCCCGGTATCAGACTCAGTTTCCCCAATTACTCTGTCTACCGTAACGACAGAATCAGGGCTCGCTGAGGAGGCACCATGATTCTTATCAAACATTCCCTAAACCATCATCAACTACCTCCTTTTCCTCTAACTCAAACCGAAGCCACATCTATAGCTATTATCATGGCAAGTAAAGCTACCATTCACCTCTTCTCTTTCTACCAGCAAAACGGAAACAACCATCACCATCCCATCGATACTACAGACTTCCACCTGCTGTTTGGTCCCAATAATCAAAAGTCTGTTCTGGGCGGAGACTTCATAGTCAAAAACGTTCTCTCGGGAAACCTAACAACGAGCGTTAATAGTACAGTCCTGGAAGTCATCCAGAACCAAATCCCTTCCAATCTTGTCACTCCAGACGAATCCACATTTTACGGCCACGGAAGACGGGACTTCCTCGACATCTTTCTACCCAAAAACATCAACTTCCGGCACAACATATTCATTATTCATGAATTCATGAATTACCTACCTGTCATCTTTACTCTAGGCAATCCGGCCGACAAAATGAATGCCACAGTCGTCACCTCCAGTACAGACTGGGACTACTTCTAACACCTCCTGGCTACAACAAGTCCCATCCTTACAATTACTTCAACCCAGGATCTGGACTCGGGGGTCAATAAGTTGATCGCTGATATTCAGACAGCTCTCTCCCAAGCCACTACCTCAAGAACCCAGCCAGTTACTTCCCTAGGAAAACTACCCTCAACCTTGATGGTAGAGCAGATCAGGGAAAAAAAAGCCTGCTCCTCAGAAGAGCCTATAGAACGGGAGATCCCCGTCTCAAAAGACTCGCAAATCAGGCAACTCAACAAGTGAAAGTGTCACTTACCCAATACCACAGCAGCAGATGGAAGTCCAAAGTAGAATCCCTCTCCATCCAGGATTGCTTCCTGGAAAATGGTGAAGGGCCTTTTCAGTGACGAGCCAAAATCCATTCCCGCCCTCACCCACGCCGGCACCACCGCCTCCTCAACCCAGGAGAAGGCTGACCATCTGGCAGACCAGAGCAGGGGTGCTCAAACTTGAACTGCTGGCGATCTACCTCAATATTGTTAGACTACGATCGATCGACTCTGAGAGGCTGCAAGTAAGTGTGATGCAGGATTGTCGTCTAGGTAGGGTGTATCGTGGCATAGATATTAGTTTTCCGCACAATATGCATTTTTTTAGTCAAGGTAAGTGTAGGTCTGCTCTAAAATGTCAATGAAAAAACTCATAATTATTCAAAATTGCGAGTTTATTGGTTCTTACAAAACAAACGAGTTCTAGTGTCTAAACTTAACTAAAGAGTGACTTTGGATGTTGAAGCGTAGCACTGCATGTCCTCAGCATACTTTTCATAAGATGGTACGTAATTACCGAGTGCTAATCGCAAGCATGATGACATATGTTCGTCAGTTAGTCGATTGCGATATTTTTGACTTAATTATCTTCATTTCAGAAAACGCAGACTCGCACAAGTAAGTTGACCCAAACATTGCCGTCAGTTGAAGGGCGATTTGCCTTAGATTCGGATATTTATCTTCAGATATAAAACACCAGAATTTTGTATCAGATGCTGTGGCTTTGAGATTTATATGATATAATCTGCACTAACTCATTTTCAACAGAACATGAGTCCATGTTAAACTGACTTGCTACTTCAGTAGCTAATTCCTCAATGTTTTTACACGAAAAAGGATAACTCATAAATGATGCGATATTTGCCAATTTACTGAAATCATAAAAACGTATTTCGAATTGGCTCAAAATATTTGATAATTCTGCCTCATAAATATCATAATTCAACTGAGGAATCCTTGCTTTCAAAGACGGAAAATTTTTCAGATCCTTTCTTTTCAGTTGATCTATCATAAGTTGCAATTTACTTTTGAATGCGTTTATTGCGTTAATCATCTCAATAATAGTTTTTCCTTTACCTTGAAGCTCCAAATTAATGGTGTTTAAATGCATTGTGATGTCTGTCGAAAATGCCAAATCAGTCAGCCATTTTCCGTTTTTCAGCATCTGAGTGTCATCACCTCTTTCGTCCAGAAAAGCTGTTATTTCGGGCAATAATTCTTGAAACCTTTCTAGGAATTTTCCGCGGCTCAACCACCTGACGTCCGTGTCAAGAACTAAATCAGTGTGTTCAGCTGACTCACTATCTTCCAACTGCAATTTAAAGAGCCGTCGTTGCAAGCTACGTGCACGAATTGAATTCACAATTTTTATTGCAATGCCCATAATCTCCTCCATGTTTAGAACTATTGAACACAAAACTTGTTGATGTATAATGCAATGGAAAGAGAAAAATAAAGGGAAATCATCATTAGCTCGACACAATGCCACAAAACCGTTTTTGTTTTCAGTCATTGCTGGTGCTCCATCGGTTGTAATGCACACTAGTTTATATATTGGTAGCTTGTAGTTTGTTACAAAATTGAAGAAAACGTCATATATATCTTCGCCACGGGTCTTTCCTTTCAGAGGAATCATTGTCAAAAAAACTCTTCCTTAGCCGACATGTCATTGAATACCATTCGAATAAAAATACACAGCTGGGCAGTGTCTGTCATATCGGTGGATTCGTCGAACTGTAAAGAAAAGTATGTACATTCCATGATATCATGTTTTAGTTTATCTGCCATGTCCTGACTCATGGCTTCAACACGCCTTGTGACAGTCGGACGAGATAACTGAAGTTCTCTAATAGCAGACATAATCTCTGTTTTATTTTTAAAATCTCAAAGTCTTACCCGCTTCAATAAATGCTTCCTTCACGACCAATCCATCATTAAATGGTTTCTTGTGTTTCGCCAATATATGAGATATTTTAAATGACGCGATCGTTGCAGCTTTTGATTGTTTGGCTGGTCTTGTGAACATGGTTTGTTCTTTTTTCAAACAAGTTATCAAATCACGTACTTTTCGTTTTCTTAATTCACTCTGTGACGGAAAATCCTTTTCATAGTTTTTATGAACCGTTTTATGATGCCTCTCTAAGTTCCCACGCTTAGGTATTGCAACTGACGCACGGCAAATGAGACAAATGTACTTATCCTTTACTATACAAAAGAAAAATTCTTCCTCCCAATCGTTATTAAAATGATAAGTTTTACTTTTCTTCGCCGCACTCATTTTGGACTATTTATTAATAAACTTTGTATCGATGTAACGCCTTCAAGTTACAACTCAGACTGACTCCTATTCCTGCAGGCGCAACATTTATATCGGCGCGAACGAAGTCTCGTATGTTTCCGTCAAACACGCCGCCCGAAGTTTCTAGAAAAATCGGCGGGAATCAAAAACGCTTTTCTTTGAAAAGTACCGCGCGTTCCTTTGATAAAACCGCCTTTTGCCGTTAGCAGGGGGTTATTACGATAAAAGAAAGTGATGAGGGGGTTATTCTGGCCTAATTGTGGATCGAATAAATTTTAGTAGTTTATTCATTACATTTTGTTTTAGTTACCTAAAACAAAATCTGTGAATAGTTCTATATCGGAATTTTTTTCTCGAGATCGACTCAAAAAGGACTCGCGATCGACTGTTTAAGCACCCCTGTTCTAGAGTATCAGTTTTCTCCCAACCCTCTGGCTCACCCTGACCCAGCCCGTGATCTTAGGGTCGCTACTACATACTTCACAACCCCTTCCGCTGTTAATGAGATCATCCGCCCTACCTCCATCCTCAAGGCCCCAGGTAATGACAAAATCACAAACAAAGCTCTTAAGAAAGTCCCCAAAAACCAGATCTTTGAAACCTCCAACATCACCTGCTGGAAGAAAGCTGAGGTCATCATAATAAAAAAATCAGGCTTCCCTTCCCACGAGGCAAGCAGCTACCGCCCAATCAACTTACTTCCCGGTCTAGGCAAGATAGATGAAAAAGTCATCCTCAAAACCATCAGATCAAAGTCCACAGTTCTCCGTGTTATACCTTACGAACAATTGGCTTCCAACCTCTTCATGGTACTACTCACCACACCAAAAATTATAACCTTATTATAAACCGCTCAAGGTTACCAAGGACCAAGCTGCTAATATACAACTCCGTCGTAACGGCAGGTCTTACCTACGCCTGCCCTACTTGCTATCAGCTCTCCAAGACGAACAGAGCCCAACTCCTGACAGTGCAGAATAAGGCCCTGAGGATGATCACGGAAGCCCCATGGAACAGGTAAATCCACAGAGACCTCGGTATGCCTACCGTAAAGGCACACATGAGGGCAACCAAACTCAAGTTCTTAGACATCCCAGCATCTCAACCCAACCGGGGACGCCTTCCGACTCCCCCCACATGCCCGCCGCGAATTCCCGAGACCTTCAGACCCTCTCTCGGGTGAAGACGTTGGCCCTCCTCACCCGCCGTGACAGAAGATTGCCCAACTAGGTTAAGTTTTCATAAGTCCTAGGTTAAGTTAACATTAAGGCCTAAGTTAAGTTAGCATAAGTTAACATTAAGGCCTAAGTTAAGGTAATTAAGTCTTAGGTTAAATTAGAATAAGCAAACTTTCACTTTATGTAATAAACTGTCATAAATGTAAGTAAGAGGCTATACCTTACTTAGCAATCAATAAATATATTGATATTGATCAGCTTTCTTTATCGTCCATGTTTTCGATGCATATGTTGCAATCGGAAATACAAGCTTGTTAGCCTTAACTTAGTCGATTACGAGATGCTCGAGTTTTTCCATATTTTGACTAATTATGTGGTTGGAAAACGAGCAAATGAAAGTCTCCTACGTATTTCTCAGTGCCACTGGTAGGTAATTAGAGACCCAAGGTATTTATAGGAATCTACGATTTCATTCCCTAGTACATGTTGAAGATGATTATCATTTATTCTATTTATGATCATTATTTTTATGCGAGACATAGAGTTCAGAGAATCCATTACAGGATAATTCATTAAGAAAAAATAGAGATAGGCTCTACTCCATATCCATAGGCTGACTATAGGCTCTGTAGAATAGATGGAAACTTATATGGCCAAAGCTGTTGAGATTTTGGGCTACGGAATCAAGGTTTTGTGTCAACAAAAACTAGTAGTGTTGCGCACAGATTACTGATAGACTTAAAAGCAATTTATAATACATATTTAATTTCTGTAGCTGGGAAACAAACTAGCTTGCGACAAGTTCTAATTATTATTTAGTGGCACAAGATATAACGAGATTTTTGAATTCAATGACGCAAAAATAAATAATAATGTTAATATTTTATATTTTAATTAGACTGTAGTTTCAAATTTTACTTAGTTAATACTATATCTTAATAAAGTCGAGATCCCATGCCTTTCCTCCTACGACTATAGTTTCTGAGCCTGGTAGGCTTTAGGCAACGGTATCGATCGTGAAGATACGAGTACCGTGGAGACTCAAGTTGGAATGACTCTCACTGGCTTATAGCAATCATCGTACCTTAAATAAACGAGATACTACTCCTTGGGCAAGATACAGACCCTTGTGCCATCTGTTGAGATTTTCGAACTTCGAAAAACTGCTCAACTGTATGAACCTAACATTGTTAGGAAGGATAAACTAAATCGCTATTCCGAAATAAAATTTCGGAATATGGTTTGTTACTTGATTGGTCACTACAACATAAAGTCGAGAAATTTGCACATGCAAGATGACCAACAAAGATCCCATGAATGCTATATTCCATGCCTTTCCTGCTACGACTACAGTTCCTGAGCCTACACTCTTCATCAGGTAGGCTTTAGGCAACGGTATCGATCGTGAAGATACGAGTACCGTGGAGAGTCAAGTTGGAATGACTCTCGCTGGCTTATAGCAATCATGGTACCTTAAATAAACGAGATACTAGGCTCAGAAACTATAGTGGTAGGAGGAAAGGCATGGAATATAGCATATGGGATCTTTGTTGGTCATTTTGAATTTGCAAATTTCTCAACTTTATGTTGTAGTGACCAATCAAGTAACAAACCATATTCCGAAATTTTATTTTGGAATATCGATTTAGTTAATACTATATCTGTGTGTCGTTTAGCGAAATTGTACAACAAATCATTATTTTCCGAATAAAAAATAATCAGGAAGTAATAATTTCTCAAACGACTATTTAAAAAAATAAGCTATGGAGTTGTCTTACAAAATACAGAGATTTTAATTTAGGACATGTGTACTTTATTGGTAACCCTGCTTTTTCTGTAGCTTCAAAAGGAAAAACACGTATGTTATATAAGATGTCCCATAAGTAAGTTTAAATTTGGTTGGCCTATTTCGCGAGCGCACTAGGTGACAGGCGTAAAGTAGTAATAGAAAATTTAGTTTTACCGGAAGAGAGAGTTGTAAGAGTTTTACAAAAGAACAATATGTCGCAAAGCGAAAATTTCGTGTTCATCAAATCAAATTCATTTAACTATCATTAATACAGCGTATATGAAACCGCAAGTATTCAACCGATTTTTTTTATCGCTCGCTTTCATAGGAAATTACTCTTTTTTGCATATTCTGTGTGGCGAGGATGTCATAATATCCGTCAACGTTGTCCAAGTGCGAAGCATACATTTGTATCTCCCGGCACCTTTTAGACAACACGGTACTATTGCCTCAGAAGTTATTACATTTTTGTAACAACTACTATCTATATATGTGGCCAGACCAAATGTATTTAAATAAACTAATAAATAATGTCACTAACCTGCCAGGAATTGTACCACGGAGCTGGTGCCGCCATTTGAAATTATTATTATTAAAAAATGGTCGTAGAAGTTATAAAAAAACTGGTTTGATTAAGCAAAAGACGAACATATCTACCAAGAACATCAGGAAGAGATGCATACGTGGAGTGCTATCAAATGTCAGTTTGCGAAAATTCTTACCCCTCAACAATCAAGTGCTGTAAGTATGTCCAGGAGTTCATTACAACGCATTCTTCATACATATTTATGTGGGCTCCCACATAAGATACAGCTGGTACACCTTCGTAAGTCAAATGTCACAAGGCTTTTTACCATTTCCAGACATTATATTTCCAAATCAAGCGCATTATTATCTTAACGGTCACGTCACTAAACAGTATTATCTTATCGGAAGTCCTACAAATCTAGAGCAAGAAGAATAAAAGCTCTCCCCTAAAGTGAGAGCTTTAACTACAATATCTGCGTGTATTTCTTTGAGGAAGGTCGCACAACTCTTAATTCAAGGTCGTGTGTAAAGATAGTTTAGAATTTCTTCACACCCATTTGACAAAATTTTTATTTTTATAACCGGTGTATTTTATTTCAACAGGATGAGGCTGCATTACAAACTGTAATGACAAACTTTCCCTGATATATTTATTTCTAAAAGGTCCCAAAACTAAAGTTTGCAGTAACAATCCTCGGGGGGGGGGGGGGGGGGGGGGACTTTTTGGAATAATTAAAGGACAATGTTAAAAGAAGAAATTGGAGTGATCACCGAAACAGCAATAATTTGAGAGGAGTGCCTGAAACAACAATAATTTGACAGATCTGGATTACTTGTAAGCAATAATTTTATACGGTCTATAATTTGATATGTTATGAAGGGTTTTTCCTCTTATAACTTATTTTTGATGTTCCGTACAGAACACTTATGAGATCACTTCGGCGTCCGTCTGTCCGTCTGTCTGTGACACTCTATTTCCTCCGAAACTATTTGACGTAAAAAGTTGAAATTTGGCTCCCATATAGCAATTGATGGCCCAATCAGAGCGTAGTTTTGAAAGTTTAATTTTGACTTAGGGGGTTAGTTTTGGGGGGAGAAATCGAATTTGAATAAAAAATTACCAGGTCATCTAGTGGGGTGCCAAGCATGTAAAAGCACGAGTTCAAAAATATATATGATGTAATACTTCCGCACACTTTTTTGCCACTTTAAAAAATAGCAAAAAACCGTACTGATTGAAAAATTCTGAAATATTCTTCGTAAAGTGGAGATTGAGTGAAAATTATCACGAGTGCATTACTTTTGATAATTTATCTGGTATAAAAAAAAGATGTGCCTTGACAATATAATTTTACTACTCGCGCATCGCTTCTGTACCGAGACAAAATCATTTTATTTTATTTGTTTATAGTTAAACAAGTATTTAGGCAGTAAATATTTGTTTTACACTTTTATTACTAGACCCTAGACTGAGCTACATTGATTTATTGGCTATTAGGTAGCTAAAAAGCTATAACTATTATACATTATTCACTAAGCGAAAACGTGAAAATATATATTGTACCTCAAGATATATTACATATTGTACCTTAAGATATACAGTCAGTCCAAAAAAGTCTCCATACACCACCTGCTTTCTATACTATTTTTCTTTTATGTTTAACTAATTTATTAGAACTACGAGAACACATGTTTAAATTAATATTTGAAACTTAATCAAAGAGGATTAGTATTAAAAACAACTACGGAACATTTTAATTAGAAGTTAGTTCATTGTTATGAAAATGTAAACAAAATTAATGTCAAAAAAAGTCTCCATACATTCAAGAACTGCATTGAAAAAAAAACGCATTATAATAACCCGCATTTTATTTATGTTTTTAATACTAATCCTCGTTGGTTAAGTTTCAAAGATTAATTGAAACGTGTTTTCTCATAGTTCCAATTAATTAGTTAAACAATAGAAAAATAGTATAGAAAGCAGGTGGTGTATGGAGACTTTTTGGACTGACTGTATATATGTCAAGGACCTAGTTAACTTAGCCTAAGTAAGGATTTTATTTTATTTTAAAAGCAATCACCGTATGGAAACGCTAATTAAGCAAGTCTGACTTGCACTTGGCCAGTTTTTTTTACTATAAATGTTTTAAAATTAATCTTTATTATGGAGCTTTTTATGACAAATTGTAGAAAAGATTTCACATTAAAATCGATAGTAAAGCATTCAAAAAATAAAATGTATAATAAAATATATTTGAAGGTATGTTATTTAATTTCAAGTGATAGTACGTATTTGATAATCTATCAAACTGTAAATAGAAGATAGTTGAAAAAGATGCTAAAAAAAAAGATCTGATAGTAAACATAGTTAAACAAAAAAATATAACAGTTACTAATATAATTAACATATAAATTGGAGTACAATAATCTAAGGAACATTCACTTTTACTTTCGGATGACCAAAACACTGTTATTATTGAATCCTAGTTTACTTTTACTAAAATTGAAACTGATATGCAGTTACTATCATGGGCGCCAGCAGAAATTTTTTGAAGAGGGAAATATATTTATGCAATGTTTTTTGTCTTAAACAATTAAGAAATGGTTTGTTTTAAACAAGTAAAAAAACATTTTTAAATTTTTTTACAATTCACAATGATTTGCCGTACTACAACTCAAACTTAACTCAAAGCAAAGAATCACATGAAACTTTATACGACGAGTACTATAAACATAGTAAGGTTAGGTTCTTCTTGTCATGCTTTCTCCTAATGGAGGGTGGCGACCACTTCTCTAAATGTTTCCCTGTCCCTTGCGACATGAAACAACTCCCCCACATTCATACCGGTCCTTTCTCTGATGTTACTCAGCCAAGACTTTTTCCTTCTTGCAACACACTTTCTACTGTCAATTCTTCCCTGCATGATAGTGTCCAATAGTGAATATTGATCGTTTCTGAATACATGACTTAAGAAAGATGTTTTTCGTACTTTTATGATTGTCCAGAGTTTTCTACCTTGGCCTATCCTTCGTAGAACTTTCTCAGTAGTGGTTCTGACTGTTCATGAGATTTTTAATATTATTCGATAGAACCACATTTGCTTCTAGCTTCTTAGTAGTGTATTACTTCAACGTCCATGTCTCGTCTCCATACAAAAGTTGGCACCACACGTAGCATTCCAGGAAACGTAATCTTAGAGCGAGAGATAAGTTTTTGTTGCAGAACATTGTCCGGAATTTTAATGATTTTCTTGCAACCTCTATATTTATTAGAACGTAGATTGAGTTAATGGATAAAACTTTTGGAACCAGATTCATTAAAAGGTCTAGAGTTAGATCCGACATAGTTTCCAGGGTAAATAAAACTTCTAGCTATCCAAATGACTTGTTCTTGGCAGTTTTAAATTTCTAAGAAACGTTTTTATGAGTATAAGACCTTTGACCAGGTAAGAAAATTAGTAGTTTTAAAATTTTTTAAAATCACTTTTAATTTTCCGCAGTTTAATCATAAATAAAAGTTAATTTTCTGGTCATCATAAATTAAGTTTCTAGTGGTATTCTTGTCAATCATAAGACCTAATTGCCAAATTAGACCAGTTTTAACTTTTTTTTGACTTCGTGTTTGACAGTTTGTCTGACGATATTTTCAATGAAGAAAAGTATAGGTTAGGTCAGGTTAGTTTTTCTGGGCGCGTTACGTTAGCATTAATTTTATTAGATTGATCGGAAAAATTATATATATATATATATATATATATATATATATTATATATATATATATATATATATATATACATATATATATATATATATATATATATATATATATATATATATATATATATGGTATATATATATATATATATATATATATATATATATATATATATATATATACGTGTTTGAGTAACTATAATATTAATACATGGATTAGCTATATTAAAAACAATGTTATTTTTCGTCTAGGAATTAAAATGTTGAAACATAGTACAAATAAATATGAACAAACAAATAAATAAGTAAAAAAACGTACAAAAATACGAGTTAGTCCTCGAAATCAAAACTCACCATCTCGATTCTTCTGCACAAACTGAGAGTTAACAACCTGGGTGCATATGTACTGACGTGAATTCCAAATGAACGGAAAAAATAGCAAAAGAAAAAGAGTTTATTTACTTATTTTATACCAAAAGGTGTCAAATTTTTAAATATTAATGTTGTAATTGTAAATGATTAATAAGCATTGATTATCTTGCTGTAGATATTACTAAATTATGTCTGATTTATAGTTGATTGAGTTGATGGCCCTGTTTATGTGGTGCATTTCTTTAAAAAGTCTCCCTTTATAGTTGTCGTTGTGAGCTAAAATTTTAACGCTATTGTAGTCAAAATTATGACCTGTTTTCAAATGATGTTGCACTACGGTACATGAATTCATTCCCAATCGGCAGTCACACCTATGCTGCGTGAGCCTCTGTTTTAACCACTGCGATGTCTGTCCAATGTAACAAGCCTCATATTGCTAACAAGACAATCTATAAACTACGCAGTTATTGTACGAAATAGGCGTTCTATCCTTTATTTTTGAAACTATTTCAGAACCTAGTATGCTGTCATATTTCGAAATTTTTATATTTGGACGATTGAGTTTATGATTGGCTTTATAAATTGTAGCTTCCGGTATATCGTGTACTGCGCATGCCCCTCATCAGTAGGGCCATCAATAATATTAGAGTTATAAATTGATTTACGTAAAATGTGCTTAGGATAGATATTGTTAATAAAAATGTTGTACAGGGAGAGTCAACGATAGAGCAAATTTCATTATATCATTTGTTTCGGGAATGACGAAAAAATGTCAAATACAATAGTTTTAGAGAATGTTAAGGTGCACAGTTTAAAATTATTTTTGAGTATATAGGGTACTTTAAAAAAGTGTGGCCTATATAACAAATGTATTTTTAAATGGAACATCCTATTTTTTAATTTATTTTTAAATTCTGCATAAAATTTTATAACTTTTTCATTAATAATATTACATACCTAAACCTAGTAGTTTTTCTAATATTAAATTAAAAAAAAAAAAAAAATACTAGTTTTCAGTTTTGTAAAAAATTGCCAGTAGCGCCATTGTTTCTGAAGGTGGAATACTCATAACTGGTACGAGCGTTCTATAGAGATGAAAAAAGATATATGTAAAGAAATTTGAGTTAGATGCTACAGTGTTCAAAATAAATTACGTCACTTACTAAAACAAATTAAACTATTTTTACTAGCTTAATAGATATGTCAAAATTTGACAATGCCTACATTTTTGTTTTGTCTTGGCAATTATGATGTTATAGCGTAAGTGTATTAAAAAAAGGGTAAAAAACTGAAAATTTTCAAAATAAATCGAAAACTATTAGAAATAGGTATATGACATACTTAATAAAAGTTGGGGGGATTTGTAAAATCTATCAGAAAAAATAATAATATACAGGGTATGCCGATTAAAAAATTTGAGATTTTTCAATTGAAAATAGTCGAATTGTATAAATTTATTTTGAACACATTGTAGCATCTAACTCAAATTTCTTTACATATATCTTTTTTTTTTCATCTCTATAGAACGCTTGTACTAATTATGAGTATTCCACCTTCAGAAACAATGGCGCTACTGGCAATTTTTTACAAAACTGAAAACTAGTATTTTTTAAAAAAAATTGAAATATATTAGAAAAACTACTAGCTTTAGGTATATAACATTATTAATAAAAAAGTTATAAAATTTTAAGCAGAATTTAAAAATAAATTAAAAAATAGGATGTTCAATTTAAAAAAACATATTTTATATCAGCCACGCTTTTTTGAAGTACCCTGTATACTCAAAAATAATTTTAAACAGTGCACCTTAACATTTCCTAAAACCATTGCATTTAACATTTTTTCGTCATTCCCGAAACAAATGAGATAAAGAACTTTACTCTATCGTTGATTCACCCTGTACAGATCGTCCATGTTTCTTTTTCGAAACCTATCATTACTAACGTATATGACCCATTATTAGAAAGAGTCGCACGAGGGGTCAAAAGCACAACCTGATGCTGATATGATATATTAGCGCGGTATGTATTCCTGCCATAGCATAGCAAGGAAGGCATCAAGTAGAATAGATTTAAATTACCATCAATGATCTCAGAAATCAAAGTTGATGGTGAGTTCTCAGTCTCCAGTGAGGCGAATAGCTCTCTTCTGGATAAAACATAGCAAATGCAACGTATGTTTTTTTTTTAACTTTTGATGAACTAACTTTCTTTGCTATGCAAGAAATATTTGCTTACAAGTTAATGACCAATGAGTAGAGTGACAATGCTGGTGGAATGGAATGATCCCACCTAGCTATGTCGGGTTCTGCAAAGCTGATTTTTTATAAAATGCTGCCGCCGAGATTTTTATAGGGTTAAATTCTACATGGTTCTGTCACTTTAAATAGAATCTCTTCTAGGTCTTTGTTAAGTTGAACAACTTCCTGCTTTCTGCGGATATTTGCATGGGTAGCTGACATTCGAACGTTTAAAGTAAATGAAGACACTAGCTTACTGTTATCAGCAGAACTATGCACGTGGAACAATCGGATCGTGCTTCTTTGACGATGACAGAGGCCACAACTGTTAAATCAAACAACATAACGAGAAAACTTGGTTTTAGCAGGATGAGCGAGATCGTCCGTCAAACAAAAGTTTGCTAGTAATTCGAGATATTTTTATAAATTGATTTCCAAAAGTGAAATAGGTCGGTTTGCACCGAGCTCTAATTTTATGCCGATGGATTTTCTCTCTTGAAGATAAATTGGTTTACAGGAATAACTGGAAACAATAAAAGTAAACATATGGAAAGAAAGGGCAGCGATCACAGAAACGACGTGCCGAGTAGCGATTACTGCTTACTTAGAAGAGTTGGCAATGTAATGGTCACAGTCACTAGGCTTATTTTTAAGAAATAATTTTATAATTACTGTGGTTTGATATGTAATAAAGGTTTTGTTTTATTTGTCAATTTTTTGTTAACTATCTGTCAAGTAAGAACGTGTCCGCGATAATTCATTCTAGCGATTCAGCAAAAAATCGTTAGAGAGATCCTTTGTGCACGACGCATTTTAGTAAAAGTATCGGTCGATTCTGAACGTCGAAATCACGTGAAATCCAAAATGAGTCACTTGTTTGCGCGTCGGTTCGCTGCAGTCTTTCTTTGTTCCCATCCAAAAAGGGCTAAAATAACACATTCCGCGGCCTCAAAATATATTAAAAAGTCGATGTCATTTGTGAAGAAGTGGGTAAATCATTTTAACAAGACGAAAAATATCAACGACTTGCCAAAACGTGGCTCGGTAGGCAAAGTCACTTTGAAAGTCGAAAAACGAATTGTGTCTTTGTTTTCACGTGAAATTGACTCTCCATCAAGGAGAGACAAAATTCAGAAAATCGGGTATGAAGGGCTACCATGAGACCATTCGACAACATGCCAGGCGATTTATTATTGATGCAGGAGGCGTTTGGATAGCTTACTAAGGTAATTACGCCGTTTTTAGCACACCTAAAAATACACTGATGGCAAAAAATGTTCTCGAAACATATTTTTTCAAGAATACGAGCGGTCACGTTCTAACTTGACAGGCTGTAAATATTTTAAAATTCATCAAGTAATGTATGCTACTTCAATTCACTCAATGATTATGTGTTTTTTATGCAAAGTTATTTTTTAGTCTGGCAACAATAGGATGCCTCATTGTGTACGCTCTGTATATGACAATGGTATATATACTATCATATATCATTTATATAAGTAAAAGTTTCATCTTTGTTTCAAATAAGTTTTTTTGTCATATTGGATCTCATAAACATAGAGAGAAATATGAAAAGAATTCTACAGATATTTGTTTTGGAAAACATTGACATACATTGTATAAAATCTACCAGTCATATTTTCTACACAACACAATCAATTTACAGATACTAATTGGACTTTATTTTATGTTTGCATATCTTAAATTCTATTTTTAATGTATACGCACATTTCTTAATGTTTTACATATATTAATTTCAAAGAGGAGACAGTATTAAGTTGTTCCCCTCTGCGTGCGCCCGTGTTTACTATTGCTTAAAAAAATATTTAATTAAAGACTTGCATGTCAGTTGTTTGATAATTTAAATTTAAGGGATTTAATTTTACAATCAATTTATCTTCAGGCGATTAATCTGCTTAATTTGCTACAGCGCTTCGATTTAATAAATCATTATCATATTATAATTACTAACAGTACTATGAACAACAGTTTCAAATCTTTTTCCAATCTTAAATACCTGTTAAACATTCTCCTACAAACGTTTAGGTTTATTTTGGTGTTATGCCGGACCAATATGCTAGGTTCAAGTCGGCGGCGTAGTCACGGTTTTGAAGACTTAGGAGTTCTGTTACTATAAAGGTAACCAAGTCGAAATTCTTGTAAAATTAATACGGCATCTGTTCGTTTATCGCATTCCGGATAAAATTTTGCACAAACTACATCTGCACTTTCTAACTTTAGTCTTGGTTGGCGTTATGTATACCATTACATTACAGAGAAAAATGTACTGGTTGTTAACCAAGTCTGAAGATCCGTGATATTTTAGCAAGGTCATATCACCTCATGTTACACGAACCCTTCCATTCTCACCAAACAAATTGCATCACCTTCCTTAGAGTTAATCCTGGCTTTGCCACCGTTTGTGCAGCTTCACCCCGCTTCGACTACCACCTTTTTTGCAAATTATTGTCGTATGTGATCCATTTTTCATCGTCCACAATGAAAAATGAATTAATTTCATTCCGTTTCAATAATGTCTCGAAGATTTAAATTTTTCATAGCTTACTTCTTTTTGTATCCAGCCTTTTCCAAATCGTTTAAAATGAATGTTTAGTTCAGTAGCGATGACTTGACTGCTTACATACAAGTCTTGCTAAACTTTTTTCACCGTTTCACCTTAAACTTAAATAGCAGAAATGTCTTCCCAAGCTAGCGTAACTTTTCTTCTATCGTAGTAAAATTACTAAATATTGCCATTCAACCAATAAATATGATAATTTCGTTCCTTTGGTTATCTATAATATTGTCTTTCAAACGTGCATCAGTAGAATCAAATCCGACTAGAATTACCAAAGATAAGTCATCATATAAAAATAAGGCCAGAAAAAAAATGTATATATACGAGTATATATATATATATATATATATATATATATATATATATATATATATATATGTATATAAGTTATCCAGGATTACATTTGTTTACCAGCTCCAAATATGCCTCTAAATAGATTTCTAAGGGCTGTAAACATATAGGAAATATAAAAAACTACAAGACAAGAACAATCCAAGAGGATATCAAAGTCGAAAAAAGCGGGACACTCTAACAAGAGAATCGATGTACTAAACTGCTCCAACAGGTACCGAATAATAATTAAAAAAACAAATATATAACTACAGACACAACACAAATGACAAGAACTGAAGCCATTGAAGCTGCTACTATAAGTAGTCAATTCCATTACAACCTTCGGAGCAGACTTCAAATAGACCTAACAGCACCGTAAACTCTTAGTTAATCGCTTAACTCCAACGAGTCAGCATCGAAAATGACAAGTAAGATCTTGGCGAAACCTATGCAAAATTTCATCCGGAATGTAACAACGAACGGATGTATTATGTACTGATTAAGTGGGAGTATTTTTTACAGCTGTTATGACATTTATATTTTTAATTTCGGATTAATCAATTCTCGGTGTTACTTTCTCTTTAAGGTTCTGTTTAGATTTATTTTTCAATAAAATTATTTCAAGTACAGTTATTGTGCTTATATAGTCTATACTTGGAAGACCATTTATAAATTGTCCCTTACAATGCTAAAAATCGATTTTTTTAACATATGACTTACTCTTATTGTGATCGCCAAGACGATGTTTTTTCTATAAGAAAATTAATACTAGTATTAGAAAGCAATCCGTATGTTATTAGAAATACATGTAAATTTATGTAAAGGGTTATTGAAGAACATTTGATCCTGTAGGATGTTCGTAACTTTAATTAAGGCACAAAAAATGTTTTTCCTGTAAGAAAATTTATTCGGAGACTACTAATTTTCCGGGCAAAGGCACACCAGTGTAATGATTTTACGACTCCTTTGAACAATAAAAATGTGATTACAAACTTGTACGATTGATAACAATGCGCATCATTTAAGAACAATATTGATTGCATATTAGAGGTACACCTAACTTATTAACTACATTGTAATACCTAATATGTCAAAATAGAACTACAGTTTACATAGGGATACAGTCTGGAGAGCTTACGGTTTTCTTATTGTTCAATATATCCAGAAATAGGTGTTGGTGAAACACCAATTAGATATACATCTTTATGTGTTATATAATCATTTTGTTTCTATTTATAAAAATAAAATATTTGTTTTATGTGAATATTGAGGCATGTAGCGGCTCGTCATACTCTTTTTAAAATTTAAAACTGGGTATTTAGAGAAGTTCCAAATACAGACTATATGCATAAAATGAATGATCTTAAAGAAGATTTTGTAAAAATTGACAGAAAAAGATATTACTTCAGGTTAGTCCATGTTACTGTTGCTATTCTTTTTTCAAGTAACTGCAAATACATCTTGAATTGAGAATGATCAGTTCTTACTAATATTTATATTCATTATATTTCACAGTTAATTAGAGGTTGCGTTTAATTTCATATTTCTCCTCCAGTTTTTTCAGAGTACCTACGGTAACACTGGAGCAAGTGTTCCTAATGAGCCAAGAAAAGCTTGCTTTCTGAGACACTAAGAATTTAAAGATAGTGATAAAAACCAGTTTTTATTAAGTCTACAAAACTTTTTGAGATAACAAATCGAAGGAAGAGTTACGTTAAAATGAGGACGCTGATTTGCACAATGTATAATATTTCTTTTTACCATTGCTTAGTTACAGAACTTATTTGAATGAAAGAATTTTACGAGGATAATACTATATCTGATAAATATTAACTAAAAATAATGAAATAAATACTTACTCAAAAAGAAAAACGAACTAACTGCATGAATTTTCTACTTTAAAAGACAAATTTTCAGGTCATAGTAAAACAGACCCGTTTTAAATTCTAAAAAAATTAAATTGATAAAAGTTAACCACTTTGACAAAATAACGGGTCACTGAGGATTCCAACTTCTGTAAATGGGCTCTATTGTTTCATTATTAGTACTCCGTATCGAAACTGAAAAAGAAACACTTATGGAATCATTTCGGCGATTATCTGTCTGTCGGCCATAGCCGATTTTCTCCGAAACCATTTGACATAGACAGTTGAAATTCGTCGTACTTATAGGAATTACTGGTCTAATCACAGCCGTGTAGTTTTGAAAATTTAATTTTGACTTAAGGGGTTAGTTTTGGGAGTGAAATCGGAAGTGAAAAAAAAATTGTTACTTGCGTAAACTTTTATTTTTTTTATTTTAAAAAAATTGCCAAAAATCGAGAGAATTCTGAAATATTCTCTATAGGGTGTAGATTGAACGACAATTATCACGAGTGCATTACCTTTGATAATTTAACTTGTATATAAAAATAAAGATTCGTTTGATATATGTTTCGTTCTTGTATACAAGTCTCCATCCTGTTTAATAAAAAAATGTTTGTTACTATATAGATACAAGTATAAATACACATGCACAGCAAGAAGCTACGATAATTATGGTGGGAGATTTTAATATAAATTTTTTGGAATGTGTTTATAATATCCACCTATTTAAATAGCATTGAGCTTATACAAATGATATGATAGTTCTCCTAGAGATAGAACCTTGATAGACAATTTGTTTTACAATTTTCCTAATGGTATAGAAGTTCTCGGTGTAGAAGGTCTAGATATTGATTTTTGAAAATTGGGGTTGTGTGTGGGGTTGTTGTGTGGGGTGTTTTGTGAAGTCACTGATCATTTTATACCTCCGTAATAAAAAACTTTATTTTAAAAACAGTCACCGTATAGAACACTAATTGAGCAAGTCCGACTTGTACTTGTCCCGTGTTTTTAGTTAATCTGGTTCTGGGTTTATTTTTCTTTGTTTTTAAAATTTTGAAACAAATTTTTGAAATATGGTATTATTATATCATATAAACAAAATTTAGTATTAGAGCTTACAAATAAGTTACATGTATCGTAGTATATAAATATGGGGATTAAACCACGGTATAGTTGAAACCAGAAAAACAGAGTACATAAGTGATGTGCCTCCCAGCACACTTAAAAAATTCACTCCCTACATTGTCGACATGGTAAAATACAATAAAATGTCATAAAAAAATATAACAATGGAGTACAATACGCGCTACTGTGTCTTGCACCCCTGTTACAATGGCGTGCGGCGCGATGTTGACGGGGTGTAGATACTCTTATAATTTATTGCTGAAAATTTATCACAACGTAATATTTTATCGTGTTACGGAAAAGGTAAAAAGGCATTTCGATGAATAGGAAGATCTGTGTTAGATTGTTCAATTTTAGTTTTAAATTGTTAATATAGTTAAAGATATGGTTAGAGTTAAAATTTTCTAATTGTAAATGCATATAAGAAGTATAGTTAGTGTAGTTATTTGAGAGGTGACAAATTAAAAAAGTATTTTTTGCATAACATTTTTATCTAAAAGGCAATAATATTTGAGGTATATTGTCAGCACCAAACCATACTTTTTATTATTTTTAGCAGTTTTTTTTTAAGTATTATCGCTGTAAAACGATGAATACTCCCTGACTTTCTGACTTGCACGTAGCTGCTGAGATCTAATGCATTTCAAGGCGTCTCTTAGATTAGCACATGGTAATGAGCGCGCCCTGGGGAATGTCTTTTCGCACCCTCGTACTCACGATACATTAGAAAAGGCTATCGACAACCATCACTAAGCCGCTAAGTTTTTCTCCTTTTTACTAATTTATAGACGATACACACTTTCTTGGATATTAAATGCTTGTTTTAATATATTATCTCATTTATAGTACCTATGTTTAAACTAAAAAAATATTTGTAATGACATACAATTTGATTAAAATTATTTTCCTCTCTACTTTTAAGGGGACCACCGACATCCAGTACTCTTTGTATATATGGATCATTCTTTTTAAACCGAATCCCCCTACTAAGCCAAAAGAAGGAGACAGTATGGAGCCCTGGGACTCACCGGCGTTGATAGTGAATTTGTTAGAAAGAAATCCGTCGACTGCCACTAGCAAAGAACGCTCTTTGAGGAAACATGAGAGCCACTCTGAATTTTTCAGACACACTAGAAGAGCGTAGCTTAGCCAACAATCCATAGTGCCAAACACGGTATGGCCTTGGATATATCAAGAGTAACCGCACGAGATTCTTCAAAATGTTCAATTGCGTTGTTCCAAACATGTGTTACATAAGTCAGAAAATCTCCTCTTAAACTATGTTTACGAAAGCCATATGATGGTCGCTAATAATGTCGAATCCTTCAAGATATTTTAGAAGATGCTGATTGATAGCTTTTTCCATGATTTTCGATATTGTTGAAAGCACTGCGACTGGTTGGTAGTTATTTAGCAAGGTCTTCTTGCCCTTTTTAGGTATCGGCTGAACTGGGCCACATTTCCAGGAGGAAGGAAAGATTCCTTTTTCTGTAGGATAGGTTGAAAAGTTTTTGAGTACTATGGCAGGTATTCCGTCAGGCCAGAAGGTTTTTTTGGTGTCTATCTTCATTAAAATACGTTTTATAATACGATGTCTGAAGAGAATATCGGGCATCTTTGACAGCACTATGGGAATAATAGATGGTGTTTTTCATTGGAAATAGAATGTGAAGCAAAGAGTTCAGCCACGTAGAGCGGCTTGCTCGGGCTCAAATTAGAGCTTAAGGACTCTAGTTTTGAAAGCCTTTGGGCGATTTTGAAAATAAAATATTGAGTATGCGCAGAGATACCCGAAAGGAGACTACTTCCCAAAAAAAATCATTAACAGTGAAAAAAACAGGTAGAATAACATTTTTTTTTAAACCTCACTATACTGTTATCTTTGTTTTCGAAAAACAAAAAAATGACCCCACGTGGATTTTTTTTGGCAATCCCGATCGCTAATTACAACAGGTTTCATTAATGCAAAAATTGAAATTCGAAAAATCGCTTGAAAAAATCTAAAAAATTTATACGTCTTCTTCATTGCAAAAAAAAACTTTCTTGTTCTATGAACCTGGATTTTAAAGTGCGTTGCTTTCGAGAAAAGAATTCTGAGTGCATTTTTTCGTTTTTTCTCGAAAGCATTGTATTCCATGACCCAGATTTCCGCGGGATATATATTTGAAAACATTACAGGAGATTTTATAAAAATTTTGTAAACTTAATAAAATATAACATGTTTATAAATGAATCTATCGTGCGATAATTTTGACAAAAATTTATTTGAAATGAATTTGTCGACCTTTTCGGACCAAATTTATGTTAATATAACCCTGTTTGTTTTTCAGTGTCAGACGTCATACAAAAATAATAAGGGATTTTCTTAGATTAAAAAAGGAATAAGAGTTTATGCAAAGTATAAAACAAAAGTATAAAGACTTGTAAAAATACAAGAATACTTTTCTTTACTTAAACAATTATAAAATATATGCGATTTCATCCTAAGAGCACTGGTGTACTCATGAGTAAGAAACAATGCTCTCCATCTTAGACCCTAGAAAGATGGCAGAAGCCAAGATTTTATGTGGCTGTATATATACTTTTTTGTTTTTACTTATCGTGCGAGTTTTTTTACTGATGAGTCCACTAATGCTCTTAGGACGAAACCGCATATATTTTATAATTGTTTATGTAAAGAAAAGTATTCTTGTGTTATTACAATTCTTTTTATACTTTTGCTTTATTTTATACTTTACATAAACTCTTTTTTCTTTTTTAATCGCAGAAAATACCTTATGATTTTTGTATGAAGTCTCGCATTGAGAATCAAACAGGGACATATTATTTCAAGTAAAATTTTAAAATGTATGTAAAAAAAATAAAGCAGTATTATAATCTAGAAATAACAAAAGTAGTTAGTCTCTTATTTTTTAAGATAAACAACAAATATTAATCAAATTATGGACCTCCTTTTCTTACCTTTAAATTAAATGAACCAAAGTTTAACAATTTTTTTTAATTTGTGTATTATATATTGTCACCTTTGATACATAATTATTTCTGTGACATACACCAACAAGTGCAATTTAATCGGCATTATGTTTAATAATATCTTTGGTTAAAATTAACATTGAAACATTTATAAATATCATTTAATAAATATTAAAAAGAAAATATTAATGCACTAATAAATAATATAATAATAATAGGAATTAAAAGATATTATCATGATTAAATCTGAAAACAAAATTAAGAGCCGCTTAAAATTATCATGGCTCACATTGCTCTATAAGTATATCTATCACTTCCTGATACTTCTATTAACTTTACTCCTTTTTTGGCGATAGAATATCTTTTCATAAAAAGATTATTATCAGTCAAAAATGTAGAGGAACTACTTTTTAATATTCCTGTGACTGATTTAGCTGAGTCAAATCTGAGGCGCAAATGTCTCTGAACTTTTGCATGTTCCACTTTATTGAAAAAAAATACTTTCAAATTTTTAAAGTGCCTATTACCCCATCTTCATATAATAAATATTAATATATTAAATAAATATAATAAATCCACGATTTTAATTTGTCAAAATTTTCTATACGATTTCGAAATGAATTTTTCATGGAAAGTTTAGCGCCAATTTTTGAATTTTAGTTTTTTCGTTTGTGCAAAAAATTAGAAAAATTATTTGAATGATTCTAAAAAAATTCAAATAAAGTCCTTATGGAATAACAAATCCTTTTGTTCTGATAAACCTGGGTCCTGGAGTACGCTGTTTTCGAATAAAGAATGAAAAAAATGCATTTAAAATTTTTTTCTCGAAAGCAACGCACTTTAGAATCCAGGTTCATCGAACAAAAAAGTTTTGTTTTGCTATGAGGAATACGTGCGAATTTCTTAAGATTTTTTGAAGCGATGTTTCGAATTTTGAATTTTTACACCAACAAAACATGTTGTAGCCCGCGAACGGGACTTCCAAAAAAATCCACGGGGGGGTCATTTTTTTGTTTTTCGAAAACAAAGATAAAAATATAATGAGGTTATAAAAAAAATGTCATTCGACCTTTTTTTTTCACTTTTAATGATTTTTTTGGAAGCAGTCTCCTTTCGGTGACCTCTGCGCATGCGCAACATTTTATTTTCAAAATCGACCAACGGCTTTCAAAATTAGAGTCTTTAAGCTTTAATTTAAGTCCTTGTAAGCAGCTCTACGTGGCTCCAAATTTTGGCTTGGTGGAGGGATCCGGTTTAAAAAGAATGACCCCACATACTGTGATCAAACAATAGTAAGACTTTTGAAATAAAATGCAAACGAGTTATTTATTTTTCCAAATTTATTTCGTTGGATACAATGCATTTATGCCAACGTTTTTTCCAGTACAGGGTGGTCCAAATTGGTTAAAGGTAAACCCCTTTATCTAAAGGAGATAGATGAAAACTGATGTCTGAGGCTCAATTTTTATGATAAACTCAATGGTGAACCGCATATCGATATCTAGTACCGTTTCAGATATACAGGGTGTTTTTCAAAAATCTGCATTTTGGAAAAATGTTTTGTAATTATTTTCCTATTGAAAATTTTTGATTTCTGTAAAAATATTCTCAAAGTACTTTTTCACGTGGATTTCAACAGTGTAAGTTATATTTTTTTACAACTAATATTTTAATAGTTATTAACGCAGAAATATATTTTTTAAATGGGATACCCTGTATATTTTTCCTTATCTGAATAGAGCTTTAAATTACCATTCTAAAAATATAGCACACTTTTATATTTTACTTAAATTTACTTCAAAATATAAAGGTTTTCAGTTTTTACGCTAGTTGTAAATGAACATTTTGGGAAGTAGGCTTTGGACGGAGTGGCAATATCAATTGTTTACCGATAGCAGTCAAATCGTAAAAAAAAAATCCCCAGCAGTAACTCTAAGAGTTATAACTACAATGAAATTTACTAAATGCTATAGTACTTTAAACTATGTAGAAAATAAAACAAAACGACAATAAAACAATTTATTCCGAGTAGAGCAAACTAAAACAAAACAATTTTCTATAAGAGATGTTCGAAATGTCGACCAGTTTTATTTACACATAGGCGGCACCTTTCCTGGACATTTCTTACCGAGTTGATTAGTTAAAGAGGAGTGAGAGCTGCAAAACTTTGTATCACTGCGACTTCTAACTCTCTGCCTGGTGTTTGTCGTCAATTTAAAAATTAGGTCTTTCAATCTTCACCAGAGATAGAAGTCCATGGGTCTTAGATCCGTTGACCTTGCTGGCCAACGGTTCGGACCTTGATTGGCTATCCAGTTATTGTCGAAACTGCAGCGTTATGAGGGGTTGTCCCGTCGTGTTGAAAAAATATATTTCTAAGGTCCATTAACGGTGGTTCATCAACAAGAGGTTCTATTTGCTGCCTTAAAACTTCTAAATATTTCCGAGAGGTGAGTGTTCCTTCGTAAATAAATTGACCTATAACTCTGCCTCTAAAAATTCCTGCCGACACATTAAATCCAAATCTGCCTTGATTTCTTTTCTCCACAACTAAATGAGGATTTTCTTGTGCCCACGTATAAGAATTGTAACGGTTAAAAATACCTGCATTGCTTACATAAGCTTCGTCTGTCCAAATGCAATTTAATGAAAAATTTGGAACATTGTTACAATTCTCCAGAAACCATTGGCAGAAATCCATACGCCGTTGAAAATCTCCGTCTCTGAAGTGATGAACTTTTCTTGTCTTATATGGCCGAATTTGTGCTTCTTCACAGTACGACTTACGTTAGTTCTTGGTAGTCCAGTGGATTCTTTTAACTGTCGGGTTGAAGTGTTGAGATTATTTCCGATAGTTCCTAAAACTACTATTTCTTTAATTCCTTATCCCTGTTTGATGCATAATTTTTGGGTCGTTTCTTTTCAAACTGGCCACTATTAACTAGGTTATGTCGCAATCGAGCGAATATATCCTTGAAGGGTTGACGCCTCTCTGGATACCGTTCGTGGTACAAATTACTTGCCACTTCCGAATTTTCTCGAGTTTGTATGAAACACACTATCATATCCCATTTTTCATAATTTTCAAACTTCACTGCGATTTATTTGACAATTCAATAACTGATCCTGAAGTAAAATTTGACAACTACGGGTAAACAATTGAATTAAACCGCACCGTCCAAAGCCTACGTCACAAAATGTGCATTTAAAACTCGCATAAAAACTGAAAACCTTTATATTTTGAAGTAGATTTAAGCAAAATATAAAGTGTGCTATATTTTTATGATGGTAATTTAAAGCTCTATTCGGATAAACAGGGTAACTCGTTTAAAAAATATATTTTTGCGTTAATAACTATTAAAATATTAGTTGTAAAAAAATGTAACTTACACTGTTGAAATCCACGTGAAAAAGTGCTTCGAGAATGTGTTTACCGAAATCAAAAATTTTCAACAGTAAAATAATTACAAACATTTTTCCAAAATGCAGATTTTTGAAAAACACCCTGTATATATAAAACGGTAATAGATATCGATTTGCGGTTTTCACCATTGAGTTTATCATAAAAAAACTGTGCCTAAGACAACGACATCCTTTAGATAACGACGATTACTTTTAAAAGTGTACAATTTGGATCACCCTGTACATTTAAGTTACAATCATTTTTAATTAACACTTAGATTAAGAGACGAGCCAAAAGGTATATGCACAACAAAATAAAAATAAAATAACCAACTGTCGCTGAAATCCTCCAGGGGGTGGGTGCCTTGTGTAGCCAACAACCGGAGGGCGAAGCAACATCTAATGCGACGGCACCAACAGGCAATTTACAGCGATTCAAGAACAACGTGAATCGCTTTTTCTGCACACGTGTCGCTCCTGTAGCGCTTTAGGGACTTCCCTGCAGCACGTGTGCTAGATAATAAATAAAAAAAAGCTTAATAAGTGGGAATTTAATTTGACAACTTATATCAAATTGCATAAGGTTCCATTGGCCTATATTATTACGCACATAAAATAGCTGAACAATTTACGTATTTTTGATTTGCTAATAATAAAAATGATTTTTTTTTGAATTACAATTTTAAATTATCTCAAGTAGGCACTTTCTAAAATTTATAATTTATTATAACTGTGACGATTTACATAAATATATATTTTCATAAGTTGCTTTAATATTAGTGTTACTAGTGTACAGTGTTTTCAATACATGACCTGATGAGTTACAAATTATCGTTAATTTTTTTTGCACTAATAAGTATTTCGGTAAGCAGAACAAAATCAATAATATTCTTGAAATTAATAAATTGATTTCTTCCTCTTTGACTTACCAGTCAGTAGTGTGGCCTGAACGCTGAAAATCTATTGTCTTACTGCCTTAAACGTGCGATGGAGTATTTTACTAATATAAAAAGTTAAAAAATCATTTGTTTTTATTTGTTTTCTGTACGTAATTTAACTTTACAATTCCTTTGAAATCGGCAACTATTATATTTCATATTTTAAATAATAACCGCACAATTAGTTTTCCGTACGTTGATTGCATTTAGAATAAAAAATGTTGTTTACGGTGGTATAAAATGATCAGTGACTTCACAAAACACACCCCAAACGAGTTTTCAACAAAGTTTGTTTCCAATCTTTACTGAAAATTGTTGACCTTGAAATTTTTGTTTTTTTATATACCAGATAAATTATTAAAGGTAATGCACTCGTGATAATTTTCGTTCAATCTACACCCCCTAGAGAATATTCCAGATTTTTTTCAAAATTTTTTGATCAGTACTTTTCGAGATAAGGTGGGGGGACAGCGATTTTTCGCGATTTTTTAAACATAATACAAAGAAAAATGTGCGCAAGTATTACATTATATATATATATATATATATATATATAGATATATATTTTACTCTTGTTTTTACAAGCTCACACTCGATGACCTACTAAAAAAAAATTTTTCTTCACTTCCGATTTCACCCGCCAAAACGAACCCCTTAAGTCAAAATTTGACTTTCAAAACTATACGGCTTTGATGAGGCCATCAATTCCTATATTATTACCAAATTTCAACTTTCTATGACAAATAGTTTTCGGAGAAAATCGGGTGTGTGACAGACAGACGGACAGATAGACACCGAAGTGATCTTATAAGTGTTCCGTACGGAACACTAAAAATCAGTAAATTGATTTACCCTAGCGAACATGTAGTTATACAATAAGTACTGAATTTGATTCATAATAACTCAATACAAATGTTATAAGTCGATATTTTAAATGATAGGTACGAATGAAGCAGAACAATTTTCAGATTTTGCAACTCCAAAGAACCCTAAAAAGAACATATGATACTATATATACTAACTATAGTTTAACCTCCTACCCTTCTTCATTAACTTCTTATATGTTTTATCACAAATAATTGAAAATAATGAAGAAATTACAAAAAATTTTCAAATTCTGAAAAGGATATATTGTATAACACGACTATACAAAGCAATTGCTCTAACCATCTCCCCTATTTCACAGAACTTTTATATGTGTTATCACAAATAATTGAAAATATTAAAAAAATAACAAAATTTTTAAATTCCACGCTTCCAAGAATCCTATCTGCGAAGCAACTTCTCCAACTCTCTCTCTCTCTACGTTATTAGCCACTTTGCTTTATGATAAATGCTTGAAAAATAATGAAAAAAATAACACAATTTTCACATTGCTCTATTGTAAAAAACCTGAAAAAGACGTATAGCCAGATACGTATCGACCAACCCCTCTAACTCCTTCCCCATCTCTCTAATCTATTATATGTTTGTATAATTCAACGCTTCTAAAAACCCCACCTCTTTAACTTCTTATAAGTTCGACTATAAATAACACTGCCAAAAAAAAAAATTCGTTAACACAGAACCAAAATACATGGATCTTGTGTATTCTTCGACGCTGAATTCGAATCAGTAATTAAAAAAAAGATTTATCGTGTTATTTTTTTTTTGGCCAAAAACATCCCTTGAAATGGGGTAAAACTACAGTAATAATGTAATGGTTCTTAATGAAGTGTGAAAAATGGTAGATATTTTATAGTCTAGAGAAAAGAATATGCATTTAAACCACAGCAAGCTATTTCTATTAATTAAACCAAAATCCACCCTTATAGGGGGTCAAAAGTATACTAAAACTAAAATAACCCACGAGAGTTTAAATAACGTGTACAAAGGACAAATTATTCTAGCTCTTAGGACAAAATATCTTAATCTGGTGTGCCAACCAGACATTATTCTTAAAGGGTTTACACTCACCCCTATAGGGTGTAAAAAGTACCCCCACCTAAGGAGGTGTCTCATAAGTTTCAATAACGACGAAAAAAGTTCAGGCTTTTGTAGTTTTAAGCAGGGTGAACAAATATGGCGTAGATTTGCTTACACCACCGATATACGACTCTAAACTACCCTTAGAGGATGGTAGAAACTACCCTTACGGTCTAATGATGCACATGGATGTTACTAAAATTCGAAAAGGATCAAGTACTTTTGTCTCATTATGCCAAACATTCAAGACAACCAGATAATTTTCCTAATAAGGTCGAAAATCATCCTTAGGAAGGGAGGGGGTTGATGGAACTTAGGGGTTCTACCATGTGACAAAAAAATACAGGCTGTATTTGTCCATCCTGCCTGAAAGTACGAAAGCGTGTATTTCTTTTCTCAGATGCTAGAACTTCTAAGATCCATCAATCCCAGGGGGTAGTCCCCTCCTCCTAGAGATGATTGTTGACCTTATTAGGAAGATGATTAAGTTGTCTTGAATGTTTGGCACAATGAGAAAAAAGTACTCGATCCTTTCCGAATTTCCATAATATCTATGTGCATCATTAGAGCGTAAGGTAGTTTCTACCACCCTCTAAGGGTAGTTTATAGTCGTGTATCGGTGGTTCAAGCGAATCTACTCCATATATTTATTAACAACATAGAAAACCAAATAAGCAAATACCCACTATTTAAAAATTTTGTATACTGGCATAGATATGTTGATGATATCTTATGTTGTTTTGCAGGAAGTGATAGACAATTGGCCACATTTCGAAATTTTTTGAATAATATACACAAAAATATAAAATTCACCAGTGAAGTTGAAACCAACAATAGCCTAAACTTCCTTAACCTAACAATAAAAAAGCATAACAACAAACACAGTTTTTCTGTTTACCATAAACCGTCACATACTGACATAATTATCCACAATACCTCATGTCCACCAAGTCACAAACTTGCAGTTTTCCATAATATGATTCACAGACTAATAAATATTCCTTTAAACCAAGACGATTTTCAAAAAGAACTTAATATTATAAAAACAATTAGAAGTAAATAATGGCTATTCACCATCCATAATAGATAATATCCTCAAGAAAAAACTTTATAAAAAAGCCATTAGTACAGTTTTTGCGAATAATAAAGAACCTTATAAAAACGTAAAGTCAATAACGTACTAGGGTAGATGCAACACTAAATTAAATAGTTTCTGGAGGAAAAATTAAATATTAACACAGCATTTAAAAATCCAACAAAACTAAAATAGCTAGAGACAATAGATCTGCAGTATACAAATTAAATTGTGGAAATTGCTCAAAAAACATATATAGGTCAAACAGGAAGAAGTTTTTCAAAAAGAATAAAAGAACATGCTTCATCATACATCAATAGAAAAAAATAACTCAAATTACGCAAATCATTCAATTGAAAATAACCACCAATTCAACCCAAACTTTGGAATATTACATACTTGCACAAAGGGCCTGAAACTTAATGACCTAGAATCTTTGGAAATAAACAAATTAAAAAATTCAAATTCCTTAATAAATGAATAATTAGACTTAAATAATTTACCATTACTAAATCTATTTAATTAAATTATTTTATTACCTGCCATAAATTGAAAACCAACCCAGTAATTTTTACTATCATTTTGTAACAAACCATCTGAAGAAGCTGTCGTACAGCGAAACATGTAATGGTGTTAAAAATAAAAATTTAGTGGAAATTTAAACAGTGTTTTACTTCTTGCAAAACTTCTAGTTATGGATTTCCAAGTATCGGCCTGAATCAATTCAAGCATATTCTCTTCTCTAGACTATAAAATATCTACCATTGTTCACACTTCTTTAAGAGTCATTACATTATTATACAAATACCCCACTCCTCGTCCCCTTTCTTTATAGTTGTATTGCTCAATAATTATAAGTTCCAGTCCTAATTCAGCTTTTATATATGTACCAAATTTGAAATCGATATCTGACTTTATTCGAGAATTATCGCGCCAACGGACAGACCAACGGAAATACGGGACTGGTTCTTGAGATCTAGAGGTCTTAAAACGTGCAGAAATGCAAAAATTTCAGAGAACTACTCAGTATATATCACCACTACACCAAACACTTTGTTTTCGCACTCGACGCGCGTTTTGCTAACCATGTTAGCTTTCTCAGGAGCGATAATTGACAATCAATCATCGCTCCTGATGAAGCTAACATGGTTAGCGAAACACGCGTCGAGTGCAAAAAACTAAAGTGTTTGTTGTAGTGGTGTTATATACTGAGTAGTGTCATTGTGTCAAAGATTCAACATTCCCTAGATAGTAAAAAATGATGATTTTTTCACAATTTAGCAAGGAAATTAAAAAAAAAGGCCATTTAACCAGTAGATTCCTAACCAAGATAATATCTAACTCTTATATGACAATCTATTTATATTAAGAATGGAAATAATGAAAATGAGGTTACCCTTTCTCACTCCCACTTTCCTTAGATGTGCGAATATTTGTACTTATAATTTGTTGATTATTGTAACCAAAAACTAGCATAAATTTCAATAATGTTACTGGAACTGCACAGAATTGTATCGACTCACACCTATTTCACTCCCGATATATCATTTTTTCGCTGAGATCAGAGGAAATACAGAAATCTTTAACGAAAGAACAATACAACAGTTATCACCATCAAACTAAATAGTTTATTTTTGCACTTGACGCGCGTTTCGCCAACATTATAGCGAAACGTGCATCGCGTGCAAAAATGAGGTGCTTGATGTAGTGATAATAACTGTTGTGTAGAATCATTGTGCCAAAGATTCCAAAGTCCCAACCTAGTTAATGAGGAGAGTAAAAATGTAATAAATAAATTTAAAAAAAAAAAACTGATAAGTTATGTTGATTCAAAATAAATCAAATTTATAACACAGCACCTAGTTAATATCAGACATACCTGTGTAAACTTTTAAATATTATTCAATCTAGTCAGGAAAAAACCGCTCAAGTGCAAGTCGGACTAGCGCAATTAGTGTTCCATACGTTGATTGCTTTTAATATCAAATTTTATTACAGAGGTATAAAATGATCAATAAACTTCACAAAATACATTCCAAATGAGTTTTCAACAAAGTTTTTTTTTCTGTTATTTACTGAAAACTGATGACCTTGAAATTTTTGTTTTTTTTTTATATGCCAGGTAAACTATTAAAGGTAATGCTTTCGTAACAATTTTAGTTTAATCTACACCCTATGGAGAATATTTCAAAATATTTTTAGCAGAACTTTTCGAAATGAGGGGGGACAGCGATTTTTCGCAACCTTTTAAAAATAATACAAAGAAAAGTGTGCGCAAGTATTACATTATATATATTTTTGAACTCGTGTTTTACAAACTTTCATTTAACACCCCACTCGATGACCTGGTAAATTTTTTTTTTTCACTTTCGATTTTACCTCCAAGAACTAACCCTTTAAGTCAAAATTTAACTTTCAAAACTATACTATATGGAGCTATCAATTCAATATTAGTACCAAATTTTAACTTTCTATGTCAAATAGCTTCGGAAAAAATCGGGTTGTAACAGACAGACGGGCGGATAGACGGACATACACCGAAGTGATCTTATAAGTATTCCGTAAGGGACACTAAAAAATGACTAAATATTTGGCTATTACTCCTCTCGCTAAATGAAGTTTCGTGAAGAAAAGATTTTCTGAAATTCATTCATTTCTTCACGTCTTAGGGTTCCCTGATCGTGAAAAACAGTTCCTAATTTCCTTCGCTAAGTTGGTCTCTCTGCTTGCTTATCTGACTGTTACCGTAATAATTCCTTGAAGCAGAGATTCCACATTTGGTAGACATGTAATCCCTGAAGTGAAAAGTAAACTGTAGATTTTGAGAACTATTGGTTCATTGAAAAGGAGTAAAATAGGAGATGGTGGACCAATTTTGTTAAGTTCTGGTGTTAATGAAAACACATTTTAAACCTAATTATTAAAAATGGAGAGGGGAAAAGAGTCATAAGAACTGTTAAGAGCGGTAAAGATGATTGATCGTTTTATCATATCCACTTTACAAAATCTTAAAGGTTATAACCAGCACTAATCTGCTTTTAAATTAATTAAGATTAGTTCAAGGTCAAACACATCTTTGCCAGTCATTCGAGAAATTTTCGCAAATATGTTCATTTCTACGCAGCCCAAATTTAAAGCTAATGGGTTTTTTCTTGAGGATTATCTCAAAACTGACGTTTCCATTAATAATTCTCTTTCCTTGAAACAATAAGAAAAATATATCCGGTAAGAAGTAGCACAGACGGATTAAGCCTATGCATTTAGTAAATATACCAAAACATTTGATTTATAATAAAAATTGTACAAATAAACTTAACAATGACAATTTACAGGAAAAACACCGACATGCAAGTAAATATTTGTAATGTAACTTTTTAAAAAATGTGTAACATCAATGAGTTGTTTTATTGACTCAGCCATAAGATTTTTATTGGTTGTAATTGCTTGATACCAAGAATAGACTTATTTAATAAATCAGATGGATTTATGCAAAAAGATATATCTTAGTAAATATAGGGTCTGGTAGGAAAAGTGCGATCAGGGGGTAACTACTGTCAATAAGTTTTGAAAGCGAAAATAAAACAAGATGAATTAAAGAGTCGAAATAAATTTATTCTTCAGTATAATCTTCCTTAACCTCAATAAATTTTTTCCAGCGACTTTCCAATTCATTTACCCCATCTCTGAAGTGGTTTTCAGGAAGACCTTCAAAATACCTATCTACGGATGCTATCACCTCATCATTTGTTGAAAAACGCTTCCCATGTAGAAATTTTTTGAGGTTTGGAAATAGATGGAAGTCAGATGGAACCAGATTCTGGTAAATAGTGTGGATGTTTGAACAATTCCGTCCAGTGTAACCGTTACCAAAGCACTGTGATCAGGTACATTGTCACGTTGAAAGACAATTTTTTTCTTCTGCAAACCGGGCCCTTTCTCACAAATTTTCTTATCCAGCTGGTCCAAAAGGTTACAATAATACTTTCCTGTGATTGTTTTACCCGTTTGAAGGTAATCAATTAACACAATTTCACCACTTTGGCTGCTTTGGAGCTGAACAACCGGGCTCAGTCCACTGTGTGGTTTGTTGTCACAGTTCAGAATCACAGTTCCGATGTTAGCAAATGCGACACCCATCTTGTGAATAGCTTTCTTATACCCAAAACATCAGTTAAGATCTCATGTACTGATCCATGTGAAATGGCTATAGCCTCGGCTAAATCATCAATGGTCTTCCATTACCATATCTTGTACTTGCACAACAACAGTTTCTTCAGTTGTTGCAGTTTTTGGACGTCCTGAACGTGGATCATCATTGACGCTTGTATGACCACGTTGGAACTTTAAAGGCAGCTGATAAATAATGAATGACTTGACAGATCGACTTAAAATTTAACGTGTGTTCATATGACAGATAAAGCTTCAAAATGGTGTTCAATATTTTGTTCAAGTGATGCTCCATAGGTGTCGTTTTCAAAACTTACTGACTAACCTGATACAAACAATTTTTACGTCAAATATTAAATATAAAATAAGGTCCTATCTCTATTTCAGAAACTCTAAAAATGGGATGAAGAATAACACAGTGCAACACATAAAATGTAAACTGAATTCTGATTTCAGTTTCTGGAAGTGCCCACCCAAACTAGCAAAACCCTATTTGGGTTTTGATAGTTTAGTTCGAATTTTTTTTTGCCATCAATTTTATTGCTCGAGCTTTGGTTTTGCACGGCTATATCTCGTAAATTATTGGGAATTTCTCAATGCAATCTTCAGACGAAATATTCTTCACACTAAAATGCACAATTTTTATGAACAAGTCGAGGCCAGATTTTCACTCTTTCGGAGTGTTTTTAGTGCAGAGAGCCCGAAAAAAATGCCATTTTTTCACATTTTCGACCAAACCGTGCATATTTTAGCATAACTGTCTTCGACAAAAATGTTCTCTGCATCAACACGAGTAACTTTGCTGAACATTGCAATAACCTACAATCGATCCTTATAGTTCTTTTGGCCGTTGTAAGGAATTTCGCCACCAAATAGTACATTTCACACCAAAATTTCAGCTTTCATCAGCAAATATATCTTTTTTTGTGTTAAAGTTTATTTCGCAAATTTTTATCCATTTTATAGAGCTATCGTGCATATATATGTACTATAGAGCACTGTGCTAGTATTGGTACAGTGCCATATACTTAACATGCGCACGTGTTAGATATATGGTACTGTACCAATACTAGCACAGTGCGCGTCAATTCCATATTACACACAAGCGATTCCCCGTTCAAATGTGTGTGTATTTATTACAGCGTGTGTGTGTGTGTACCATAGCAGTTTACAAACAAAAATTTTTTTTTCAATTTCTTTTCCAAAAATAGATGCTAATGATTAGTAAACATTCAAAAGTGAGCTAAAAAAAAACCCAGTTCCTTGAACGTAAAACCTGAAAAAAGTTGAAATTTTGGTGTGAAATTCCTTACAACGGCCAAAAGAATTATAAGGATCGATTGTAGGTCGTTGCAATGTTCAGCAAAGTTACTCGTGTTTATGCAGAGAACATTTTTGGGTAAGACAGTTATGCTAAAATATGCACGGTTTGTGAGTTATGGTCGAAAAAAAATGTGAAAAAATGGCATTTTTTCGGGCTTTCTGCACTAAAAACAATCCGAAAGAGTGAAAATCTGGCCTCGACATGTTCAGAAAAATTGGGTATTTTAGTGTGAAGAACATTTCGTCTGAAGATTGCATTGAGAAATTCCCAATAATTTACGAGATATAGCCGTGCAAAACCAAGCAAAAAAATTAATGATGACAAAAAAAAAATTCGAACCAAATCAGGGCTGTCAAAGTCAAGCACAATTCGAGCCAATTTCGGAGGTAACGCCTCCCGCTGCCCCCACCACTGCTAGACGTTAAGAGGCCGAGCCGCCGATCGCGGCTCGGCAGCTTACCAAACACACATGCGCTCCTCCTATGTCTCTCATAGCCGCTCCTGAGACTGCGCGAACGGCGGCAGCAGCAGTGGTGGTGGGAGCAGCGGGAGGCGTTACCTCCGAAATTGGCTCTAACTGTGCATGACCTTGACAGCCCTGAACTAAATTATCAAAACCCAAATAGGGTTTTGCTAGTTTGGGTGGGCACTTCCAGAGACTGAAGTCAGAATTTAGTTTACATTCGATGACCTCGAAAATGTTGCACAGTGTAATGAAAAAAGAAATTTCTTTCTAGTTTATTTATTTAGAGAATTCTTTAAACAATTGAGGACCAGCGTTCGACCGAAAATTGAAATATATTTAACGATACATTTTTTAATTTTTAAATAAAAAGTAACTCGTAAAACAAATCTTATTATTTGTGGTATTGTACTTTTTTAATGGCCTGTAAATTTATAACATCATTTTATAGACGCAAAAAATGATCATGGTTTATCATAAGGGCTATGGAAAGAAATATAACTTTCAAAAGCCGATTACTGAGAGACGGGGAAAAAAATACCCCTATCTTATAATGAAAATTTTATCACCTTCTAAAATTGATAACCTGGGAAAGAGCGGATTTCAAAAAAAAGAATTTTATTTTATAATAAAATTACCACCTTCTCAAAGTCATGATCGAAGCAGGTTAAATTTCCCAAAACAGAACTCTTTCTTGAAATAACATGCTTCTACCTTTTTAAAGTAATGACTGGGAAGAAGGTGAACGATTTCTCCAAAAAAGAACCTTTCCTTATAAGAAAAATACTCCCACCTTCTAAAATTGTTAACCACGTTGTGAGATTTTCAAAAACTATGTTGGAAATTTGGAAGTTTTTGTACACCAAACACTTTATTTTTCCACTCGATGCACGTTCCACTAACTCTGTTAGCTTCATGAGAAGCGAAGATTGACCTTTCTTATAACACACTTTTGCGACTACCCCTTCTAAAGAACCCCCCCGAATATTCGCTGAGTCCCTTCTTGAAAGCGAGGTCTCGCCAGCCCACCCTTTCCTCAAGCCTACTTTTCACAAATGTATTTTAGTCTAATTCACTTTTACCTCCGGTATTGGTTGGTGAATCCAATGAGTTACGTTTCAGTTCTCTAAAAAAAAAATTTTTTACCTTTCCTGTTAATATTTCGCGAACATGATATTATTAAAAGTACTTAAAAGTACCAAAAAAAAAAAAAACAATGAATTGCAATATTTTAAAAAATCTTTTACTTTGCTAAAAATGATCATTTGGTCAATTAGTATGTAAGAGTATAACAAGAGCAGCAGATTTTAAAAAAGAAATTATTTGACAAAAAATTGTCAGACAGTTAAAAATCGGAATTAAAAGAAAGGAAAATGTAATTTTAAAAAAATTGGCGAGTAATTTATTATAAATATATAATTAAAATACTATTAATAACGCACATGTGTCGAAGTATATTGTGTATTCAAGATCTTAATTTTCCTCTGAAAATACTTACATCGCTGGAAAGTTAGATATCTTTTTGAAAAAGTCCTCCTTTACTTAACTAACAAGAAGAGTATTGTCAAATCAATCCCTTATGTAGGCGTGATGCTGTGTACATGTATTTTCAAATTTGAAGTCCTAACTTTTATTTACAAAAAGTTACTTTGGCTGACTCGTCCTTCCTCATTTGAATTATCTGCTTAATATTTAAAAAAAAATGACAAATAACATGTAGGCTGAAAAGTTTTAGGTCTGACACATAGATGTCGCCCTTTTAAAAAAATCCGATGATTTTTAGGAAGTACCAACCTTCAGACGACACGTGTCAAAATTTCGGGACATTTTGATGATTAGTTTACAAGTTACAGTGGTTTTAGTGACGCTACTTTTGATATTTTCAAAACAATAGAAAAAATTGAATTTTGTGTGTTGATTAAACACTGTTTTTTGATGGAAAAAAATACCGTTCAACCAAAGCAATGGCTTGATAAGTGTTATGGGGACTCTGCACCTGGAAAATCACTCACATTTATTGGTTTGCTGAATTTAAACGCGGTCGTACAGATCCACATAATTGTTTCGGATGACCGTTAAATTGAAATTGCGTGAGATAGCTGACACCCTAAAGATATCAAACGAACGTGTTGGTCATATTTTGCATGAACATTTGGGCATGAGAAAGCTCTGTTCGAAATAGGCACCGCATTTACTCACAAAAACGAGTTGATAATTTTGAACGCTGTTTGGACCTGTTTAAGCGCAATAAAAAGGATTTTTTCATGCGATATGTGACAATAGATGAAACATCCCACCATTACACACCGGAATCAAATCGGCAGTCAGCTGAGTGGACAGCAGCCGGTAAAAGGCCCGAAGAGACCAAAGACACAACAGTCCGCTGTGAAGGTTTTGGCCTCTGTATTTTGGGACGCGCATGGAATAATTTTCATCTACTATGCTGAGAAGGGAAAAAAGACCATCAATAGCGAATACTATATAAAGTCATGGTGCGTTTGAAGGCAGAAATCGCAAAGAAGCGGCCCCAAATGAACAAGAAAAAAGTGCTCTTTCATAAAGACAATGCACCGTGTCACAGGTCAATGGTTACGATGGAAAAAAATTGCATGAATTGAAGTTCG
>CM032454.1:126954557-127044832 GCA_019049505.1 Pachyrhynchus sulphureomaculatus
TCGAAATAAAAAATAAAGCAGATTTTAAAAGTTTCAATTATGTTTCAGTGGCTTTCCATGGAGATGAATTATTTTGGATTTGGAAATTACGTAATCGTTCACAAGATTTAAATGAAGCAGATCTGCAAATGAGGCACAAAATGTTAACGTTATGGACCAATTTTGCTAAATATGGGTAAGCAAATAAAAAAAATTAAAATCCAAACAAATTTCCATGCGATTTTAGTAGTTATCGATTAAGAAGTCTAAGAAAACAATATATAATTGAAAAAATCCCATGTAATAAATTGGCTAAAATAGTGACGGATTTGGTGTTTCTAACGTAATAGGCGAGAAAGTTTTCTAAAAATAAAAAAAAATCTTTGTGGATTCATGCCCAGTTTTGTAAAATATATTTTGATGGGAATCATTTCTCGGCATGTTGGAAAACACTAGTAGTAAAAGGAATACTTCTTTGGGTACTTTAATGCAGGAAGTAAAAAAAACACAGAGATCTAGCCGATATTCTTGATAAAAGTTCGTAAAGTAGTCAAAAACCCTGGCTATTTCAAATCAATTTTGACAAGAAAGATGATGCAGAAATAGCGCATATGTCTTACAAATAAACAAAAAATAAGCTAGTAAAATTGTTGGTGCTTACTTTCATATTCCTGTCCGCATTGAGCTTTCAACAGAGAACAGAGTTACAGATAACGAACTCATTAACGACCCTAATGGCAGTAGTCTAGAAAAAGATAATATTTCCCAGTGGTTTTTATTAGAAACTACTTTCTTTTTTTCTTTTCAAAATATTCAAGCAATATTTAATTGCTTCAAGGTCTTGAGTTTTGATGGCCAAAAGACATAAACTTGAAAGTACTTTTTAGTGTTCCATACGGACCACTTATGGGATCACTTCGATGTCTGTCTGTCTGCCTGTCAGACCCGATTTTCCCTTGACATAGAAAGTTGAAATTTAGCACAAATATAAGAATTGATGGCCGTGTAGTTTTGAAAGGTAAATTTTGACTAAGGGGTGGTGAACTCATAGGTGAAAAAAAAATTGCAGGGTCATCGAGTGGGATATCAAAGAAAGATTGCGAAAACACCAGTTCAAAAACATATATGATGTAATACTCTCGCAATTTTTTTATATTATTTTTTTAAAATGGCCAAAAATCGCTGTTCTGATGACTGATCAAAAAATTTCGAAAAAACTCCATAAGATCAAAATTGAGCGAAAATTATCGCGAGTGTATTACATTTAATAATTTATCTGGTATAAAAACCAATCTTTGACTTAACAATATGGTTGGGATTTTTTTCGTGTACAGTTGTGAATTTAACCGGTAACAGGAGCCATGAAATATCAATACGTATTCGCTGCACTCAGTAATTTACTCATATACGTTTGAGTACATTAGTGTTTAAGCATTGGGCCAATCACAAATAAAATAAATTTCCATGATGACTGGTTATCAACCAAAAGGTACCGAGACAAAATAATTTTACTTTATTTGTTTATAATTAAACAAATACTAGTACCTAAAGTAAATATTTCTTTTAAACTTTTACTACAAGGATTTCTCGCTTTTTATTTATTCTTGGTAACTAAGTTGGGAATGTGGAATCTTTGGCACAATGACACTACTCAGAATATATCACCACTACACCAAACACTTTATTTCTGCACTCGACTCGCGTTTCGCTAACCATGTTAGCTTCATCAGAAGCGATGATTGACTAATGCTAAATTACTGCCCTATTTATACTTAGCCTAACCCTTGAATTACTCAAGCGGAACTAATGGCATAGACGAGGCCATCAGTTCCGGTCAAGTAACCAGTAGAGGGGATTATAAGGAATAGGCCCTGAGTCTTTATTTAAACTACTTTTACATTTTGTAATTTTCATACTTTCCTATGCGTTCAACAACCTCCTATCAGAGACTTTTTAATTAATCTTAGATTATCTAATGTTATAATATGATCAGCTTCAAGGGCATGTTTGGCAGTACCTCGAAGAATTACTTAGGATGAATGACTTTGAGGACGAAATTATTCATAAATACTTAACATTATCAAAACTTTGTATGGCACAAAATTATTTTCAATATAACAGTCAATTTTATGTTCAGAAAGAAGGAAAAGCTATGGGTAATTGCCTATCAGCTTTCATAGCCAATTTATTCATGAGTAAGTTTGAAACCGAAACCAGTCTAGAATTTGAATATTTTCCAAGGGTATGGTATAGGTATGTGGATGATATTTTCGCGATTTTTGATGCAAAGAAAGCAAACATTGATGATTTTGTTTCCAAATTAAATAGCCGGTATGATTTCATTAAATTCACTTACGAAGTTGAGAACAAAGGACAACTGCCTTTTCTAGATATTTTAATTATTAAAAATAATAATAGATTAGAATTTGATATCTATAGGAAAGACACAGTAACAGATAGATATATTCCTAATGATTCATTTCATTGCAAACAACACAAATTAGCCGCTTTACATTTTTTAAGTTCATCGTTTGGTCACTTTTCTTCTGAATAGAGTAAACTTCAATAATGAAAGGAATCGTATTAGAAATACGAATAGAGGTAATGGTTATGACGATGACTTAGTAAACAGGCTAATAAATAGACATAAGTTCAGGTTAAATATTCAGAATTCCACCTTTTTTATACGCGAAGAAAATAACTACAAGTATGTTTCCATACCATATAATCCGAAATATAGCAGGGGACTCAATAAGGTATTTAATAAGGTAGGCCTCACCTTAGTCTATAAGTCATCAGACAGTCTGAGGACTATTTTAGGAAATCTCAAAGATAAGGTTCCTAATTATGAGAAAAGTGGAATTTATGAAATTAGTTGTAATGATTGTGACAAAAAGTATGTTGGGCAAACTAAAAGGTCAATTAAAACACGATTTAAAGAACATTTAGTATACTTAAAATACAGTAGAACAGAAAAGTCTAGCATTGCCGAATATGCCCTTGAAGCTGATCATACTGTAACATTAGATAATTTAAGATTACTTAAAAATGTATCTGATAGGAGGTTGTTGAACGCATACGACAGTATGGAAATTATAAATATGAAAGTAGTTTAAATAAAGACAGAGGACCTATTCCTTATAGTCCCCTCTACTGGTTACTTGATCGGAACTGATGGCTTCGCCTAAGCCATTAGTTCCGCTTGAGTAATTCAAGGATTAGGCTAAGTATAAATAGGGTAGATTTGCAGTTTAGCTTTAGTCAATCATCGCTCCTGATGAAGCTAACATGGTTAGCGAAACGCGCGTCAAGTGCAAAAATAAAGTGTTTGGTGTAGTGGTGATATATACTGAGTAGTATTCTTGGTAATTCTTATATTGAAAATGTTTGACTGAATTTCATAGAATACTTCAGCAATCACGGTAGTGAACACTAATTGCGGTGGTGCGAATTGTACTTGACCGGTTTTTATTTTTATTAATGTACATTTATTGCATAAAATAGTTACTTAGTGTGTAACCTAAAAACACTAGAATTCAAGGTTTTCCTAAAGGAATTTTCTGGAGATGTATTATTTCGCAAATAAAGGTTTATTTTTTTTGTATCACAGTACAGAATAAGGTGTTGATATTTTCATTTTATTTGAATTTGAATAATTTGTTTTTGCCAAAAATTAATCCCTTATGCAAACTTTATTTAAAGCTATTATTAGACTAAGATAAAAAGTCGTTGATCTCAACCTAATTGTTAGAATTGTTATTTGTTTGGTATTTTCGTTTATATAAACATATAATGTCTTGCCAAATTTGAACAAGATAATCTCTTTATGTCACATTGCACCAAATTCATTTATTGGTAAATATAAAATTTAAATTATACACACAGTGACACAAGTATGAATGATTATGCAATTTTGTTTTAAAATAACAATTTTTATAGAATCATAGTGAAATAATCTTAGGTATAAAACCAGTTCTTGATAAGAATTAGTACTATTAACGCGGGCTGATACCGAGCCGTGGCTTTAATGGCCTTTTTGATAACGTTTTATTTAAATAATTCAAGACGAATGAGCTACTTCATGTGTGAATTAGAGAACACATATCTAGAACATTTTAAGCTATCCGTGTAATCTCGGTCCTTGGGAATCTAGTTCTATGAAAAAGCATACCTATTGGGAACGAGATCATTACAATTTCGTGTATTAATCACGATGAAACCTTGAGTATTCAACTGATTCTAAAACTGGATATAGAAGTTTAATGACGCAAATTTCCACCTTAACGGTCCGGTCCTGGAGTCCGACACATGCAAAACTAAAACATCAAAAGCCTTTACATTCTCCTAAAGTGACGACTTGAGATGTATTGCCATGTAGAACAAGTGGCAAATACAGTTTTAAGGATGACCGAAGCATCACAATAAATGTTAATTCGGAAGGAAGGGTGAACATGATTGAGAACTTTTTTCCCCTAGCGTCACAAAATGTTGATGGTTGTACCGAAACCAATTGAGTGCTCGCACTTCAAAGACACCTCTACCAGTGATATCTTCTAACATGTAGGCTGGAAAGTTTTTGGTCTGACATATAGATGTCACCCTTTTCAAAAAATCCATGTGATTTTTAGAAAGCACCAACCTTCAAACGATACGTGTTAAAATTTCATGACATTTCAACGATTAGTGTACAAGTTACAGTGGTTTTAGTGAGGCTACCTTTGATATTTTCAAAACAATGGAAAAAATCGAATTTTGTATGTTGATTAAACACTGTTTTTTGATGGGAAAAAATACCGCTCACGCAAAGCACTCCTCATTTACTTGTATGCTGAATTTAAACGCGGTCGTACACATACAAACGATGTTGAACGCTCTGGATGCTCAAATGAGGTGGTTACACCGGAAAACATAAAAAAAACTCCATAAAATTGATTAGATGACCGTAAAGTAACATTGCGTAAGATAGCTGACACCCAAAAGGTATCAAAAGAACGTATTGATCATATTTTACATGAATATTTGAGCATGAGAAAGCTCTGTTCGAAATGGGTACCGCGTTGCTCATAGTGGACCAAAAACATCGTCTTGATTCTCAGCGCTGTTTGGACCTATTTAAGCGCAATAAAAAGGATTTTTTCTTGCAATATGTGACAATGGCTGAAACATGGATCCACCACTACACACCAGAATCAAATCGGCAATGAGTAGACAGCAGCCGGTGAAATCCGCCCTAGGCGACCATAAACGCAACAGTTGGCTGGGAAGGTTTTGGCCTCGGGATGCGCATGGAATAATTTTCATCGACTATGCTGAGAAGGGATAAACCATTAATAGCGAATATTATATATAGTTATTGGTGCGTTTAAAGGCAGAAATCGTAAAGAAACGGCCCCAAATGAACAAGAAAAAAGTGCTCTCTCATTAAGACAATGCACCGTGTCACAAGTCAATGATTACGATGGTAAAATTGCATGAATTGAAGTTCGAATAGCGTCCTCATCCACCGTATTCTCCAGATTTGTTCCCCCAGCGACTATTATCTATTCGCAGACCTCAAAAAAAATGTTCGCGGAAAAGAGATTTGGCTCCAATCAAAAAGTTATCGCCGAAACTGAATCCTATTTTGAAGGCAAAGACATATTCTTCTACAAGAAAGGTATAGAAATGTTAGAAAAGCGTTGGACTGATTGTATTGCTTTTAAAGGAGATAATGAGATGAATAAAGTGGAATTTTGCAAAAAAAAATTGTTTTAAATAGCTAGACCAAAACTTTTCAGCCTACATACTAATAAATTAATTTTCAGTAAAATTGGTAAAATGATTTATCCAGTACTTTCCTTGCAAACATGTGGTTTTAAAATAAGTAATGAATTTGACTTTCTCAAGCAAAAAGAAAGTAAGTTTCCATAAAATCATACAACATATCAACACCAACCTCTTTCACCCTCTTTCCATGAAACTATATCGCTCAAAAGCTATAGATCTCATCTCTCTTTCAAATATATCATTTCGTTCAGGTGGTTTGCTGCCAACAGACCGACAGCCTAACAGTCGGATAGATAGACGGATGGAAATCGAAATGTATATTTTTAACCATCTAAGAATCCTAAAACCGTAACGAAAAGCAAAACTGCAGAGGGTAATTTAGCAATATTATGATTTTATCCTTTCTGGGGTATCACCAGGAGTATTGTCTTGAGTTTTGGACCTCAAACAACTTGTGCTCTTTTGTTTATAAACACTTAAGGTTTCAAAACGCGCTTTATGAGCTTAAAATGTGAATAACTCCAGTTATATAAGTTTGATCGAGACAAAAAAAAATCTCTTCGTTGGTTTTTAAGTCCCTCAAGTGCGTACGTAACCTATAAAAAGGGAAAAAACAGACAGGAAACTGTTTTTTTTTTTTCATTTTATTGTACAGGTCGACTAAGTGAACCGATCGGCTTGAAACTTTTAGAAAATATGCCTTTTGTTATACCAAAAATACCCTGAAATTTAGGTACAAAAAGATTGAACTCAGTGGTTCAGTGGATCTTTTTTTAAAAAAATTTAGGTATCGACGCCAACTTTCCAATGCTATTAAAAAAAATTGTGGAGACATTTTAGCCGTTTTTTTACATTTGTTTATTAAATAAATAACAACAAATGCGTTTTACGGTCATTTAGAAAATAAGATTGAAAAATTTTTGTCACATCTGAAAGAGAATCGCGAGACCTTTATTAAAAAAAATCATTTTAGTTAACGTGGACTCGAGATATTTAACTTTTTATATTTTGGCCAATTGTTAATTAATAAATGCATATTTTTGGCTATAATTTGGACTGTATCGTTTTGAAACATTCTCGGTTCATGTGACATCCAAAAAAATTTTAAGTGCTATAAAATCTAATTAGCAAGCATTTTAATATAATTGTTACTAACTGTCCTTAAAAGTGTTTTTTTATTGTTCCGTAAGGAACACTTATAAGATCACTTCAGTGTTAGTCCGCCTGTTTGTCTGTCTGTCTGTCCGTTTGTCTGTCACACACCCGATTTTCTACGAAAGTATTTGAAAGTTAAAATTTGGCATTAATATAGGAATTGATGACCTGATCAGAGCCGTGTAGTTTTGAAAGTTAAATTTTGACTTAGTGGGTTAGTTTTTGGGGGTTGAAATTGGAAGTGTAAAAAAAAAATTCTTACTAGGTCATCGAGTTGGGTGTCAAAAACTTGTAAAAATGTATATAATGTAATATTTGGGCACACTTTTCTTTGTATTATTTTTAAAAAGTGCGAAAAATCGCTGTCCTTATCTCGAAAAGTACTGATCAAAAAATTTTGAAAAAATTCTGAAATATTCTCCGTAGGGTATAAATTGAAAGAAAATTATCACGAGTGCATTACCTTTAATAATTTTATCTGGTATATAAAAAAAAAAAAAAAAATTCTAGGTCATCAGTTTTCAGTAAAGATCGGAAAAAACTTTGTTGGAAACTCATTTGGGGTGTGTTTTGTGAAGTCACTGATCAATTTATACCTCCGCAACAGATATTTTTATTTTAAAAGCAATCCACGTACGGAACACCAGTTGCGCAAGTCCGACTTGCACTTGGCCGGTTATTTATTTATACATAGAGCTTAGTTGCAAAATTCATTAACTCCCTTGTTTTTTAATAAGTTGAGAATTCTTTTATATGTTATTTTTTCCCCAGCAATTCGATGGGCAACTTAGCTTTTCGATATGATCGATTTCTTAAAAGTTTAAAAAATGTATAAAAAAACACTATTATAACTTATATTGATTGTTAGTAATTTAATTTCAACATCTCATTAAGGGATAGTGAAACTATTATAATATAAATATGAAATAATATAAAGTAAAAAAAATTGTTAAATCATAATATTGCTGTATCTAGACTATGCAATTTCAAATGTTTTTTTACTGCACTATAAATTCTTAAGGCAGTAATGCACTGAAAAGTATATGAGTGTAATACTAACAGCACCAAATACGAAACATATACGTATTAATATTTCACAGTTGTTAGTCCCTGTTAAATTAACAACTTTCCACGAAAAAAAAATCTCCACCATATTGTCAAGCGAAATTTATTTTTTTATACCGGATAAATTATTAAAAGTAACGGTAAATTTTCGCTCATTTCTCTAACCATGTAAGCATCATCACGAGTAATGACTGACTGTCGCTGAATAATGAATGAAAAAATCACCAAAGTTTAAAGAAGATGAATACTAACCTAACCTTACTTTCAGTTTATTTTATTGCAATTCTATCGTAGTATAAAAGTACAATTCCTTCGCGATAACGATAGGGACAAAGGCATGTGAAAAATAAGCGTTGCTAAATCTCTCTCTCTCTCTCTCTCTCTCTCTCTCTATATATATATATATATATATATATATATATATATATATATAAATATATATATATATATATATATATATATATATATATATATATATATATATGTATATATATATATATATATATATATATATATATATATATATATATATATATATATATATATATATATATATATATAGATATATATACATACTTTTAAATGTAACTTTTTTTTATTAGCCACCCGTTCCATAAAAAGTTAAGACCTACAAAAAAAATATTTCTCTAACTAGGGTAAGATTAAGAGAAAACTAACAAAAAAGAACCGTATCCTCCTTTTATTGATAAGTTTGAAAAAAGTTTTAATCTAAGTGTGCTCGAGAAGACACTGATATCGGGATAAATTAATCTCTTGAGATTTTTATTTCATTACATATATTTATAACAAATTTATTTATTCATTTATTTACTTGCGTTTCAGAAATCCCACGCCAGAAGTTGATCCCACGTTAGATTCTGCTATATGGCAACAAGTAGATCCTAAAGATGTCTATTACTTTGATATTGGGGAACAATTAGGTATGGGTAACGCGTGGAACAATTACAGCATAGATTTTTGGAAATATCTTTATGGTACTTTTGGAAATCCTCCTTATGACACATACTGAATTACCTAGTTATAATTTTTTTTAGATTAATATAAAAATTGACAAATTTATTTTAAGTTTATTTCAATTTAAAGTTTATATTTATAGCGTCAGTTTAACTAATAGGCCGTTCTTGGCCTTCAACACTGCCTTTTAGGACTATCATGAAAAATTATAATAATGAATTAGTATTCCACAATAATAAATATATATATATATATATATATATATATATATATATATATATATATATATATATATATATATATATAGAAAGAGGAAGGACAGTTAAACTTAGGATTATATATATATATATATATATATATATATATATATATATATATATATATATATATATATATATACAGTCAGTCCAAAAAGTCTCCATACACCACCAGCTTTCCACACTATTTTTCTCTTATGTTTAACTAATTAATTGGAACTAGCAGAAAACATTTTTAAATTAATATTTGAAAATTAACCAACGAGGATTAGTATTAAAAAACAAATACGGAAGTTACATCATTGTTATAAAAAAGTCTCCACATATATATATATATATATATATATATATATATATATATATATATATATACATATATATTTATATTTTTATATATATATATATACATATATATATATATATATATATATATATATATATATATATATATATATATATATATATATATACATATATAATATACATACACATATATATATATATATATATATATATATATATATATATATATATATAAATATATATTAGTTTACAAGTTACAGTGGTTTTGGTGACGTTATTTTTGATATTTTCAAAACTATGGAAAAAATCGAATTTCGTGTAGTGATTAAACATTGGTTTTTGATGGGAAAAAACCGTTCAAGCAAAGCAATGTCTTGATAAGTGTTACGAGGTCTCTGCCCCTGGAAAATCACTCACCATTTACTGGCATGCTGAATTTAAACGCGGTCGTACAGGCACAAATGATGCTGAAGGCTCTGGACTCCCAAATGAGCTGGTTACTCCGGAAAACATAAAAAATACTGACACCTTAAATATATCAAAAGAACGTGTTGATGATATTTTGCATGAACATCTTGGCATGGAAAAGCTCTGTTTGAAATGGGTACCGCGTTTGCTCACAGTAGACCAAAAATAACAACGTGTTGATGATTCTAAGCGCTCGCTGTTTGGACCTGTTTAAGAACAATAAAAAGAATTTTTTCATGCGATATGTGGCAATGTATGAAACATGGATTCAGCCCTACACACCGGAATAAAATCGGCAATCAGCTATGGACAGCAGCCGGTGAAAGCCGCCCGAAGCGACCAAAGACACAACAGTCGGCTGGAAAGGTTTTGGCCTCTGTATTTTGAGATGCGCATGAACTAACTTTCATCGGGAAAAGGAAGAGGGAGAAACCATCAATAGCAAATATTATATAAAGTTATTAATGAGTTTGAAGGCAAAAATCGCAAAGAAACGGCCCCAAAGGAACAAGAAAAAAAGTGTTCTTTCATCAAGACAATGCACCGTGTCACAAGTCTGTGGTTACGATGAAAAAATTGCATAAAATCGAAGTTCGAATTGCTGCCTCATCCACCGTATTCTTCAGATCTTGATTTAAGAACAACGTGAATTGCTTTTTCCGCACATGCCACTTTAGGGACTTCCCTGTAGCACGTGTGCTGGACCCGTAAAAAAAAATATTCGGCCTCCCGTGTGACTATTATCTATTCGCACACCTCAGTGAAGAAGTTATCGCCGAAACTAAGACCTATTTTGAAGGCAAAGACAAATCCTTCTACAAGAAAGGAATAGAAATGTTAGGAAAGCGTTAAACGGATTGTATTGCTCTTGAAGGAGACTATCTTGATGAATAAAGTCGAATTTTGCAAAAAAAAAGTATTTTAAGTAGCTAGACCAAAAACTTTTCAGCCTACGTATTATATATACGTTTATGATATAATTTATGTTTTAGAAATAAATGTGTCACTCTTATTAAACTGTTGTATTGGTCCTTCAAATAATGCAGTAAACATACGACGGGATAGCGACAATATTTAGAAAATTACTACCTAATAAAAAATGTTGGATAAGAAGTTGGTTGCCGTAACGAAAAAAAAACGACGCCATTTGAAAGTGGTGGCTTAAAACTTATTCAAGTTCTATTAACTTATTTTATTAAATCAAGTTCGATAAGGTTATTCTAAATGAAAATTAAAACGTGTCAATAGGGCATTATATTTATTTCTTGAATTCGAAAAGCACATGCGCTGTCAAACAAATTTTCTAAAGAAACTGGCTATATCAGTTCAAAATGGTCTCATGTATTTTCTAATTCCTTTAAATTTTCAATTTTTTATTATACTACAAAAAAAGCTTTAAAATTGCCAGACAACTCTTGTCAGTTGCGCTCGCAAGTGCCAGTCCTAATGAAAATAAATAATCTCTTATGGAAGTTATGGTTTTTAATATGTCATTTTCTCATCTCGACTTTTAAAATCACAAAAAATTTTTTGTTGGAATTGGAAGTAGTATAATTTTTAGGACATATAATATTTACATTAGAATTTCTGAACAAGTACAATACAAGAAAGAAAAAAAAATATTGTTAATTTTTTTCCATCTTGTTCAGTTCAGTTTAAGTGGAAATATTGGTTTTATTCACCTTTCAATCAACTTTATTACTGCGTTCCTGCAGTATAGCTCTATTTGCCTTGGTCTGTTGAAGTCAAGCTTAGCATATTAACATTAAAACGGGATCGTACATCTGACTTATCCGTAAAATATGACTAGGTAACAGGGCAACGAATCAGTTACCACTTCCAAATTTTAAAAAATTCTTTGGATAACTGGCTTGCTCAATATTAATAAAAGTCTAGTCTAATCAAGTGTGAAATTTTGCTAATAGAGAAGAAAGTAAATAACATTAATTTTATAAGTGATCCCCTGAATGTTGTACTTAAATAAGTTACTATAATAAGTATAGTAGGTATAAAAATTAATAAATATAAGTAGTAACACCAGAAGTTTCCAAGGCAGGTTGTACTACACTATTCAGTTATGTTAGCAGTATTGTGCGAAAACAGAAATAAAAAAAGTTGTACTTATGGCAGTGTTGCAATTTACTCCACTGTTTTCTACTTGTCCTTACCGCACTCAAGGAAATTGAACTAGTTCTTTATTGATGAAGATAGATAGTGGCTACGGCTAAAAAACTGTGTAGAGAGATACCGTGCCTTGTTCATGGAGAAGGTAGGTTTGTTTTTATTATAACCGACAAATTTTAGAACAATCTGAGCTAATCATATATAGAAACAAAATTAACAAAGTATACAATTATGAATCATTTAAAAATGCTCCGTTTTGTTTAAACAACATGGTTTTAATGAGACGAGCGAAGCGAAATCCTAGAAATTCCACGAGTTCATCAATATTGCATTTCTTAATATGTTTCATTTTTTCCTCTAAATTTGACTAAAATATGTTTTTTAAAATGTAGTCAACGGTCGTTTTTGTCCGTATTGTCAGTTATCATTCATATACTCGTTTATTATCAATTAAATTTTTTTTAAGTTCCTAACTGTTTCCGAAATATTACTTAAAATTTCTGTCAGTTCTAATATACGTCAAAATTAAAGAAATAGTTTATTTTTATTCTTTTTACGCCTTTATTGACATAATTCAAAGTATTATTGTTTTTATATATATATATATATATATATATATATATATATATATATATATATATATATATATATATATATATATATATATATATATATATATATATATATATATATATAAATATATATATATATATATATATATATATATATATATATATATATAAAATATATATACAGTCGACACTGTTTATAGTGAAACTCTTTATAGTGAAATTTCGGTCAACATTTTGGTCTTTCACTATATAGAGTGTCGACTGTATATATATATATATATATATATATATATATATATATATATATATATATATATATATATATATATATATATATATATATATATATATATATATATATATATATATATATATATATATATATATATATATATATATATATATATATATATATATATATATATATATATATATATATATATATATATATATATGTATATTTACTTAATACTTTTATTTACCCTACCCCTAGCTCGATGACACTGCATTGCTTTCAAGAGTTTTGAATTGAGAATTTTTTTACTTAAAAATTACAGATCAAATGTATAGTTATTCTTAAAAGTTAATGGATTTTGTGTTACTTAATATAAATTTACCAATAAACGGTTAAAAATGGTAACTAAATTATTTTCCTAACAGCGAATAACCACTTTGAATGACGTCAGCAAATCTAACGAATCAATTATCGACAATTGTAAGGGGTTGATCGCAACATTAGCCAAGAGCGATCGGTGAAAAGCACCCTCGCTACATCCACCCCATTCTAGGCATTAAAACAATGTGCAAAAACGAGTTCAGAAATTACACAATCCACCCTAAATTCGGTCTTTTACCCTTCTGCACGGCCCTATTCGAGTTTCCAATAAAGACGTATTAAATGAGAGTTCAGTTCAGGAAGAACCCTTCGATTCCAAATTTTTGTTTGGCTGGACCACCGATTCGCGTTACAGGACCGGTTTAACAATTTTGTCCATAATAAAAACAAGATTTCGTTACTAACTTCAGAAATCATACCTTTTTTCTGTCATTATATTGATATTTAAAACTTGCTTACGTAAAATCCAGAAGTGTCTAGAAATTTTTACTTAACTTGAAACTTAATTATTTCACCTAGCGTTTTACAAAATCTTTTAATCGATTTTACACACGCTTCGCCAACCTGCTTACCGCCTTCTATAGTAAGATGGTACGGCCAGCAGATCTCAAGGAGCCACGAACAACATCATTGGACTGAACTGGACTACAAGGGTTCCGTTGACCCGTTTAATGAAGTTATGACGCAAGGTCGATTCTATCTCTTGTTGCAAGAAACCCTTCCCAGTCCATTACAGACGACAGGTAAACTCTCGAATAGTTGTCCATCAATGGTGTGAGAAATTACCGATTCCTCACCATTTCTAAAATATCCATTCAAATGCAAGTTGGACTTGCGCCATTAGTGTTCCTTACCACGATTACTTTTAAAATCAAAATTAGCTATCTAATAAGTGACTTAATCTAGAATTCAGTAGTAAAAAATTTACAACTTAAATATTTGTTTAATTGTAAACAAATAAAACAAAATATTTTGTCTTCGGTTTTTTTTTATATCAGAAAAATTATCAAATATAATGCACTCGTGATAATTTTCGCTTAATCTACACTTTATTTAGACTATTGCAGAATTTTTTCAAAATTTTTTGATCATTACTTTTCGAGATAGAGTGGAGAGACAGAGGTTTTTGTCCATTTTTTTAAAATAATATAAATAAAAGTGTGCGCAAGTATTACATCATATATATTTTTAAACTCGTATTATCACAAGCCTTCATTTGACACCCCACTCGAAGCCCTTAAGTCAAAATTTAATTCTCAAAACTACACGGCTCTGATTGGGCAAACAATTTCTCTATTTGTGCCAAACTTTAACTTTCTATTCAAATAGTTTCGGAGAAAATCGGTTGTGACAGATATATACCGACGTGATCCCATAAGTGTTTCATACGGAACACTAAAAAGTTACCTCGCGATCAAGCTGCGTAATTTAAAAAGCGGTTATAATAAAAACGAATTTTGTGAACTAATTGTGAAAATACTGGAACCACCTTCTCAAAGACTAACAACTTTTTACAGATGTTGCTCTAACTCAGAGGAATCAACAAATTATATGCTCAATAAAAATATAAAAAACGAACAAGGTTTCGTTAATCTAAGAATGTAACTTAGAAAAAGACCCCACGATTCAACGGGTTGTAAGATAAATCAAACTTGTTCCTTGTATACAAAATGCGATAGAATACAAAACAACTGACCGATAGTTTATCAGCAAAATAAGAAGAATAGGAGCAAGACTTTGTCATACTTACAACAAACTGAACCAACTCACCTTAAAAACTGTTAAACAAAATGAGCTAAACGCTATACGAACTCTGGGGCTCAATAAACAATGTCTACTTAGAGAAGTAAGAACCATTAAGGATAATAATATGTATTCTCGTTTGATATAAGATTCAACGTTTTAGAAAAATCAAGTGAACGACTTCTGCAAGGGGTTTTACGAAGCACGAACAGCATTAAAAATAAGACACCTCAGCATAGTTCGGTTTCAACCCACTGTGCGCTCTATTGTTACTGAAAAATCTTTTTTTAAATATATTCAATAAAAGGAAGGATTGGATGACAGATGACATTCTAAGACTAATGGAGGAAAGACGGTTACACAAAAACAGAACTTGCAAAAGAGAATATAGCAGACTACACACACAAATACAGAAAGAAATTCGAATAGCTAAAGATAGGTGGTATGGTGAAAGATGTAAAGAGATAGAGGAGTTGCAGGGAAAGTATGATAGCTTTAATATCTTCGAAAAATCAAAGGTTTAACTAGTGAACGGAGAACGAAATCAAATGGACATTTAATAGATCATCAAGGAAACGTTGTTATCGATAGAGAAGAGAAGCTCAAGATATGGCAAGACTATAATACAGAGTTATTTTCTGATGCGAGACCAGATCAGCCACAATGCTCAATAGACTTGTTTGGGCCGTGTATTACCACCGACGAAGTGCGCATTGCAGTAAATCAACTAAAAAATGGAATTTCTTAAGCTCTTAGATGAGGATTGAATTAAGTGGCTTACGGTAATCTGCAATAAAATCTATGATTTAGGCAGAATACCAGAAAGCTAGTTAAAGTCTGAGTTTATAACGATCCCAAAAAATGCAGGCGCTAAAAAAAGCGGAGAATATTGAACAATTAGCCTCATAAACCATCTTTTGAAAAATTTCTGAAAATCATTCACAGAAGAATATACAAGTTGTGTGAAGAAAACATGTTAGCTACACAATTCGGTTTTCGTGATGCCATGGGAACCAGAGAGGCCTTGTTTTCTATGCAGGTTTTGATTTAGCCATGTAGAGACGTCAATTGTGACGTATATTTGCGCCTGATCTACTACCAAAAGGCCTTTGATAGAGTCCAACATCACAAAATGTTCGAAAGACCTTGGGCTAGATGGAAAAGATCTGCGGATTATTGGCAACCCCTACTGGAACCCGATAGCATTTATTAAAGCAGAAGGGGAGCGCGTAGAAGCAATATCGATTGAGCGTAGAGTAAGAGAGGGTTGTGTTTTGTCTCCACTATTATTTAATATATACTCCGAGCAAACCTTCAGAGAGGCACTGGAAGAGGCTGATGAAGGAATACTGCTTAATGGGGAGCGAATAAATAACATTCGTTTTTCTGACGATACGGTGGTTATGGCTGATAACTTAAAGGGTTACAACATCTTATGACAAAAATAAACGAAGTCAGTAATGGATACGGCCTCGAGCTTAATATCAGCAAAACAAAGTACATGGTAATCAGCAAGTCTCCGGTTCCTGCTACCTTGTTGATGGTTAACAATCAACAAATCAAAAAAATACTCATATTCTAGGTACTAGGATAAACGAACAATAGGATGATTCGCAGGAAATTCGTTGCCATATCGAAAAAGCTAGTGCAGTTTCCTCAAAATGACATCACTTTTCAAAAAGGCTCAGCAATCGAAAATCTTCTAAGATGTTATGTCTTTTGTTTATGGTATAGAATCTTAGACTCTGACTAAAGCTACTTCTAAAAAACTGAGACATTTGAATTATGGTTATATCGCCGAATTTGAAAATTTCTTATACTGACCATATTACCAACGAGGATGTCTTACGTCGCATGAACAAGTAAACTGGAAAATATGGAAACTATTAAAGTAGAAAAATTGGAGTATTTAGGACATATAAGGAGAAATGTCTCCACAGATATGGATTACTACAGCAAATACTCCAAGGAAAGGCATTTGTAAAAAGGGGACCAGGACGCAGACGTATTTTCTGGCTAAACAACCTGCGAAATTGGTTCGCAACAAATACTACCAGTCTTTTCAGATCTGCAGTGGATAAAGTAATAATACCCAGAATGATTGCCAACATTCGAACTGAATAGGCACTTTAAAAAGAAAAAGATTCAATAAAAATGATTGTCTATTTTTGTAGCACACCTAATATACAAGATGCGGCGCTTAAATCCGGACAAATTTAATTTGAATTTTCCGCCACATAATAGTTCCGCTATAGGTCGTTGTTGACGTTCGTAGAAGCCACATACTTCCAGTAAACAGTCATAACCTCGAAATGACCGAACTGTTGCTAACAAGTGCGCAGTACATCCCAAGAGTCGCGATTATTGAAAGTCTTCTCGCTGGACGTTCGGCTACTGAAAGTAATTCGCTCCTTTGGGTACCCGAGATCAACTGTGCACGACATGAGGCGTATATGTGTATCAACAGATGGTGCACCAGCACACACGAACCATTTAGTCCGAAACTGGTTATCGGATAATGTGGACATGTTCTGATCTAAAGAGTTCTGACCCCCTAATAGCCTGGATTTGACCCCCTCGACGACTATGTTTGGAGCGTAATCGAAATAGTTACTAACAAGTCCAAATACCCTAATGTGGCATCTTTCCGCACACTATCGAAGCATCATTTGCCAATATGGGCAGCCCTACTTTAAATAGAGCGTACAAGTGGTTCAGGCCAAGGATGGAGACGGTCGTTGCGGCTGAGGAAGGTTACATCGAATAATTCCACTCTGGGTCACACAACTGACATGCAAAAGAATTTTTTTTTTCATTTTAATTTTTTGACGAATAAAATTTTAAAAAAATATTTAATTTGTCTGGATTTAAGCTCAGCACCCTGTATAGTTTTTCTGGGTAAAATATATACTATACTCTGACTCGGTACCTACTTTAGCAATATGGAAAATATCGTTAAGATCCGTACAACCATCATAGCGATAACCCCAAATATACAAACAGAGAAAAGATTTAAGAATAGTCAATGTACAGACATAGGTTCTGCTACCATTTTATTACGGTGTATGTTCATCGATATATGAACTTTAAGTAAACCGGTCCTGTAATGCATGAGAACTATGCGATATTCCCTAAATCTCTCAAAAATGAAGGGTGGTACACCCGGAAAGGGAAGTCGTAAGTACAGTCTGATCTAATGTTATGTCATCAAAGCCACTGGACAACGTGGGAGTCTTTCAGATCGGCTAAAAGGTCTCAAATTTCAGGTTAAGTTTGTAAAATTTATTTTTATTTGTTCTAGTTTGATGTACAACGTTTTGTGCGGTGTCCAGTTTCAACTTGTTTTTAATTTTAAAAGTAGAATGTTTAATCGTTATACTGGAAAAGTTTTGAATATTTCCACATATTACTGTAGTTGGTACAATTTCGAAGCAAAGAAAATATTTGCTCTATTATTACAATTTAGTAGGTACCATAATTTTAAAAGTAATCTTTTACAATAAAATAATTAAATATTTATGGTTAATTAACTAATAATGTTTTCTTAGGTAAAAGACAATTTTTCTGAAGGTAAATTCGTTTTAATTCTGTCTATTCTGCTTAATTAGAAATTATTTGCTAACAATTTCAATGTTAATACAAAATTATAATTTTGTTAACATTGATTTTTCAATTGCTGTCTTCACCACAACACAAAGGTTGAAACAACACAGAGGATGGACTGAGCGTTTCGTATCCCGCTGTGAAGTAAAGATGGACACAAAAGTGTGAGAGACACAAAGCGAATGTGCGGGTCAGTAACTGTCTCTTTCTAGAATGCTGCTAAGCTACGGCGCTCTTGAAAATAATATTTCTAAGTGTTCTATTTGAATTAAAATCGGATGGGGGGCTTTTCTCGCCTTGAATGACGTCTCTGGATACTGCGCCTTGATTATTACAGGCCTACAGAAAAGAGATATGTATTGGCCGCATAGTCGATTTGTCTCTTTCTAGAGAGTGTTCAATTTTGTGAGGTTAATGCTCAGTCCATTCTCAATGTCTATGGTTGGAACTATATGTTGTCTCAAGACTACCGACCTAAATAGTTAGTTCGTTGTGCAGTTAAACCAGCCTAATAAGTTCCGCAACCATGAATATTGCCTTTTTCTTACACTTCTCCGTCCTTGAATTTGTCCGTATATTTCAGGTCTCTTGCATCATAACGTGTCCCAAGTACTACAGTTTGTCTTTCTTCGCTGTAATTATAATGTATTTTCCTTTTTTCATCATTCTCAAGAGTTCTGGGTTTATTATTTTCTCTAGCCATTTCATTTCAGTAATCTGCGGTACAACTATACTTGAAATGCCTTCACATTTCGAATCTTTAGTCCTGGACTGTTATCAGCGTAACAACACACTAGTTTAATTCTCATATAAGTTGCGTCAGAGCAGTCATTGTAGTTAGTTCAGATTCGGTACGGAACACTTATAGACTCACTTCAGTGTCTGTCTGTCACACTCGATTTTCCCCGAAACTATTTGACATATAAAGTTGAAATTTGTTACAAATATAGGAAATGATAGCCCAATCAGAGCCGTGGTGTTTTAAAAGTTAAATTTTGACTTAAGGGATTAGTTTTGGCCTGCCTTAAGCATTTGGCCAACCACAATTAAAATAAATTTCCATGATAACTGGTGACCAACGGATAGGTATCGAGACAAAATAATTTTACTTTATTTGTTTAAAATTAAAAAAATATTTAGGTAATAAATATTTGTTTTAAACTTTTACTACAAAGATGTCTCGTTTTATTGTGATTACTTCCTCAATTAGAATTGCACAGACATTTAGGATGGTTGCCGATAGTATTATATCATTTGATATCTCGTGTTATTGGTAAGCATTCCACAGTTATTTATGTGTGTGTGCTTCTCATGAATACAAGCAGAAAATTTCGTAATGAAGTCAATAATTGCGAAATATAATATAAATCAAAATGGAAGTACCAATGGAAAAGTACTATTATTCAAATGGTAAGTACTGTTATTTCAATATATACCAGTTTATAAAGAATCAATAGCTTTTTATGTATTACTTGAAAATTCAGTTTTGAATTGAAATTAATTTTTATATTTAAAAACCGATCAAGTGCAAGTTTAACTTGCGCAATTAGTATTCTGTACGTTGATTGCTTTTAAATTAAAAATTTTGTTACTGAGGTATAAAATGATCACAAAACACACTCCAAATGAGTTTTCAATAATGTTTGTTTCCGATCTTTACTGAAAACTGATGACCTTGAAATTTTTGTTTTTTTTTATATACCAGATAAACTATTAAAGGTACTGCACTCGTGATAATTTAGGTTTAATCTACATACAAGAAGAAGACCTTGCCAAATAACTATCGACCAGTCGCACTGCTTTCCATAATATCGAAAGTCATGGAAAAGGTTATCAATCAGCATCTTCTAAAATATCTTGAAGGATTCAACATTATTAGCGATCACCAATATGGCTTTCGTAAACATAGATCAACAGGAGATCTCCTGAGTTATGTAACACATATTTGGAACAACGCAATTGGAGACATTGGAGAATCTCGAGCAGTTACGCTTGACATATCCAAGGCATTCGACCGTGTTTAGCACGATGGACTGTTGGCTAAGCAACGCTCTTATGGTATGTCTGAAAAGTTCTGTTTGTGGCTCTCATGTTTCCTCAGAGAGCGTTCTTTACGAGTGGCGGTCGACGGATTTCTTTCTAACACCTTCACTATCAACGCCGGTGTGCCCCAAGGCTCCATACTGTCTCTCTTTCTCATGTACATTAACGGTCTACTGGAAAAGACCGGGAATCCAATCTACAGCTTTGTAGATGACAGTACGCTTATCTCTTCATTCACTTTGAACGCTCGGACATCGGCTACTCACGCGAATATCCGAGATAGCAGGAGGTCGTTCAACTTACCCTGGACCTGGAAGAAATTCTATCTTGGGGTGACAGTAACCAAGTGGAATTTAACGCTACAAAAACCCAGACGGCAGTTTTTTCTAAGAAAGTTAACGTTGCTAAACACAACATAGTCATGTCGGGGCACTCCATTTCCCTAACATCGTCACTCAATTTGTTGGGCGTTAATTTGGGAGCAAATATGTTCTGGCATGAACATGTGGCAGGCATAGCAAAGAGAACTTATCAAAAGTTGGGAATATTATTTCGAACCAGAAAGCTTTACCCTCCACAACAACTGTTAATTTTTTACAAAGCCCAAATTCGACCAACTAAGAAATACTGCTCCCATGTTTGGGACTCCGCTCCTAAACACACACTGCATTTGTTGGATTCTGTTCAGAGAAGGGCTGTTCGTCTGATTAGAGACCTGGAACTGACAGATGGCCTTGATTCGCTGGAACATCGAAGAACGGTTGGCGACTTGAGTCTCTTCTACAAGCATTTTCATGGAGAGTGTTTGAGGGATGTAGCCTGCTTAATTCCTTGCAGAGCGGTGCATGTTAGAAATACACGTCGCGCTAATACTTCACATCCGTATGAGGTTCAGGTTGTTACTCTGGGTACAACGCTTTTCAAGCAATCTTTTATATGGAGAACATCATCCCTTGGGAAGAATTTGCCCAGGGCTGTGTTTTCCACCGAGTACAATTTACAGCGATTCAAGAACAACGTGAATCTCTTTTTCCGCACACATGCCGCTCCTGGAGCGCTTTAGGGACGTCCCTGTAGCACCTGTGCTAAACCCAAAAAAAAACACCGTGGAGAATATTCCAGAATTATTGCAAAAATTTTTGATTAGTACTTTTAGAGATAAGGGGGGAGGGATAGCGATTTTTCGCGATTTTTTAAGTATGATACAAAGAAAAGTATGCGCAAGTATTACATTATATATATTTTTGAACTCCTGTTTTTACAAGCTTTCATTTGACACCCCACTCGATGACCTAATAAAAAAATTTTTTTTTCACTTCCGATTTCATCCCCCAAACTAACGCCTTGGTCAAAATTTAACTTTTAAAAGTACAAGGCTCTGCTGACGCCATCAATTCCTATATTAGTACCAATTTTCAACTTTTTGTGTCAAACAGTTTCGGAGAAAATCGGATGTGACAGACGGACGGACAGACGCCGAAGTGATCTTATAAGTGTTCCGTACACTAGAAATTATAGTCGTCAATAACATTAATAAAACTACATGTTGTTTTAAAGGGTTGCACCACCTTGGCGCTCGGAAAAAAATTAAAAATTTTTTTTTACGCAACTATTTATATATATATATATATATATATATATATATATATATATATATATATATATATATATATATATATATATATATATTTTGTTTTTGGCCAGTGCATTATAGTTTTAACAATAAATTTAAAAAACATATTAAAAAAACATTTAAAAATGGCGGAGATATGAAGCATCTTAAAGGACCCTCTTTTGAAAATACTTACCATCAGTGGATTTTTTTTTTCAGTCAAGAATTGTCCAAAAACTAAAAAAATCATTTTTTGTTAAGAAAGGTCATAGCTAAGTCACTACATATGAAAAACATTTTAAAATTTTTTTGTAGAAATTACAGCCATTCGAAAATAAACTCGGATTTTTCACAAAAATTTTGAACTTTAAAAATTAATAAAAAATGAACGGTGCCAATCGAAGAAACTGTATGTCAATTTCAAGATAATATTAAAAAGAATATGTGGTATGAATTTTATCAAAATCGGTTCTGTACGTCTCGAGATATTTTATCCACTAGTTTGAAAAAAGCTGTTTCGGAAAAAAAAACGCAAAAGAAAGAAAGTATCGCACCCGCGTCTTAAAAGTCTATAATTTTTTTTATATTACCTTCAATCTGCGATTCCATTTTGTAAATATTCTTAAAAGTATAAATAATAAATTTAACCAAAAAAAAAATCGATTTTTTGAAAATTTCCAGGTGGCGTAACCCTTATTTAAGATAAAATTAAGCTGTCTAAAATAATTTTCTCCCTTCTTGGGAAAATTAATTAAAGTAGCTTTAAGGTTATGAAACACGAAGGCTGAAAAGTTTTTGGTCTGACTCATAGATGTCGCCCTTTTCAAAAAATCCACCAAAGTGACGATACGTGTCAAAATTTCATGATATTTCGACGATTGGTTTACAAATTACAATGGTTTTAGTGACGATACTTTTGATATTTTCAAAACAATGAAAAAATGGATTTCATGTGTAGATTAAACACTGTTTTTTAATGAAAGAAATCCCGTTCAAACAAAGCAATGGCTTGATAAGTCTTACGAACACTCTGTCTCTGGAAAATCACTCATCATTTACTGGTATGTTGAATTTAAACGCGGTCGTACAGACATAAATGATGCTGAACGCTCGGGACGTTCAAATGAGGTAGTTACACCTAAAAACATCAAAAAAATCCACAAACTTTTTTGGATGACCTTAAAGTGAAATTGCATGAGATACCTGACACCCTAAAGATATCAAAAGAACGTGTTGGTCATATTTTGCATGAACATTTGGGCATGAGAAAGCTCTGTTCGAAATGGGTACCGCAATTACTCACGGTGGACCAAAAACAACAACTTGTTGATGATTCTGCGCACTGTTTGGACCTGTTTAAGCACAATAAAAAGGATTTTGTCATGCAATATGTGACAATGGATGAAACATGGATCCACCGCTACACACCAGAATCAAATCGGCAGTCAGCCGAGTGGACAGCAGCCGCTGAAAGCCGCCCGAAGCGACCAAAGACACAACAGTCGGCTGGGAATGTTTTGACCTTTGTATTTTGGGATGCGCATGGAATAATTTTCATCGACTATGCTGAGAAGGGAAAAACCATCAATAGCGAATATTATATAAAGCTATTAGTGCGTTTGAAGGCAGAAATCGAAAAAAAACGGCTCCAAATGAGCAAGAAAAAAGTTCTCTTTCATCAAGACAATGCACCCTGTCACAAGTCAATGGTTACGATGGCAAAATTGCATGAATTGAAATTCGTATTGCTTCCTCATCCACTATATTCTCCAGATTTGGCCTCCAGCGACTTTTATCTATTCGCAGACCTCCAAAAAATGCACGCGGGAAAAAGATTTCGCTCCAGTAAAGAAATTGTCGCCAAAAATTAGACTTTTTATGAAGGCAAAGACAAATCTTTCTGCAAGAAAGGTATGGAATTGTTAGAAAAAGGTTGGACTGATCGTATCGCTCTTGAAAGCGTCTATATTGATGAATAACGTCGAATTTTGCAAAAAAATGTGTTTTAAGTAGCTGGACCAAAAACTTTTCAGCCTGCGTGTTATATCTTATCCAACAAAGTAGAAAGATATATCCACTGCATTATATGCATACAACATAAGGTTTTCCAACTTATTTTGAAAATATGCTAAAAGAAATTAAAAATTGAGAAATCTTTATAGTTTTTTAAACTGCAGTCCATAAAAAATAATTTCTTAAAAATTACGTCATGTAAATGCGAACCGTTATGTTAGGGACACTCGTCTAAGCGAGCGATAAAATTATTGATTACTGCTCGACGAATCGTTTTTGTCATCACTTGCCGGATATTTTCTTGTAGTTCCAGGTAGCGATCAGTACTAGAGATCAGGAAAAAATGAATTTGTTTATATAAAGACGTAAGGTATGTTCACAATTATATCAAAATCAAACTGAGGGACTAAACTGAGTTAAATAATATTTAATTTTTGTTTCACTCCTTAATTTTTTTTGGTAAATTTATTTAATAATATTTTATCCTTACTTATATAACTTCACATAATATAGAAAATACCGGCGTATTTGGCGCCCTTTTGAAAAAGCCCAGTGAAAGCAAAATTTTCAGGTATACAAAAGGCATTTTATATCGTACGCATATAAGAGTTATTGACAGGCGACCAGTGGTCTCTGACAGCTTTTGATTTGCCACCCCATACCGAAGAATATTTTTTCAATTCTCAATGAATAAAGCTTCGATGTTTTCCAATTTCAGTATCCGATTAACTTGTTTATTCAGAAATGTCCGGTGCAGATTTTACTCCTTATAAAGTTTTTTTTTTCTCTAAAGAATGTAAAGAACTTAAACCTAAAAGGAGTTTTAAAAGAGATTTATAAACGTTGATGGAATTGCAAAAATAAAGTTTTTTAGTGTCTGTAAATTAACAAAAAAAGAGAGAAGTTGCCTATAAGACACTAAGGATGACCTTCGTAGTCATTCTTTGAGTAAGTTCTCTTTTATCTTAAGTAATTTGTTTTGTCCCATTGTCAAAAAATCATGCTTGGAATTTCACTTAAGCGTTAGGACGCTCAGAAACTACCAAAAAAATACTTGAAAACTTCTAAACGATATTTTAGGTGATAATTTATGTCAAATTATTTGTGTTAAAACTATTATATAAATTTTGTTAAATTCCTTTTTCATATTTACCTTAAAGAAGTCTCTACTGACTGTAGACAAATAGTAATTTACAGCAAAAAAATGTCGTAAAAATATAGAATTAATAAAAAGTAGTGCTGTTTTATGATATTTGAGAAGAAATCCCAAAAAGGCTATTATATACACAACAGGACATAGTGGTTCAAAAAACTTAAAATTGTACTTCAGAAGCATCCTAACCAACGTCATTAGCAGTTCCTATGTTTGTTCTACTAGAGATATAATATGAAATTCTTCAATATTACAGTCTGTCAAGTAAGAAGGTAACCGCTAATATACTTGAAAAAATGTGTTTCGAGAACATTTTTTGCCATCAATGTATTCTTTGGTGTGCAGCAGTAAATTGTTCAATCGCCTCCTGCATCAATAATCGCCTAGCATCTTCGAGACATGCCGTACTTACTAAGCAAATTTTTCGAATCTCATGAGACAACTGAGTCAAAGTCCTCAGGGTGTTTCCTCTGAGCTTTCTCTTTACAAGGGACCAAACGTTTTCACTAGAGTTGGCGTCCGGCGATTATGAGGACCACTATAGATGTCTTATCGTGGGTCCAAGCGAGCCACTTCGCGACATGGTTTTCGCCCAGCAAAGGATTCTTCAACGTGCTTCGAAATTTGATATCATGAGCACGAAGATGTTGTCGAATGGTTTCATGGGACACATTAAAACCCGATTTTCTTAATTTTGCCGCTCCTTAATGCAAAGTCAATTTCGGGTCCCGTGAAAACAAAGACCCGAGTGGTTTTTCGACTTTCTGAGTGACTTGACCTACCGAGCCACGTCTTGGCAAGTCGACGACATTTTTCGTCTCATTAAAATGATCTACCACTTCTTTACAAACGACTATCGACTTTTTAATATATTTAGCGGCCTCGGAATGGGTCATTTTAGATCCCGTTGGATGCGAACAAAGAAAGACTGCCTCGAACCGACAGGCACACAAGTGACTCATTTTGGATTATACGTGATTTCGACGAAAGTTCGGAATCGACTGTTACTTTGACTAAAATTCGTCGCCCTCTACCGATTTTTTGTTAAATAGCTAGAATCGCATCTGCCAAAAATGTAATTATCGGGCACACGTTCTTACTTGACTTAATAGTGTTAGATCAAGTTTAAGCTTTAGATCTTTTTTTAAGATTTAATAATTCGTTGATTGCTCGTTTACCTTTCATATGAATTAATATTCCAAAATACAATTTTTTGTTGAATCGTTAGAATCGCATCTATCAAAAATTAATTATCGCGGACACATTCTTACTTGACATACTCTACATTTATAAAGATAATATGTAAGAACTCAAAAAATAACTTAGTAAGTGTAAAGCTATCTCTTATAAAAAATGTTGTAGTACCTAACTATAATAATATAAAAGTTAGGCCTAGAATAGGTGAACATAAAATGCAAATTACACTCTGGAAAAAACGGAAACAGAGGGTAAACAATTTTTCACTTGCTACTTTAACCGCCAAATGAGAAAAACATTTCTCTTTTAATGTTTATCAGTGCAAAAAACCTGGAAGGTAAGTTTTGGATTAAATATAAAACAAATGATAAAAAATATAGTAGGTGTTTTAATATATATATATATATATATATATATATATATATATATATATATATATATATATATATATATATATATATATATATATATATATATATGGTATATCTTTCGAAATATATTTAAGCTAGAGATTTTTCTTCGTCTTCCATAAAATCTTGTATATTTCCATTATACTGACCTTGACTGACCCTGTTTTAACCATTTTTAATAAAAATTTCGTGTATTTTTCACTCTCCACAAAAAAAAACCGTTTGTATATTAACACTTAGTTTCAACTTTTGACATAACTAAATGCAATTATCAATTTACTTTATTGTCAAATGTGCTAATTTCGGTAAAGTTAGAAAAATACTTTTTTTTCGTTATTTTGCCCAATAACATCATAAGAATATATACTGGAGTTTCTACAATTAAAAGTTCTATAAAACCGACAAATAATATACAGAGTGTCCCATTTAAGAAGTATAAAGTTAATATGAGATACAGTAGTGTTGCTGTTTCAACTCTGCAAATAAAAAATGAAAAACGGGCGTCTGTGTTTATATTTTTGTCTAAATCTTCAAACAAGCGAATTAAAGAGGTAGTCCATTTATAATAAATAAGGCTGTACAAAAAATTTGACTTATAATAACCGGCCCAGTGCAAGTCGGACTTGCGCAATTACTATTCCGTACGTTGATTGCTTTTGAAATAAAAATTTTTGTCATGGAGGTATACCATAAAATGATCAATGACTTCACAAAACACACTCCAAATGAGTTTTTAACAAAGTTTCTTTTCCGATCTTTACTGGAAATTGATGACCTTAAAATTTTTGTTTTTTTTTTTATTATTATATACCAGATAAATTATTAAAAGAAATGCACTCGTGATAATTTTCGTTCAATTTATATCCTGTGGAAAATGTTCCAAAATTTTTTCAAACTTTTTGATCAGTACTTTTCGAGATAAGGGGGGGAACAACGATTTTGCACAATTTTTAAAAAATATTACAGTTATACAGGCTGGTTTATGTTTGCGTATCGAGGTCATGTTTAGTTAGTAACTTTGTGTTTGGCATTCGTGTGAATCAAGGAAGTTGTATCAGGAGACTTTTACAAGCTTTCATTTGACCCCACTCGATGATCCCTGGTGAGAAAAAAATTTTTTTCACTTTCGATTTCACACCCCAAAACTAGCCCCGCAAGTCTGTGGATGAAAATGTAACTTTCAACACTACATGGCTCTGATGATGCCATCAATTCCTATATTAGTTCCAAATTTCAACTTTCTATGCCAAGTAGTTTTGGAGAAAAATGGGGCTGGCTCGGGTGTGACAGACGGATATTTTAGACAAACAAGGACACCGAAGTGATCTTATAAATGTTGCGTACGGAACACTAAAAATAGCAATAGAATATATCACTTACAAAAATATTTTCTTTATAAAAATACTGGTCCATTATTGTAAGTAAGTAATAGTTATAGTAAATTTATTTTGATACTAATCTACAATTACCTTATGAAGTTCTTTGTTTACTGTCAGTGTAAATAATAAATAATAGTATTAGTTGCCACCTTGATGGTCGCCGATGTATTAACTATCGTATTTCTCTCAAATCAACGACGTAATTGTGCATAGTACGAGGGTGAATTGATAAGACTGTTAAATTTCTACGAAATAGCGGGAAATTTTGTTAAGCGCCAGGACTGTTGGTAAACGTGATTCTTGTAACGGTTGTGTTCAAAGTTTCAAACAGATGCAACACACAGATGTTTATTGGTAGTTATCGTAAATGATCGGTATTGCACGTCTCGTAAAAATGGATAAAGCCAAGTATCGTACAGTGATAAAACATTTGTTTTATCACTGTTGCCCAGATAGACGCTGAACTAAAAGAAGTTCATGAATTTAATCGTATCCGTACGAACACTGCAAATGCTGAATGTTCAGGACGCCCAATTGAGTTTCCTCTGAAGAATGCTTCGTAAGATTACTGAGATGGTAGGCATTTCATACGAATGGGTACATAATATTCTGCATGAAATTCTTAAAATGAAAAAGCTGAGTGTGCGCTGGGTGCTACGTTGCCCATCAAAAACGCACGAAAAAGGCCATTTCAAAACGTTTGAAAAAGTTGCAGTGTAATCTGAAGGACTTCTGAGGTCGGATTGTAACTGTAGACGAACCGTGGATCCGCTATGCGAGATCCATCCCGACTTTTTTGATTCCTAACCTCGAGAAAAGGAGATTTCGTCGAATGAAGAGGATTATCTGTATTACAGACGAGTATTATTCCTAGTTCGAAATTTTTTTTTTCTGAGGGAATAAAAAAATCTGAAATTTCGCTTTATCAACTGTATTAAGCTCATTGGAGGTCATGTTGACAAATAAATTTTTGCAAAAAAATGTTATTTACATTGTTTTTTACAAGAATTTTCAGTACATCCTCGTACACTGACATTTAGAAGTGAATCTGAAGTCCGTTGTATAATGTTCAAGTTAAAATTAATTTTTTTCGCAGCTTATACTCCTAGCCTGTTCATATTCATGCAAATTTGATACTGGTCATTATACCAAAACTATGATTGTAATAAAAAAAAACCTTTAAAACAGATTCCGTGCAAAACATATTGAATATATTAAAAGAATAAACGAATTTTATTATGCATATAATATATTTCAAAATTTTTTATTTTCACTTCCGATTTCACTCCCCAAAACTAACCTCTTAAGTCAAAATTTAACTTTCAAAACTACACGGCTCTGATGGATTTCTATATTAGTGCCAAATTTCAACTTTCTATGTCAAATAGCTTCGGAGAAAATAGGGTGTGACGGACGGACAGACAGACGGACAGATACCGAGGTGATCTTATAAGTGTCTCGTACGGAACACTAAAAATATTACGCACACATGTCTTGTGATTAAAGAGCTGTGCAAAACCAAAATTTATTATTGAAGCTAACTAAATTTTTCTCAAATAAGAACTTGAACTATGTAAGAATACGGCTACAAAACCAGAATAAGTAAAATATATTATTACTAACACAATTTTAAAAACATTTTTGACGAATTTGGCTTTTTCTCATTCATATTTTTTTTATACCTTTGTGACACAATTTTTTAGTTTACCTTTACATTTAAATAACTTTTACCAAAATGGAAAATAAAAATGCAAGCAACCGGCAATAGTGAAAAAAAAGTCGGACTTGCGCAGTTAGTGTTCCGTACGTTAATTGATTTTAAAATAAAAATTTTTGTTACCAGGTATATAAAAAGAGACTTCACAAAACACACCTCAGATGAGTTTTCAACAAAGTTTGTTTCCAATTTTTGTTTTTATTTACCAGATAAATTATCAAACGTAATGCACTCATACTAATTTTCATTCAATCTACACCTTATGGAGAATATTTCAGTATTTTTAGAAATTTTTTGATTGATGCACTTAGAGAAACTTGAAAGACCACAATTTTTTGCAGTTTATAGCTTTCATTTGACACCCATTCGATGAACTTGAAAAAATTTTTTTTTATATACCAGATAAACTATCAAAGATAATGCACTCGTGATAATTTTTATTCAATCTATACCTTATACACAATATTCCAAAGACAGGGTGGGGGGGCATTTTAGCATTTTTTTTTTCAAATAATATTAAGAAAAGTTTGCACGAATATTACATCGGATATGTTTTTGAGCTAGTGTTTTCACAAGGTTTCATTTGAGACCACCATCGACGACTTTGAATTTTTTTTCCACTTCCGATTTCACTCTCCAAAACTAACCCCTTTAATTTTCAAAACTACACGGCTCTAATTGGGCCTTCAATTCTTATATTTGTGACATATTTTAGCTTTCTATGTCAAATAGTTTCGGAGAAAATCGGGTGTGACAGACAGACAGACGTACACCGACATATGTGTTCCGTACGGAACACTAAAAAAGACTGTACTATGTATCATTCTCATAAATAAAGTTGGTAAAACCATTTCTCAAATACTATCAAATAATTGTCCATTATTGTAACACACCGTGTATATGACTTACCTGGGCAATTTTCGTACGTATATTATTTTATATCCAAATGAGTAAAAATTGGATGAAATTTTTCAAATCTATTCAATAAAAATAATGGTTTATTTTTGTAACAAACCCAGTATATAATTGTTTGGGAAAAAAATTGCATATTTTCATGCAACATTGCGTTAAGATGCTGGATGTCCTGGACAATATCTACTAGTCACCTGTTCGTCAAAATACCCAAAGGAAAGACAAAACTTCTGTAAAAATTTTATTATATGTATAAAGAATATATTTTGCCTCATTTCGTTTCATTGTATGTTATTTATGTACTAATTATGTTTCCAAAAAATAATTTCTCTACAACGTTTAGCATTTTTTAGGTCGATCAACCCGGTAGAGCTAATACCGAAACAGCACCAGTTATTTATTTTTTTTTATCTAATTCTTTAAGCTCTCTCTGCCCTTTATTCCGAGAATCTGAAAATTAAAGGGATTCATTTTTCACTTACATCGTGTAGTGGGTGACCAACAAAAGCCAGTTCTAGGCCCTTATTTCGCATAATGATTCGATCTTCGAAAAAGTATCGTATCCTCTCGCGTGAAATCTGGCCATTGTGAGAAAAAGGAACAAAGATGCCGATATCAAATTATGTTTTTTTTTAGAGTAGGTACGTTGACCTGAAAGATTTGTGCAAATATAGGCCTTTTTGGATTTTTTCGGTACATTATTGATGGATTGCACATGTTCGGGCCCTTATGGGTTTCTTTTTTTCTTTATTTGGGTAAAAATCTGTAGTTGCGGGTGGGGTATTCAAGCGCTTCCGCATTTTTTGTGGTCACCTGGTGAGAGTGAATATTGAATTTTGGTTTTTAATTTCACTTTTAGTTTCTAGGAATAATTTACAAAATGCTACCTGAAGAACAAATATATTTTTTTCAATTCTATATAATGATGTTCCTAGTTAAAAACGTACTTCTATCAGCTTTATGCGCTTAGGTACCCAGTTGATACTGGTAAATACTAATCACGAATAAATATCGACATCATTATACGTAGTTAAAAAGCCATATTTCAAACTATTTCAAATATATTTCATATATATATATATATATATATATATATATATATATATATATATAATATATATATATATATATATATATATATATATATATATATATATATATATATATATATATATATATATATATATATATATATATATATATATATATATATATAATTTTGTAATATATATATATTATATATATCTATCCAAGCTTAATTTTGTATGGTATCATATATTTTTAATTTTGTTTTCTTTGATATATTATTTCGCCATAGAATTAAATTAAGCATTCCCCTTATCTTTTTTGCACTAGTTACTCTGCTTTGGATTGTCTGCCGTCCTATGCCACGTTAACGTACAGGTATATATACTCATCGCATAGTTATATCGCGCTGCTTGCCTCTATATCTAATTCTCAAGCTTCTCCAGCTACACACAGATGTTCTGTTTTTTGCAGGTTAATTTCTAGCCCCCAATTCTGATATTCTTGGTATAGCTTTTTTACCATAAATTCGGAGTCTTCATGATCTTGTGCTATGACGACCTGCGTAGTAAAATGTGTATAACGTCTCATTGTTGAGTATTCCCATGAATTTACAACTCTTATAGTGGCATTGATATTGATTTACTGCAGTACTTCAAGTAATCTATTAATTGATACTGTATCGCACGCCAAATCAATAAAAACTAAGTGTGTTTCCTTATTAACACAGAAGATATTATCCCTGGTGAATCTTCCCGTTCGAAAACCTGATTGTTCTTCTAATTGATAATGTTGATAATCATTTAGTACCAGCTTATTCAATATTTTTCCATACAAACGGCTACCTGAGCAGATTACATATAAACTTCTATAGTTTGAGCATACATCATTTGTCCCTTTCTTATGTAGTGGGTTAATCTATGCTACTTTCCATTCCGACGGCACATCTTCCCCATTCAAGTACGCTTATCATTTATATTATTTTTTGTAAACCATATTTGATTAATTCAGCGGGAATTTCACCCGGACCTAGTGCTCTTTTATTTTTTAGGTTTCTTATGGCTGTCTTTAAGATATTGTCTTCTAGGTCCCCAGTTATTTGAACATATTTTATTTTGTTTTGAACTCTGGTCTTGTTTCTGTAAGCATATTCTCAAAGTAAGTTTTTAATCGGTTAATATTTATTAGGTTAATTTTAATATGACTTTTATTTGCTCTTAGTGTGTTTAAGAATTTCCACGTTTCTGTTGCCTTTCTTCCACCTATATGTATTTCTAATTCTTGGCATTCTTTCATCCATTGTTCGTTTTTCTTATTTGTTATCTTATTCTTAAAAGCCCTCCTAGCATTTCTATAGTTTTAAGTCTCTTTCTGAGTTGCTTTGCAAACATTCGTTGTATAAGTTTTGTTTGTTACGTTTATCATTTTCCAACTCTTCGTTCCATCAGAAATTTCTTTTATGTTGTATGTTATTTGGTTTTTTATCTACTGCTTCGTCTGCAGCTTGATCTATTTCAGCTTTGATATGTTCATACAGTTCTCCTGTTGTTTTATTATAGTATTCTTCTTTAAGATTTTGATTCAATCTCCTTTAATATGAATATTTTGTACTGTTTTCCTATAAACTCCCTAAATTATAACTCTTTTATTTCTTTTTTTTGAGTTGCGTTTCGGATCGCGAAGTGTGTACATGTGAATCGAACGTGCGGCAATGGTTAACTCGTTCAACGAGCATTATTACGGTAATGTTTCGATCTATTTAATATTTTGTTGATTGCAAACGAGAAGGACTAGAAATAAAGCAGAGTGTAGTGTTAGAATTAAGACAATAAGTAAAAAATTTGGAGGTTTATAAGAATAATTCTGTGAAATTGTATGAAGCTAACGAAACGATAAGCGACGACCTTGATCGTTTTACTGTTTACGGCGATAAGAAGTATAAACAACAGTTTTTTTCTTTTTCTCCCGTGTTTGAAAATTTAATATACGAGGAACACACGTAAAGTTTTTATAACAGAAAGAACAATGGATAGCGATGATTATACCTCAAGGAAGTCGAAAATAGGAAAAGTCGAAGAAAAAGAAGAGCTAACAATACCACAGAAAGAGAAAAACGACAGAGTAGATAAGATAGACAATTTGATAGAAATGATCAGAGAGCTAATTTCAGATATAAAGAATATAAAACAAGATCAGAAGAGATACCCACAAGAGTTGAAGGAACTAAGAAAGGAGAATGAAGTATTAAAAGAGGAAAATAAGATAATTAGAGAAAACATGAGAAGTATGGATTTGAAGTGCAAAAGGACAACGTAAGGAATAATATTGTAATATTGGGAATGAGATTTGAAGTGAATAGCTAACCAGATCTGAAAATGGGTGTAGAACATTTAATAGACTGGAATATGGACACAAAAGTACAGATTAAAGATGTGATAAAAATAGGAGCGACTATATACAAGATAGAACTTGGAAACACGGGAAATAAAGAAGCTGTAATGAAAAATAAAAACAAACTGAAAAATCTAAGAGAGGGAGTTTACATAAACAACGATTTAACAAAGGATGACCGGGAAATTCAAAAGAAATTGAAGCACATAGCAGAGAACGAGAGAAAGAATGGAAAAAGGGTGAAAATAGGATATCAAAAAATCGTAATCGAAGGAAGACATTGAGGCAAAAAAACAAAGAATACTACGACCATCAAGTCAAAAAACTGAGAAAAAAGAGAGAGATAGATAGATTGATGACGACCCTGGTAAAGATAAAGGATATGGAAGAGAGGACTAGTAAAATAAATACAAATAAGAAGATAATCAAAGAAATGGATGAGAAGAAAGAAATGAGAAATAATTATCGAGTTATTAGATTGAGAACACGGAATAATAGGGATATAAACGGAAAAGAGGATGAACTGACAGAAGAACAACAAATGCACTATACAGGAATCACAGAAACAGAAAGGAAACGAAATGGATGCAAAAAAAGAAGAAGACAAAATTATGGAAATATGGAGGGAATACTATAAAGATCTATCAGATGGAAATGACATAGCATACAAAAATCAACATAAAGACATAATACCGGAACAAGATACAGAACTCACACAAACAGAAGAAACTAATACAGAAGAAACATAAGAGGCAATCGGCAATTTAAACAGGATGGAAGGATATAGAAGGATATAGAAGGAAATATGGAAAAGACGGATATACACTCACACGGGCCTTACACTCCTAACAAAAGGGGTAGAAAGGCATAAGGATTAAGTAAGTAAGTTGTTCCTTTTTAACTGTGGTATCGTCTGATTTTTCTTTCTTGCTGATTTTTTTGTAGATCCAAGTATCTTTAGAAATTAGTAGGTAATGATTACTACCACATTCAGCTTGGACTTATGCATTTACGCAGAAAACGGTTTGTTATTTTGTAATAAAATAGTTTATTTTCGATTTTTGTTGTCTAGATTTTTGTTCCAAGTATATTTATGAATATCTTCCTTTTGTTTTTATTATATATTATATTTTGGTCAGCTAAAACTAAAACAGTTGTAGAGTTTTTAGTAATATCAATAGTTGGGAGAAGGCTTAGAGTCTAGCAAATAGACCAAGAAATATGTTTTGTTACCCCTAGGAAGCTTCCCTTCAACCGTCCTAGCCATCACGATCAACGCGAAACCTCCCAAATCTGATCATACGAATCAGAAAGTCACCCCACGTCAGGGGGGTGACGTGGGTTGGCATCCCCTCTTTGTAGTACCATCGCTCAGACGATCTCATATGTCAATCTTTCCAGTGCTTAACCTACGCAAATAAAGTGACGAGGAGTCTCTTCATGGCATTTACATCTACAATTTCCCGTTAGAATCATCACATGGGGATTTGGCCCATTTATCGCTTGGATATACCTAAAGCAGGTTGGAGTCCTTCGGAAGCAGTAACAACCCCTAGGCTGACGAGCTAGTCTCTCGCCCTTCGTAATCTATCAGTAAATCACACCAGTGTCCTAGAGGAGCTTGATCTCCTGTTTATGCCCTGTCATCACTACCGGGCGATTCTTGTATATTATTATAAATCACCCATATCTTCCCAACATTCAGAATCATACATCCCTACATAGCTTTCTTTTTTATAAAAATTAGAAAGCTGCGTAGTCCGAGCAGGGCAGCTAATGCAGATGTCTTCGTGGTCTTTATTGCTCCTAAAATCAGCAAGCTAGCGAATCCCTGAATTCTTCCCAACTGAGTTTGCACCGTGGTCGTCTTAATATCTGGCTACCAGACCACTAATAGACCAAGAGGGCGCCCTAAAATTTTGACCTGTCGACTAACCGTCTGCTTATTGTTCATTCTATCGAGCGAGTCGAATAGAAGCGTTTAACTCTGATTTTGCGGCCTCTGTGCCTAAAATTCAAAAACTCGAGAAACGCCCATTTCTGGCTGGAAAAAGCCTTTGGCAGATTCCCTCTTATTTTATCAAGAACAAACTAAATTTATTGATTTCATATGGTTAAATGACAGTCCATTTTGGGATCGACCTTTTTTTAGCCCTAAAGCTGGGTCCGGTCTCGGCGGCCTCTGCCCTTCGGGGCGCTCGATTTTTTTAGTATCAAATGTTATGGTACTTGATTCAATGTGTCAACAAATGTTGACTTGATTCAAGTGGTTAAACGACAGTCCATTTTTGGATGTAACATTTTGGGCCTCATCTGGGCATTCCAGGGCACGGGGGCCGCAAAATCAACGTTAAAGATTTTTATTCGACTCGCCCGTTAGAATGAACAACTAGGCAGACGGCTAGTCGACAGATCAAAATTTTAGGCAGCCCTCTTATTCTATAAGTCAATAATACAAAAGAATGACGTTTATATATTTTAATAGTACTTTAAATATGTTTTAAATGTCAACGTTATTTTTTATCGGTGTTAAATGGACCACTAATGAAAACTATGGCGCCTCTTTGTCTGCAAGATAACTCCACAAAAAATAATACAATCTGCAAAAATAAAAATTAATCTTGTAAAATAATGTAGTAAATCCCGCTACTAGTTGTTTAATCGCATAATCCCAACTGCTATGCCAGATAATACATCACTGAAAACAAAAATGACTCCAAGAAACATCTTTTAGTATTTAAAATATAATTATTTACAGGTATAAGCTTCCTTCGAGGAAGTTATCAGACCTTTTTAAGTGTTTTAACCAATATCTCATCTCTGAGTAGCCGAAGTAAAATTTTGCACGGTATCCCTTTCTATTGTATGAGAAAATTAAATTATATGTTTGATTATTGACTAAGATCATTTTCAAAACCATTTGTGTTTCCCATAAAAAACGGAAAATGATATTTTACTTTTTTTTTATTAACTGAAATAATTTTGTGTTGTTATAACAATCAGATTAAAATATTTGATCTAGTACCATATACATACATAAATACACACAATTTTTCAGGACAAAATAAAAGGCGTTCACAAATAGATGAAGATATGTTTGTGAAGAATAAAATAAATTTTGTGTATGTATTTTTCTTTTCTGTTCAATTTCGGCAGTTCTCACTTCTTGTGCTTCGAGTTTGTATTCTAGGCCAGCCTGTATAAAAATCCAGCACTTGTGTGCTAGGCACAAGCACCTGTGGATCTAATTATTCTGGGCACCCGCGCAGAATCGAACACACAATTGCCAAAAGCCTGATCAAAAACTGCTACAGACTATCGGTTATACCTAGTTTGTGTCAGAGAAGATTTCCAAGCTTAACGCCGTCAAAAAACACGGCTAACACGTGTCCATCCAATGCATAATGAAAAACCTGTAAATGTCGATTTAGGGATGAACCCGTTACAACGGTAAGTTCTCCTGTTGATGTCTTCCCATAGGCAGTGAAGTTTCATTCTGCGATACACCAAAAACAGTCACAATTTATTCGATGAACTGTGTAAAAGTAAATTTTCTTATTTTCTTCTTTTTCTATCCAAACACTAATTAATCTATAAAGAAAAATATATGGTAGATAGCCATAATATACTTTAAAACAGACTGTGTTTCCTGTATTCCAGGAACAGTTTCCATGTTTTTTATTTAAATTTTAGTTATTTTATAATAATCCAGTTGACTTTTGGTTTTAAAAATTTTGTTTCAGATTTATATATTAGTATGGATAATAACATTTTACTGCAATAGATATAAGCGGTGAAATATTATATATATATATAAAATATATATATATATAATATATATATAAATATATATATTATATATATATATATATATATATATATATATATATATATATATATATATATATATATGGGACGATAGCGTCAACCGGATTCAGAGCTACGTCCAAAATTAGAAGCAACCAAAAAACTTGAAAGGGCTCATTTTAAAGCTTAGAGCGTCTACTTTTGCCGAGTGCACCTTTGAAAAATCCAATATGGCGGCCGGTGGAAAAATAGTGTCCAGCAAAAAAGCTTGTTCAACTGTTTGGGTGTTTTTTTATCTCAAATTGTATGATGGGACACCCAAAAAATTGGGGTGGTAGTTGACAAAACAACATGGCAGATCAATATGGCGGTCAAAAATCCAATATGGTGGCCGAATTTTCGCAAATGAACCGATTTACACTAAATTTGGTAAACGGGGGTTTTTTTAAAATCCGAGGTCTGATTTGTCAAATTCAATATTTGTTTCAGATTTATATATTTGTAGAAGGGAGTTTTTGGGGTGATTACGATCAGAATAACATTTTCAAAATCCAAGATACTAGATTGCCTTATTCAATATTGGATACCTTCTTGATTTCAGAATTTTAGAAATTTGACCTCAGATTCGTTATCAGAGACTATATAACAAATTTGGTACAAATATAGATTTTCGAAAATTTCATCCGCCATCTTATCCGCCATCTTGAATTTGGCAAATATATTCGTATCAGCGATACCCCCGTTTACCAAATTTAGTGTAAATGGATTTTTGACCGCCATATTGGATCCGCCATGTTGGATTTTGTCAACTTATTTCTTGGGGCGTCCATCAGCTACAATTTAAGCCAAAAAAAAACGATCCAAACATATTTTTATTTTTACAAGCTTTTTTTGCTGGACACTTGATTTTTCTCCGGCTACCGGCCGCCATATTATTCTGGATTTTTATCGGCATTTGAAATAGACGCTCTAAGCTTTAAAACGAGCCCTTGGTCAAGTTTTTTGGTTGCTTTTAATTTATAGCTCTGATCCGGTTGACGCGGATCGTCCCAAATATATATATATATATATATATATATATATATATATATATATATATATATATATATATATATATATATAGATGATTTTCCATTAGGGATGTTCGACTTTTGATAGCTTATAGCGGCCATGTTGGCTGGCAGATGTTTGACATCTGATGTCAGTTGTTTTTAGTAAGGTTTGCCATTCAATCATGAATCATTTCACATGAAAAGAACGCTTGTCCAAAAATACTCCAAAATAACTCGATGCTGCAGGAATATTTCTTCCCAGAAATTGGACTCAGATGACTTATTTTCAACAGGATAGCGCACAGCCCCATATTTCCGGCCCAAACACAAAGGCTTTATTGCGCACCAAGTTCGGTGAGTTAGCAACTCTTGATGCACTTGAAGCCAACTTTCGTCGTGCCATAGCTGGCAGAAGACCGAAAACGCTAGCCCAAGTCATGAAAAATTGGTGTAAGAGGATTGGTGTCTGCAAAAAGAGCCGCTGCGGACATTTGAGCGATATCTTGTTTAAATCTTAAATGGCATAAAATTTCCCGTTAAATAAAAGTTTCAGAATGAATTTTGCTTAAAAACTCTTTGTTTTATTCTCCGGCTCCTGACATTTCTACCTAATGCATCCGCCAAAACCAACGTCCTCAAATTTACTCCTTATAGCTCTTAAATACTAATTCCTTTTTCGTGTATACAAAATTCGACTCAGTACTCATATAACGAATTTATTTTAAAACCATGAACTATTTCGTATGGAGAACCTCATCACTCTAAACAACTTTTCTAACAAATATAATCTTGATCGATTTAGGTCCAACTATTAAACAGCCTTGGCATAAACTAGTGCTGAATAACTCTGAAGTTATCTTAAGATCGCATTGCTATTTTTAAAAAACATTATTTCATTAAAGCTAATAAATATTTTTAATGCAACAACTAAAGCACACGTGCAACATTTTTAGCCGGATCCAACATTCAATCATTCAAAAAAAAAATTCGCTTAACTAGTCAATTTCAGACGGATCTAATTTTACGTAACCCGGGATTAAACTCATGAATAGAAGAATAATTGTGTAACCCGAACACAAAAGTGTTTTTGAAATATTTTTCGTGCATCCTAGAAAAGGTTAAACTTGCAAATCTTTGCCCCTTCTCAGGTAAACACACCCGAAATTGTATATTTCTTCTTCTCTTCTTTGACCATCAGGTAAATATATGAAAAGCAAAAATTTTAAATATTCTTATCCTTGTCTGTTTATTAGTTAGGCTCATATACTAAAGAGAGATGTTTGTGATTTCTGATTATATTGGAACCTACATTGTTAGAACCTAAAGCATAGATTTGTGTAAGATTTGGGTACGTAATAATACGTGGGAAAGTATATAGGAAATGGGTTACAGTGATTCATTATGACAGCTACTAGCAGTCAATATATTCTAAAATAATGACTTTAAACGATGCCTTATATTTAAATAATATTGATGTAGATTGACATAGCTATTCGTGGAAATGATTTTCTAGTACTTTGCAGTAAACATCTAAAAAAACTAAGTACTTTTTCAAAAACCTAATATTCAGTTAAAGTGATAAAACGTAAATAAAAACTAACTCCTAAAACATAAAATTGCACGTTCACAGATCATTTTTTTGATAATCGGTAATCGCTCATCATCATAAAAATCAGTAAAATTCAATACAAATATCTATTATAAAGCGTTGTAATATTGAATAAACAATAATATTTTATCCAAAGTATGAATAAAAAATAACAATAACTTCAAACCGAACAAGTAATAAAGATATATCAAACATGACCGGACAAGGGAAATGAGTAATCCGTCAACTAAACTTATTACTTTGGAATTACAAAATAAAAAAAGAAAACAACAAAGGGCACTGTATATAATAGTATACTGGAAAACATATCAATCTGTAGCTCCGAAACCTTGAAAATAACCAATTGGGGCAAGTAACGATTATTGGTGTTTGAAATGAATTTTTCGAAAAGAAGAAATAGTGTTTCAAAAACTGATCATGTTAGAAATGACAAAATATGGCAAATAATGAAAGTAGATACAGGAATAGCACTCTAGCAAATTATTCCAAAGCGAAACTCTAGAAAAATAGCGCGACGTGTATGGCAGAACACCTTTGAGGCATAGAAAACCACAGCGAAGTTGGAGGAAGATGCTTAAGAAGACCATGACAATTAAAGGACTGCAGATAAATGACTGGATGCGCCGACAACTATGAGATTCGAGAAGAGAAAAACGGCGTCCTTTACGGTATATGTATATATATATATATCTATATATATATATATATATATTGATAGCCTTTTCCATGAATATGGCAATAGGTATCGGCTATATATATATATATATATATATATATATATATATATATATATCCTTGACTGCATATATATGAAGCAAATATATATATATATATACTGCCTTAGCGACCGACCAAAATATCCAATCCGTTGATTGTGTACCTCCTTGGTTTATATACACTCCTCGGGACAAAATTAACGTTGGAAGGGCATTTCTTCGAAAAAGGGATGTAAGCCTCCATACCGGCCAAAATAACATCGGAAAACTCCCTGGCGCAGTCAGATGGGTCGTCGGATCGAAAACAAACGTCCGACCAAGGGAAAGTTCGAAAATATTCCATGAGATCTTCCCATTTAGCAGACTTGTAGTGCCAAATCTTGCGCGGTTTAGGCGCCTCTCTGTCATTGATTGGTAGAATACTCGATGTCGAAAGTAGTTTATGGTCGGAAGAACCTAACGGCGGATTTACGCTGACTGTGTAAATCTCCGGATTGGTGGTTAAAAAGAGATCAAGAAGACTGGCAAACTCTCCGTCTCGATCAGGAATCCGTGTTGGTTCGTCAATAAGCTGAGTTAAGCCACAACTGATTGAAAATGATTCGGCTTCACGACCTTATCATCGGTAGTATTTGAATATTTAAGCCAGTTGATGTTGTGGACATTAAAGTCGCCCAGGATGGCAAATTCGGCATTTGGATAGTTAATTTGTAAATGATCGATGGTGTCTGCAAGGGAAGCGAAAAGTGTTCTAAAGTTAGTATATATATTATATATATATATATTATATATATATATATATATATATATATTATATATATATATATTAGTATATATATATATATATATATATAAAACATATAAATATATATATATATATATATATATATATATATATATATATATATATATATATATATATATATATATATATCACTCCTGGACAAAATTAACGCAACAATATATTAAATCATACAAATCTCTATAATGAATTAATTTTAATAATTTTTTATAAACATTGGTTACACAAAAAGTTAGAAAAAACTTATTCGGATACTTTAAAAGTGAATTAGCTACCAAATTTCTCTATAAGATTCGAATTAAAATTATTCTTAAGACCTAATAACAAAATCGTTGAAATTATGTAATAATGAAAAAAAAAAACTGGGACACTAGTAGCAAAATTAATGGTGTAACTGGGACACTAGTAGCGTGTGTTGCCTCCTCTACTTCGGATGACAGAGTTTATGCGCCTAGGCATGCTTCTAATTAAATTTTGGATAAACTCTTGACGAATTTGCTCCCATTCTGTGATAACTGCATTTTCAAGTTCCCTCAGGTTTCTAGGTGCAGGTATATGACGTTTCACATTTTTCTTAAGGTGATCCCATACATGTTCTATCGGATTCAGATACGGGCTTTTTGGTGACTATTGCATAATCGGTATATCAACTTGATTAAGATAAATCGAGGTCGAACGTTTTTTGTCCATCCATGGGCCCCACAAAATGTCCGAAAGGCATCTCTGTTCTATTACAATATTCTCAAGATAGTAGTCAGCATTCATGGATCTCGTACGGACAGGAACTAACTCTGTGCGAGCATCAAAGCAGATGCCACCGCAGAACATAACAGAGCCACCGCCGAATGGAATCCTTGCAAAGATATTGCAAGGAGCAAAGCTCTCTCCTGGTCTTCGCCATACTCGCTCACGACCATCTGGATGTTTAAGACTAACCCTAGTTTTATCTGTGAAGAAAACTTGTTTCCAATCATCCACAGACCAGTTTTCGTGATTTCGAGCAAAACGTAAACCTGGCAGCTCTATTCTCTCTAGTGAGCAAGAGTACAGTGGCTGGTCTCCTACTGTTTAATCCAGCTTCATTTAACCGTCTTCTAACTGTTTTAGAAGAAATTGTGACATTGCGAACAGCTTGGAGTTCGTTTCTTATTATAGAACTAGTGACAGTCCTGTTTCTTAAAGCATATTGTCTTATGAAACGTTCATCTAGGTCGCTAGTGCATCGTTTTCGCCCTTGCCTAGCCTTCTAGAATAAGTTCCTACTTCATTCAAGCGTCTTACCATACGACTTATTGTAGAAGGATGTTTGCCTAACAAATTGGCAACATAACTCTAACAATATCCCTTGTCCAATAAAACTGAGGCTCGCACTACCTCGTGTTCAGTTAAATTCCTTGTTCGATTCATTTTTCTAATTCTTCGGGGTCAAAAATAAAACAGTCTACCACAAAAACGTATTACTTTGAAAAGGGGAACAATTTATAAGCTTACTTTTAAAGAAAATCTATCGCATTATTACAGAAGATTGTTTATCTTCTAAAAAATTCTTTAGAACTGTAAATCTAAAAGAATTGTTTTGATTTCTGTCACGAACAATGAAACAAAATATGCATAGCCTACTATTCAAATACTCGATAAACTTTAAAACTGACATAAGAAAAAGATAAATTAATTTTTATATATATATATATATATATAATATATATATATAATAAGCCAACTGTATATATATATATCGAATATATATAGAATATATATATATACCCGCTCGCCAACTATATAGCGACTCGAATTCTATACCCGATCGCAGATAGATGCAAAGAAAAGATGCAAAGAAAACAGGAATCAGATCCATGTCATCTAGTTTATGAATTTTTATTTTTAATTGTAACTGATGATGTATGAATTTTTATTTGTGATTGTAACTGATGATGTAATTCCTGAAATCTCTAAGAATTTGCAGTATCCAAGGTTGATATCAGTTTAACAAGGTGTTTTGAAAACACAGAACTACTATTTTTAAAACCTCAGTAATCCAGGATTTGTTTACCAAATGACACATACTAGGTGGTGCTGTCAGATCAAAATCTGAATATTGAGTTACCTTAGGTAAACTTGGTCTTGTTTAGAAGTGAAAAAATTCCGTTCAACAGATATTATATTTGACATTTGAAGAGAGATTTTTTCTGCATCGAAAGAACGGTAATATAAGTTAAATTTGTCATCATAATCTTGTAAAGTCCTGCATTGCCGCAATTTTCCAATTCACATTACAAATAACAATTCACTGAAATTATTCAATATTATACATATAAATCGAAAAACCTGATACACCTGGAAATTGCTTAGTTTAATTTCCAAATAAATCTATATCTAATAAAAACTACGAAATAAATATATCAACTTATAAGGGGTTTAAAGAAACTAAGCAGTAAAATTTCAGCAAATCCGATTTAGTTGAAAGCCTTTTTTAAAAGCCAATTATGTAAGAAAAGTGCAACACCCTGTCACAAATAACTTGTTAATGGAGTAATCGTGAGTGCTCCCATTTTTGGCAGATTTTGATCCTTTGATGTGAATTTAATTGTGACTGAGTTTTTTAGAATATTTGCTAAAGTCGCCCGTACACGTAAGTATTTCAGCACAACTCTCCAACTTTTTATGCACGCAATAATATAAAATTCTTGCTAAAGCGTAAGCCTTAGAAAGAAATTATTTATACTGAAAAATTTATATTTGAATGACTGTCTATATTAAGCAACTTGCAAGATTTAGTGACAAGAAAGTACTAGTAATAATGCAAGCCAATAGAGTATATTTTCCAACATTTGAAGTTACTATTGTAAAATATGTATGCCTCCTCTCAAAGTCTCCTACAACAACATATACTTTTTGTAAGGGTAACCTACAATGACGTTATAATAGTAATTTAAGTTAATTTTAGAGAAATACAAAAACTATTTACAGAGATAACAATGAAGGTAGTGGTGAAGGCGTTTCTATACAGTGACATGTCTTATCGTCAGAGTTAATTCACGACATGACTAAAATGTAAACAATTAAAAACTGTATTATTTAATTCTAGTTTATTATGAAAAAAGCATATTATCAATTCAAAATGGTCTGAGAGAACCACAAGAAAGGACACGTTTACTTATTTACATATGGCATAGTTCATCTCATCCGATTGAATTCATACTCGTTTTAAATTTGACATAAATAAATTTTTTATCACTGTAAATGCATTGACATTCTATCGTCTGATTCATTTTATCATGAATAGGATCTGAAATGAAGATTCTGAAATTTTAGTGGTTGACAACAATTTTAGATGTATTGGCCATATATTGCCTAAATAATTAAAGTCAAAATAGCAGCCGAAAGATTAATGTTTCAACAAATTTTTGTCAGAGGAATCAATACCTGGCTTTGAAAAAGTTAATAATTCTGTAATGTAATCAAAGATTATTGTTTGAAAAAACATTGATATTTTATATATTTGTAAGCAGAAACCTTCAATTTGAAGCCTGTTCCGCATTTTGACTGCATTGAGATAATTCGAAGGCTACCTTTAAGTTTTTATAAATTCCTTTTATTGTTTCTCAAGTTATTCGCCTTTCAGATTTATATACTTTTGTATGCCTTAGAATAAATTCTCGAAACATTTTTTTCCACTCAAAAACATGGTTTTGGGAGGATTTAAAAGCTTTTTGAGGTGATGAGAATCGCTGTCCACGCATTTTGTTTGACATTCGGGAACAAAAAGAAGTCGTTAAGCGATAAATCAGGTGAATACGGGCAATGAGACATTAATTCGATGTTTTTCTTCGTCAAATAATCGATTGTTTACATGCTGTGTGAAAGCTAGCATTGTCATGGTGAAGAATGATGCGACCTTTTTTCTTGATTTCATCGATGACTTTTGGCAAATAAATTGTTATATACTATTCAACATTAACTGTTCTTCGATCTTCTAAAGCAATTGTTGCAACATGTCTAGTATAACCAAAGAAACAAGCGATCATTTTTTTGGATGTGCTTCGCAAACGAACAACTTTCGTTGGATTCGGTTCATCTTGGAACACTCAAACAGTTAATTGTTGCTTACGGATTTTGTATGTCCTCTGTCGAATTTTTTGTGCATTTCATTACACCATTTGTCAAATTATGCGGAATCCATCGGAAACAGATCTTTTTCACAGCTAAATATTCATGCAAAATAGAATGTACTGCAGTCTTCGACAAGCGTAAGGATGGCCCTATCTCACGGTAAGTCATATGCTGATCCTCTTCAATCATGTTGCTCACTGCATCGATGTTTTTTTGTAACATCAACCGATTTTGGTCGACCTTCCCGAAATTCATCGCTGACGAAAGCACGACCATGATGAAATTCTGCAAACCAATTCTAAAAAGTTTTTTCTGATGGTGATTCATTATGAACAAAGTGAATCGAGGCACTGTTGTTGACTTAGGCCTTTACAAAAAAAGATAAAAAATCGTCCAATGAAAACCTTCATTTGAAATTTCCATTTGTTCACAAAACTGTTTTTTTAAATGCTCACTGTAAACAAACTACTCGATAAATTTTTGAACTGCCACTTTTTTAACAATAATAAATGTCAAACTTTACAACAATGGTAATGTCACATTTCACGTCTTCTAGTGATCGTTTGTAAAAATTTAAAAGGCGACTCTACTACTACTACTACTACTACACAATGTTATATACATAACACAGTTTATAATTCTTCAATTTCCACACGATTATCTGGAAACAAAATATCTAAAGTTATTTACCCAGCACTTTTCTAAATAAGTACTCAAGTAAAGAATAAGTAAATTCCCACCTCTTTCACTACCTTGTCCTAAAATGAGATCAATTAGGAAGAGGTTTCATCTATACTTCAAGTATTATATAATTATCTCGTTCTAGAGTTATCGTGGCAACATCAATAGGCCGACGGTCAGACAGACCAACGAAGATGGAAAAATAAGACATGAGGAGAAGCAAAAATTTCGAAGGATAATTTTCTCACAAATATAATTCTTCCCGTTAGCAAGGGAAGTAAATACAATAATTTCCAGCTGAGTTATTAATACGTTTCAACCAACTTAACCGTACTCTGTTCATTCAACATTTTTTAAGTTAGTTTGTAATCAGATCTCAATCCCTTCGATATATAATTTCCGTTAAAACTGGAAATAATGGAAAATCTAAAATACTAAAATAGTAGCACGTAGGCTGAAAAGTTTTTGGTCTAACAAATAGATGTCGCCCTTTTCCAAGTACCAACGATTAGTTTACAAGTTACAGTGGTTTTAGTGCCGCTACTATTGATATTTTCAAAACAATGAAGAAAATCGAATTTCGTGTGTTGATTAAACACTGTTTTTTGTTGGGAAAAAAATCGTTCAAGCAAAGCAATGGTTTGATAAGTGCTATCCCTGGAAAATCACTCATCATTTACTGGTATGCTGAATTTAGACACGGTCGTACAGATACAAATGATGCTGAACTCTCTGGACGCTCAAATGAGGTAATTACCCCTGAAAACATCAAAAAAATCCACAAAATTGTTTTGGATGACCGTAAAGTGAAATTGCGTGAGATAGCTGGCACCCTAAAGATATTAAAAGAACGTGTTGGTCATATTTTGCATGAACATTTGAACATAAGAAAGCTCTATTAGAAATAGGTACCGCGTTTGCTAAAAGTGTGCCAAAAACAACAACGTGTTGATGATTTTGAGCGCTATTTGGATCTGTTTAAGCGCAATAAAAAGGATTTTTTCATGCGATATGTGACAATGGATGAAACATGGACCCACACCTACCCACCGGAATCAAAGCATCAGTCAGCTGATTAAAAGTTGGGAAGGTTTTGGCCTCTGTATTTTGGGATGCGCATGGAATAATTTTCATCGACTATGCTGAGAAGGGAAAAACCATCAATAACGAATATTATGTAAAGTTATTGGTGCGTTTGAAGGCAGAAATCGCAATGAAACGGTCCCAAATGAACAAGAAAAAAGTGCTCTTTCACAAGTCAATGGTTACGATGGCAAAATTACATGAATTGAAGTTCGAATTGCTTCCTCATCCACCGTATTCTCCAGATTTGCTCCCCAGCGACTATTATCTATTCGCAGATCTCAAAAAAAATGCTCGCGGGAAAGAGATTTGTCTCCAATGAAGTAGTTATCACCGAAACTGAGGCCTATTTTGAAGGCAGAGATAAATCCTTCTTCAAGAAACGTATAGAAATGTTAGAAAAGCGTTGGACTGATTATATTGCTCTTGAAGGAGACTATGTTGATGAATAAAGTCGAAATTTGCAAAAAAAAAGTATTTTAAGTAACTAGACCTAACTAACCTTTCAGCCTACGTGTTACATTACGATATATACTCACCTTTCACCTCATTCCTTTCACCCCATATATATTTTACTATAAAAAATTTGTTTTTAATAAATATCCAGTATCCCAATCAAGAATAAGGCAAATTTATGATAATACTATTGAAACGATAAATTTATCCCTGCCCCTCTCAACGTTCTACCATATTAACAATGAAAACATTAAGAAAAAAAGAAAATGTAATGTTTCTATTCTTTAACTGACAAAACCCCGGAAGAGACCCAAAAGATACAAAGTCATCCTTCTACCTCCCTTTTCCACCCCTTTGGCCTGTTATATATTTTTTTTATAAAAAGCTGTGCCCGCAGCTCCGCTCTCGTGGACTACAGAATTATCGTTTAGGTTTTTTTGCAAGAGAGCGTGCTGGAGGCAATTTTTTTTCGACTTGATTCAGTATTATCGTCACTGCTTATTCTCTATGTTACCTAACGTAACAAAATAAATACTAAATCCTGGCCAGAGAACATATGTAGGGATTAAAAAAAAAACACGTAAATCGGATAAGTGGTTCTCGAGTGACAAGCGCACTAACGGACAGGCAGACAGACAGAAAGACGTTGCCTTTTATAATATATAGAGATTATGCTTAAAACTTTCCCATTCTCCCATCCAAAAAAACCTGGAAAAACTCTCATATTGAAACTCTACCTCTTTACCTATTAACCTTCAAAGCAATGAAAAAATAACCTAATTTTCTTATTTATACAGTCCAAGAACCCTGCAAGGACAACTAGCTCTAACCCCTAAAAAAAACCTTGAAAAAGATATTACGCTATATATACGAGACATATGTATTCTTGGAATACGTTATGCAATGTATGCCAAATATAGTAAGAAATTAGAAGCTTACCTTTTTTAAATAATCCAAAAAAATAATTTAATAATTAAAAAACTATTATCACTTTTAAAATCACAGCCAACAAAATATATACTTTCCCGCACCGTATTCATTTGTGTGCGTGAATGAATAAAATATAGGCTCTATAGTTAAAAGAATTGTCATGTATGTTTAATGTATAAATATTTTTTTTTTTGCGACGTGTGGCTACATTATTATTTTTATGACATTTAAGAATATTTATTAAAAAGTTGGAAGTTAAAAAAAATACGTTTTTTTGTGATCCAAAAACCCTAAGACCTGAAAAAGAAAAAAATTTGAGAGGGTAATTTTTTCACGTTAACAAGAAAAGTAAATACAATAATTTACCTGCTGTTCCATACTACAGTTTCGCCAACTTAACAGTTTATATTTTAAAACATTTTCTATATTCAACTAAACATTTTTTAGGTTATTCTGTAATGTGTTCTATTTACTGTTTCTATTTAAATAGCCAATAATGAAAAAAAAACCGGTCAAATGCAAGTTGAACTTGCGCAATTAGTGTTCCGTACGTTGATTGCTTTTAAAATAAAAAAAATTGCTACAGAGGTATAAAATGATCAGTGACTTTACAAAACACACCCCAAATGAGTTTTCAACAAAGTTTGTTTCCAATCTTTACTGAAATCTGATGACCTTGAATTTTTTGTTTTTTTTATATACCAGAAAAATTATTAAAGGTAATGCACTCGTGATAATTTTCGTTCTATCTACATCCCGTGGAGAATATTCCAGAATTTTTTTCAAAATTTTTTGATAAATACTTTTCGAGATAAGGCGCGGGACAGCGATTTTTCGCGATTTTTTAAAAATAACACAAAGAAAAGTGCGCGCAAGTATTACATTATATATACATTTTTTACTCGTGTTTTCACAAGCTTTCATTTGACACCACACTCGATGACCTAGTAAAAAAATTTTTTTTTTCACTTCCAATCTCACCCCCCAAAATTAACCCCTTAAGTCAAAATTTAACTTTCAAAACTACACGGCTGTGATGCGGCCATCAATTTATACATTAGTACCAGATTTCAACTTTCTATGTCAAATAGTTTCGGAGAAAATCGGGTGTGACAGACAGACAGACAGACAGGCAGGCAGACAGACAGACAGACAGATAGACAGACAGACAAACAGACAGACAGACAGACACCGAAGTGATCTTATAAGTGTTCCGTACGGAACACTAAAAACAGGAACAATGAAATAGAAATATATTACGGCATACACACAATAACCCTTTTAGCCGCCTAATTCATCCCTTTCATCTCGTAAATATTTTACTGTAGAGAAATTAATTTATATTAAATATCCTAATTAAAAACCCTGAAAAATTCTCAAAATACTATAAAAGACACAATGACCCATCCCTTGAACTTTCTTCTTCCCATTTTAACAATCAACACAATAAATAAAAAGCAATGTTTTGATTTTTTTAACTAAAAAAACCCCAGAAAAAAACAAACAAGATAAACTCAAAGTGACCCTTCTCCCACTCTTCTGGATCCCTTTGGCACCTTATATTTTTTATCATAACTGATTATGCTTAAAATTTGCCCTTCTTCCATCCCAAAAATTCTCATAATTCTATTAATTGTATATATATATTATCCCTTTACCCTATAATAGTTGATAGTAAAAAAAATTTTTCATGTTCCTACAGTCCAAGAACCTTGAAAAGGATATATAGTACGATATATATGCAGCAACCCTTCTTACCCCACCCCATTAACCCCTTATATATTTTACTAGAAATAATATTATATTTATATTAAAATTACAACAACCAAAAAAGCGGAAAAAATTCTGAAAAGATTATTAAAACTACATAATATTTAACTCCCACCCTTCACACCTTTTTTGGGGAATTTTAATTAATCCCTTATTTTCAAATTAACTGACCTTGAAAAAGGTATACGACGTTATATATAAGGAACAACCTCTACAATCTCCTTCTCCACCCTTGTCACTCTTTTTAAGTTTTACTACAAATATTTGTGCAAAATATTTGTTTCTTATCTCGCCAAAAAAATCGGAAAAATTGCCATATTACTATTAAAACCAGACAAAATTTATCGATTCCAACACCTTTCACCCCCTTTGTGCTAAGCGATCTCGCTCAAAAACTAGCAACACTGAAATAGAAGTGTATTTCGACATCTCCATCACGCAATTACCTTTTAAGCCCAATACCTCATCCCTTTCACCCCGTATATATATATTTATAGAAAAATTATTTTATAAATAATATACTGTAACATTCATTTTTTCCTAGATTTTAAGACCATGTAATGTTACTGATTTTTCCATTTCAAATTGTACTTATTTTCATTTTTGTATCGAACGGTATATTAAACAGAGATTCCAAGACGTTTGGTATATACTGTGTTGTGCGGGTTCCTGACCGAACCTCTCGCTACGCCGCGATTGGTGAAATGTTTGATCCGCAGTTTTGATTGGAGCGTCGTGATATTACAGGCAAAAGTCGCACGATTATTTAAGGCTCCGCAGAGCTTGAATCGTGGCTGTTTTCCATCTAGCCGCAGCCAGGCAGTACCATCTAGCCGAGAGGCTATTTTCCATCTAGCCGAAGTAGGCTAATTTTCATCAGAGCCGCTAAGTAAAAGCACCAGTGTCTTAACTAAAAGCCGTAGTGGGCTTTCTAAGTGTTTGCTAAGAAAAAGTGTGAAATCGGGCGTAGTCCATCAAAACAGGAATAAGAACAGTAAGTCAACAAAACTTCCTTCAATAGACTTATCCCGGAGTAGTACATTAACTACAATTTAAAACAGACTAAAAAGTGAAGTGTAAAGCACGACTTTTCGTCTTCGGGGGTTATAATAGTTTTAAAATTTAAATGTAACAACAACTAGTTAGGCTAGAATTTTTTTTGGTAAAACTGCAAAGGTTAGAACTTTTCATTTTAAAAACATGAATAAATTTTCTTTTTTGATTAAAGCTAGTGTCTCACTGAATATTTATTTTTCTTTTCAGGATAAGTTGTACTAGACTAATTCTTTTTAGTAATACCCATAAAACCCTTCAGCATTTTTCCATTTTTTTAGCTGAAGTTAGATCCTTTCTATTTTAAAATGGATGGTGCCCAAAATTTCGTACAGCTAAAGCCTTTTAAAAAATAGAAAAAAAATTCCAAAAAGACGTAAGAAAATTATCTCTTACCCATATCTCTCTACCAAGGAAAACTGAGCTAGTGTGTGTTTAATTTCTTTAGTTCTTTTAAAATCAGGGTTCACTCAATTCAGTATCAGAAATTAAAGCGGGTAAGTTTAAAAGTTACAAAATTGCGCTCAAGCGTGGGACAAACAACTTCTCACAGGGTACAAAAAAAGATGCCTCAAACTGAGGACAGTTTCACATGTTACAAAATGACGCAGTGTACGTGGGCCGCAATTAAACACCTTTTCACAGGCTACAAAATTACGCCCAAGCTTGGGGCAACAGTTTTTCATAAGGTACAAAATAGCGCTGTCAACGCGGGGCTTTTGGAATTTTATTTTTTAAAGGGTTCAGTGTACTAGCTTTCGAACAAAATAAAAGCTCTAACTTTGCAGATATTTTTATTTCATAATATTTATTAAACGAAACTACACTATAGCAGTAAGACAAAAGCAGGAAATTTGTAGAATTTTTTATTTCAATTTATCTGATGATATGAGTTAGATATTTGAATTTTGTTGTTGACTCTAAGATAAGCGATTCCTACTTTTTTCTTAAAAGCTAACTTTATAGTTCAGATTAGCAGATGTGTTGGTCGACTTTAATTTTGCACTGTTTATTTTGCGGTTAACCCAACAAAAAACTGTTTGTTTTTTTCTCACCGATGTTTTGCATGAATATTATAAATACTTTGCTGATACGAAACGATATTTGGAGATTTTTTGTTGAAAATTCTTAACATATTTGGTAAAAGGATTTTTAATAGAAGGCAATACTTAGAAATTTTTTTTTTAAATTGTTGAAGTTTTTTTAAATGATTGGTAAAGAAGTTTACATATTTTAGTTGTTTTTTACATGATTTTATTTAGACTATTGGGAACCCAGGAGAAATAATTTTACGATTTTTTAAACAGTTCTTTTAAATTTTATTCATTTATCATGGAAGCTTTCAATTTTAAAGTCAATCACTTACTGGAAAATGAATTAGACTATGAACTGAAAATCCGTCGTACTTTCTTAGAACGTCCGGTCGCGGATAAAAGAAAGATTCTAACGAGGATCTTAAGTAAAGAAATACTCCAATAAATCAGATTGGACTAAATAGTTACAAAAAGTTTCTGATTTTTTTAAAAATCTAATAAAAATTCTCCTTCTCAAATTAAAACTCCTGCTTCTCCAAATGGTCACATGTCTCCTTTATTCGTGCATAAATATTCAGATAACAGACCGCATATCAAGATAAATCTATTAGGTGTCCATTTTTCGGCTTTATTTGACTCTGGTGCAAATGCCTCCGTTATAGGTCAGAATGGTATTAAAATTTTAAGTCGTTTAAGTATAAAAATATGCCACGTCAAAAATAGAAGTGTTACCACTGCAGATTGCAGCCGTCTAAAAGTTTTAGGTACGGTTGAGTTGCCGCTAGTCTGCAATGGTCATTGTTTTAGTAATCTCTGTTCTAGTAGTACCTTCTCTATCACATACTTTGGTTTTAGGATGTGATTTTGCACAAAAATTCGGAATTCTAGTAAATTTTAAAAATAATTCGTGGTATCCACAGTCCCTAGAAGTCAACTCTCAAACAAGTTTTAAAGATTTTTATTCAGAAAGTTCTTTAGAAAACCTTTTCTCGCGTCTATGTACCCTAGATGATCTCTCGCGGACGGAACGCTTGAAAGCAGAAAAAGTAATAAGCTCTTTCAATGAAATAAGTAGTAAAGATAGGTTAGGCCGAACGAATAAAATCAAGATGTCTATAGATACGGCTGATGCCAGTCCTGTAAAGACAAGGCCCTTCGCCATGTCTCCTTATATGTCAAAAGTATTAAATAAAGAGTTAGACGAAATGTTGAAACTCGGAGTGATTGAAGAATCAAACAGTCCCTGGTGTTCTCCAATCTTATTGGTGAAAAAGGCCGATGGACAGTATCGTCTGTGCTTTGACGGAAGAAAGCTCAACGAGGTCAGCAAATTTGATAACTACCCATTACCGAACATCGACAGAATTTTGACATCACTCAGGAATGCTAAGTATGTATCTTCGATAGATCTTAGAAAGGCTTTCTGGCAAATTCCTTTAGACAAATCCTCTAAGGAAAAGACCGCTTTTGCAGTAGCAGGCCGAGGTCTATTTCAGTTCGTCACTATGCCGTTTGGTCTAAAGAACGCTGCTCAAACTCAGCAACGGTTAGTAGACGCTATATTTGGTCCGAAATATGAGCCACATATTTTTACCTATCTCGATGATATTTTAGTAACATCGGAAGACTTCGAATCGCATATTCGCTTACTTAAAGAAGTAAAAGATAAATTGAAAGAGGCCGGACTGACGATAAATTTGAGCAAATGTGATTTTTTCAAAACTTCTCTAAAGTTTTTAGGCTATATTGTAGGCTCAAATTCCTTACGTACCGATCCGGATAAAGTAGCAAGCATGGTTAATTATGCGAGACCTACTAATACTACAGAAGTTAAGCGCTTCGTAGGAATGTGTTCATGGTACAGACGTTTTATTGAGAATTTTTCTACCTTGTTGTCACCTATTAATGATCTTTTGAAAGGACGAAAAAAAGGACAATCGATAGATTGGACAAACGCAGCAGAAAGATCTTTTATAAAGATTAAAGAGCTCTTGGTTTCAGCTCCAATTTTATCCCAACCAGATTTTTCCCAACAGTTTTATATTTCTAGTGATGCTTCTAATACCGGTTTAGGGGGCGTCCTAACACAGAAAATCAATGGTGAGGAAAGAGTGATAGCGTATGCCAGTAGAACTTTGTCAAAGGCTGAACGTAACTATTCGGTTGTTGAAAAAGAATGTTTAGCAGTACTCTTTAACATCGAAAAGTTTCGGCCTTACATAGAAGGTGTTCCTTTCACGGTCATAACAGATCATTATAGTTTATTGTGGCTTAATTCAATTAAAAACCCTAGTGGCAAACTAGCGCGTTGGGCGATTAGGCTGAGACAACATACATTTAATTTAATTTGGCCAAAAATGCGTTTTGATATCTTAAAGTTTGTGAGGACTTGTGAAGTATGTGGAGCGCAGAAATCTCCAAATGCACTACCTATGGGACTGATGGGAAAAGAGAAAACGGTTAATTACCCTTTTCAAGTCATAGCAGCTGATCTAGTAGGCCCATTCCCACGTTCAAAAAAGGGAAATAAATGGCTTCTCGTGGTTTCTTGCTGGTTTACAAAGTATACCATGCTATTTCCTTTGAAAAGCTCTAAAGCTGGATATATAGAGAGAATTTTGGAAAATAATGTCTTTCTAATCCACGGTGTTCCATCGCTCTTAATATGCGATAACGGTACTCAGTTTACCTCTAAAAGTTTTAAGAGCTTAAGTGAGACATATAGTTTTAACATACGTTTCAATCCCGTGTGCCCTCTACAATAATTTCGTTGAAAGTAATATTCGTTGATTCACGTGATAATTCGGGATAAAGGAATTTCAAAGATTCAAACACGAAGTAACCGGGTTTACATCGTCTTTTCTTAGTTTACGGCAGACATATACCTCTATCTGGATCATATTATAAAAACCTAGATTTGGATGTCAATGTTGACAGCGAAATAATTCCGGGTAACAGGGGTGCGTACGCCGAAAATTTAAAGGGTTTAAAAGATATTTTCACCGACGTGCGTAGTAGGATACATAAGGCTTATGAACGGAACAGTAAGTCTTACAATCTTAGGAAAAGGGATTTTGCTTTAATATAGGTGATCACGTTTGGCGAAAAAATAAAATTCTTTCCAGTGCAGCAGATAAATTCACATCTAAGTTGGTACCTAAGTATGTGCATTGCGTGGTTAGAGAGAAGATTTCAGATTTAGTTTATGGTTTAGTTAATTTAGATGGGACTAAAATAGGACGATGGCATATTAAAGACTTAAAAACCATTCAATGAACCTAACCCTAGTGAAAGTTTGTCAGAAGAAGAATAATTTATATTTACATTATCTTAATTGCTTTACTTTATTTTTTTTTGATGTTGCTCTGTAGAGGTGACGACCTCGTCTTTTTGACTGTTATAAAAGTTGAGCAGAGAATGGCTTACTTTTATTGTTTATTACTAAGGTTTTGGGTACTGATCATATCCAAACTTAGGTTGATTGTAGTTGATGTTTAGCATCGACTCAGCTGTTGCGAGCTTGCGAAAGAGCCACACTCAGGATATATCATAAGACTGGTATGTCGGTGGTCGCGGGATTTGATTTGCTTATGACCCCAAATAATATCCAGTTCTTGACACTTGGAAGCGAAATTTTTGATTAGAGGCAATCCAAGGTGATCTTGAGGTAGGACAAGCGCAAGATGTAGCTCGTGTAGTGTGATGTAGAGTCAAAATTTTTAAGAGCAATTTCAAAGTTTGTTACCCGAGTGGGTGTACTTTTATTACCTTAGTGGTATATGTTGGGTGCAATTAAGAGTAAATTGATTTTGGTTTATCCAGTAAGTCTAAGACTTGGATTATTTTGATTTAGATCTTCTTCTGAATTGACAAACTGAGGGTATTTTCTATTTTTTTTTTCAGAGCCGTTTAAACGTTACCTTTGAGTCACTAATTTTTTTAAATTTTTTTGCATGGACTCATAGGCGTATGTTGAGTTTTTTCGGTCTACTATCAGATTGATAGGAAATTGAAGTTCTGCAGGAGAACTAAAGGCTGATCATTTACAGGAGATGAGAGCAGAGTAAGACAGTCGTTTCACAAAGAAATGATCAAAATCTGATACCGAGATGAGAACCTTGTCAAGAGAGGCTAAGCGCAGTGAAGGAAGATTCCTAACCGAATTTTTAGATTTCCAAGAGGTAATCTAGAAGTTTGGGCTGACAGAAAACGGTTATGCCTGATACCTGTAGCAGTTTCTTCTAGAGGCTATTGTCTAGGGAGACGATTAACACCATGATCGAATATGTTGTCGACGATGTTTTCTTCTTGTTTCTGATTAAGCTGGAAAAGCTCTTGCCGTCTTCAAAAGTTTTGTTGCGTTGCCACCAAAAATTTGAGAAATTTTTGCTTCATGTAGCTTTTTAAGCTCATTTTCGTTTTTTTTTTTAAAAAATTTCGTTAGAAGCTTGGTTAAGTCAACCTTGTAAACCTTTTAGGTTGTATCCCATGAGTTATCTGTTTTTACAGGCTGTGATGCACCGGGTGCTAACAGATGCCGTTACGACGTTTGGCAGGGAGTTAGTCTTCCTGAGGAACAGACTGATTGGAAGGGTAGTCTATGGGGGGTGAACGTTTGACCTTTGGGACCTTTAGGGGTTTTGTTACCCAATGGTTATTTCTATTTGAACCAAAGGAGAGCCTAGCTACTGTAGTCGACCTCAGCTCCAATTAGCCTATTAGTGGTGACAGGCTGTTGGCAGTAGTGTGTTTCGGAACACCCTATTGATTAATTTTTTTGACTTATGGTGGTGTGGTAGACACCGTTTCAGTTTAGTGGATGCTATAATCTACTCCCTTTTGTTGGTGGACTCCAGGGTCACCAATTCTGTATTTTATTGTCTCCACCATTCAGTATATCGTGGTGAGGTGTTTGTCTCCTGTTATGTGGGATGGATTGAATGTTTTTCGTTGTTGTTCCAGGGCGAGACCAGTACACGAGGGTTCTTCATGCAACTTGAAGAGGCGCAATGCTGGTTAAGTTTTATATCTCTGTGTAGCCACCCTGAAGAATGATGGAGGGCGTTTTTTTTTTTTTTCTGGCTCATGTTTCTAGGCAGACTTGTCACTTTGGTGCGATGTGCCGAAGATTTGATTAGCTTTTGCTAAGAGCTTTCACCAAGCTCAGTATGGAGTTGTCATAACCAAGGGTTTGGGATTTGAACTCCTGTATATATGTCTGTATATATTTCTGTATATATTTCTGTATATATTTCTGTATATATTTCAGTGTATGTTGGTTGCCTGAGGGCATGTGCTCAAAATGCGAGATTTTGAGTCGTTTTGTTTATGGACTCCTATATATAGGATTATGACTTTAGGGAGGTCCTATTTCGAGACTTGCTGTCTCATATAGTTATGTTAGGAATGTTTCCTTGAATGTTAGTTGCGCGCGGACTAATCATTCTGTTCTTAGTGAACATTGCTTTTTGAAGCAGGATCATTCAGTTTGGTGAATTTTAGCTTTTATAGCTATTCACTGTGTTTAGGGTGAATTTTAGCTTTTATAGCTATTCACTGTGCCTATAGTGAGATTGTTAGCTTTTATAGCTGCTCACTATGTTAAAGGCGAGATTGTTCTTTTAGAACGCGGACTTTGTGTTGTCGAGGACTACTTACAGAGTGTTTTCTTGGCGAGGAGCCGAGGTTTTTTCTGGCGATATACCAGAGTGTTTTCTTGGCGAGGAGCTGAGGCTTTTTTCTGGCGATATGCCAGAGTGTTTTCTTGGCGAGGAGCCGAGTTTTTTCTGGCGATATACCAGAGCGTTTTGTTGGCGATAAACTGACGTGTTTTCTGGCGATTAACCAGAGCGTTTTCCCTAGCGATTTTAGCATGTCTAGATGTCTTAGGACGTCGACATTGCGCGATAGAGTGCGATTATTTTCTGAGTGCGACTAGTAGTGATACTAGATTTAGAATGTTCTCTTAGCGATGAGCTAGAGCATGGATAGCGATTTTTTCCCGAGCGTTTGTCTGGATATTTATCCAGATAATTTTTTTTGGCCTTGTGCTAAATGGTCTGACAAGACTTTTTTTCTTTTTAGTGTAAGTGTTTGCACTAGAATCAGTTTTTTTATTTTTTCTTTATTTAAGAATTTTTCTAAATTTCTTTTGCTGACATAGAAAATTTTCAGACAATCCTTAAAATATTTTAAGGAGGGTGTTCATACTTTGTTTCAGTTCATTTTTTTTTGATTTAGACAAGAGTCTAGACAAAGTTATATTTTTTTTTGTTTTGGTAACAATAACAGAGCTGATTCTTTTATATAAGAAGACCGCGATTGTTACTTTGAACAGGTATTTCTTATGTTCATGCAAGGATTTTTATTTGCTTTTTGATGTACTCAACCTTAGTGCTTAATTAAGTTAAGTCTAGTTATAAGATTCTTGTGTACATGCAAAGATTTTTTATTTAGTTTTCATTGTACTTAATATTAGTGCTTAATTGAATTAAGTCTAGTAGTAAGGTCCGAAGTTTGTAATTTTGTTTTAAGTTCTGACCTTAGTATTAAGTAATAGTGTACCACTTTGTACCTTTTCATAAGTAGCCTTAGTTTAATAGACTAGTGTAGTCTATTTCTTTTTGGAAGGGGGTAAATGTAACATTCATTTTTTCCTAGATTTTAAGACCATGTAATGTTACTGATTTTTTTTTTTTCCATTTCAAATTGTACTTATTTTCATTTTTGTATCGAACGGTATATTAAACAGAGATTCCAAGACGTTTGGTATATACTGTGTTGTGCGGGTTCCTGACCGAACCTCTCGCTACGCCGCGATTGGTGAAATGTTTGATCCGCAGTTTTGATTGGAGCGTCGTGATATTACAGGCAAAAGTCGCACGATTATTTAAGGCTCCGCAGAGCTTGAATCGTGGCTGTTTTCCATCTAGCCGCAGCCAGGCAGTACCATCTAGCCGAGAGGCTATTTTCCATCTAGCCGAAGTAGGCTAATTTTCATCAGAGCCGCTAAGTAAAAGCACCAGTGTCTTAACTAAAAGCCGTAGTGGGCTTTCTAAGTGTTTGCTAAGAAAAAGTGTGAAATCGGGCGTAGTCCATCAAAACAGGAATAAGAACAGTAAGTCAACAAAACTTCCTTCAATAGACTTATCCCGGAGTAGTACATTAACTACAATTTAAAACAGACTAAAAAGTGAAGTGTAAAGCACGACTTTTCGTCTTCGGGGGTTATAATAGTTTTTAAAATTTAAATGTAACAACTACTAGTTAGGCTAGAATTTTTTTTGGTAAAACTGCAAAGGTTAGAACTTTTCATTTTAAAAACATGAATAAATTTTCTTTTTTTGATTAAAGCTAGTGTCTCACTGAATATTTATTTTTCTTTTCAGGATAAGTTGTACTAGACTAATTCTTTTTAGTAATACCCATAAAACCCTTCAGCATTTTTCCATTTTTTTTAGCTGAAGTTAGATCCTTTCTATTTTAAAATGGATGGTGCCCAAAATTTCGTACAGCTAAAGCCTTTTAAAAAATAGAAAAAAAATTCCAAAAAGACGTAAGAAAATTATCTCTTACCCATATCTCTCTACCAAGGAAAACTGAGCTAGTGTGTGTTTAATTTCTTTAGTTCTTTTAAAATCAGGGTTCACTCAATTCAGTATCAGAAATTAAAGCGGGTAAGTTTAAAAGTTACAAAATTGCGCTCAAGCGTGGGACAAACAACTTCTCACAGGGTACAAAAAAAGATGCCTCAAACTGAGGACAGTTTCACATGTTACAAAATGACGCAGTGTACGTGGGCCGCAATTAAACACCTTTTCACAGGCTACAAAATTACGCCCAAGCTTGGGGCAACAGTTTTTCATAAGGTACAATACAATGTCCCAACCAAAAACCACAAAAAATGTGGTGTCTCCATTCTTTAACTGAGAGAACCCCCAAAAAGACCTACAACAATACAAATATGAAGTCACTCTTCTATTTCTCCTTTATTATCCATTATCTCATTCAAAAAACTTGAAAAAATTCTCATAATACTATTGAAACTATACAAGATTCTCCCACCTCTTTCACCCCCTTTCCAAATTAAAATTGATAGAAATAAAACAAATAACATAATTTTCATATTTCTACTGTCGAAGAACCCTGAAAAGGACATATAGCATGATATATATAAAGCAACCTCTATAACTCCCTATCCCACCCCATTACAACCTTTTATATCGTACTATAAATAATATATTTAAAATTTGTCAATTACATCAACCAAAAAACGTGGAAAAATGTCCACAATATTATGGAAACCGTACAATATTTAATGCCCCCACCCCTTTCACCCCGTACTTGGGTTAAACTTAAAAATGATCCAATTTTTGAATTCCTCGACTCCAAAAACCTTAAAAATATTATATACAATATAACGCTATATATGCGAAACAACCCCTCCAATTTTCACGCCCACCCCTTTTATGTTATACCATAAATATTTATGTAAAATATAAGCTTCATAATTTCATTATATATATATATATATATATAATATATATATATATATATATACATATATACTTATATATATATATATATATATAATATATATATATATATATATATATATATATATATATATATATATATATATATATATATATATATATATATATATATATATATATATATATATATATATATATATATATATATATATATATATGGTTTGAAAAGTCCGTGCAAAGTCCGAGAGATTGCACCACCGGCGCGTATCGAGGTCATGTTTAGTTAGTAGCATCTCTTGAATGAACGCACACCAAGTTTCAGCCATATTGGTCTATTTCTTTGTGTTTGGCATTCGTGTGAATCAAGGAAGTCTAGTAATTTTCAAGAAATGGACGAAAAAGAATTTCGTGTGGTGATTAAACATTACTTTACGAAAGGCAAAACGCCTCAGGAGACTAAAGAGAAGCTTAATAAACATTATGGTGACTCTGCACCTTCGATTAGAACAGTTTATAAGTGGTTTCAAAATTTTCGGACTGGCCATATGGGCACAAGTGACGCTGAACGTTCTGGACGGCCTGTGGAGGTTACGACTCCAGAAATCATTGATCAAATCCATGATATGGTGATGGATGACAGAAGAGTTAAGGTGAGTGAGATTGCTAGTGCTGTGGGCATCTCGACTGAACGGGTACATAATATTTTGTATAAACATTTGGACATGAGAAAGCTATCCGCAAGATGGGTGCCGCGATTGCTCACGCTTGACCAAAAACGGAATCGTGTGAAGTTTGCAAGGATGGTTTGCAGCTGTTCCAGAAGAATCCGGAGGACTTTAAGCGTCGTTTCGTCACTGTGGATGAAACATGGATACATTACTATACTCCTGAGACCAAACAACAATCTAAACAATGGGTTACCAAGGGGGAATCTGCACCAAAAGAGGCGAAGACCGTTCCTTCGGCCGGAAAGGTTATGGCGACTGTCTTTTGGGATTCGCAAGGGATAATCCTCATCGACTATCTGGAAAAGGGTAAAACTATTACAGGTGAATATTATTCATCGTTATTGGACCCTTTGAAAACCGAGCTGCAAGAAAAACGCCCGCAATTGGCCCACAAGAAAGTCCTTTTCCATCACGACAACGCACCAGCACACACCTCAGCAGTTGTGGTCGCAAAATTAATGGAAATAGGATTCCAACTCGTTTCACATCCCCCCCTATTCTCCAGACTTGGCTCCCTCGGACTACTATTTGTTCCCCAATTTGAAGAAATGGCTGGCGGGACAAAGATTTTATTCAAACGAGGAGGTGATTGCAGACACTAATGGATATTTTGCAGACTTGGACAAATCCTATTATTCGGAAGGGATCAACAAACTAGAAATCGTTGGACGAAGTGTATAAGCCTAAAAGGAACTATGTCGAAAAATAAAAACGGTTTACCCCAAACACATAAGTAGTTTTTATTTTTGCACGGACTTTTCAAACCAACCTCGTATATATATTTGAAGGTGTATGGTAGATTACACTTTGAAAAACGAAAAATTCCCTGTAATTTTAGAGCATTTCCTTACTTTATTCATAGGCGTCTACACACACATCTTACCTAATATAAGTAATTTGTTTTTCGGTAACTATTAAAATATATGGGATGTTTTCTAAATTAGCGCATTCTATGGCCACCTTCTAGATCCTAATAAATCATCACAGTACCGGAAAGATCATACTACAAACACTTTAATATTTCTGTTTTAAAGTAAAAAAATACTTTTGATTGTTATTTAGCAATATTATTGTTGTATTATTATTAATAATAGAGGACAATCTAAGCACTGTGTTTTGTATAAACTTGTAATTTGTAACAATTTACTTACCTTTATACAATTTTAATGATAACACCACTGACTATTACGTAATTCAGATGTTTCTTCATTCTTTTCTCTATTTTCTGTAGGATAATAATCTCACTTTCGCAGCACACAACACGTGTGTAACTCACTCCCTTTCAAATTATAGAGTTTTTGCACAACCCCCAGACTTTATTGCCTGTAGAGAAATTAATTTTTTTTTTTTTTCGGAAAAATACCAAAATTCCTGATGAACGGACAATTAAGAAATCGAGATGAGTAACAGCTAGGTTTGAAAGTACGAGATTTTCCATAGGATCAACCTTTATTATGTATTAAGCAAGGCAAGGATTATTAAACTTCTTCTCGTTGTGTCGGTATTTAGTATCACATAAAAACGGATATGCGTTCCTTGACAAAATTTTGCATGCTAGTAAAGTCAAATAGAGTAGAAAAATATTTCCGAAACCAGAGAATCCCTTTTACAAAAAATTATCACTTTCTTGAAATAATGACGGGGTTAAAAAATGGATCATTTCATTAAAATAGCAATTTTACCACCTTCTAATATTAATATCCAGGTGGAGAGATTAAAAATAATAATCCACTCTTATAATAATTTTTACCACCATTAAAAAGTTGGTAAACGGGCGCAAGGGGTATTCCTCCGGTTCTTGCCCTCTCACCGGAGCTGAATACAGTTTAGTTAATAAAATATTATTTTTAGTGTTCCATACGGAACACTTATTAGATCACTTCGGTGTCCGCCGTCTGTCTGTTTGCCTGTCCGCCTGTCACACCCGATTTTCTCCAAAACTATTTGACCCAGAAAGTTGAAATTTGGTACTAATATAGGAACTGATGGCCTCATTAAAGCCGTGCAGTTTTGAAGGATAAATTTTGACTTAAAAGTTTAGTTTTGGGAGGTGAAATCGGAAGTAAAAACAAAATTTTTTTACCAGATCTTCGAGTGGTTGTCAAATGAAAGCGTGTGAAAACACGCCAAAAATCGCTATGTCCCCCTTATCTCGAAAAGTACCGCAAAAAATTTTTTGAAAAAATTCTGGAATATTCTCTACAAGGTACAGATTGACCGAAAATTATCACGAATGCATTAACTTTAATAATTGATCTGGTATATAAAAAAAATATAAAATTTCAAGGTCATCAGTTTTCAACAAAAATCGGAAACAAACTTTGTTGAAAATTGATTTGAGGTGTGTTTTGTGAAGTCATTAATGATTTTATACCTCGGTAACAAAATTTTTTATTTTAAAAGCAATCAACGAACGGAACACTAATTGCGCAAGTTCGACTTGTATTTGGCTGGTTATTTAATTTTCGTGAGCTCATCAGCAAAAACCAAATTTGCCTTTTATTATTTTTTTAATAATCCACTATCGCTACATATCTTTTTTTCCTTAGTAATATTTAGATAAGGTCGCGTTATACTTTTAAGAAACGTTTCTTAATTCCTATAACTAACTTGCTGATAACAGTCACCCCTAAGCTAAACCTGTTTTGATACGATCCTTCTCTAAACTGATCTTTGTGAAATTTTTTGACATACTTCGTAATCTTAGTCTTCAATTTATCTTCGGTTTGTGCTCAGTATTTTTTTACTAGGATTAAAGTGACCCCACAATTACTTCAGCCTGCTATGCATGCTTTGTCATCTGCAGATCGCGACATGACTATTTTATCACCTAATATCTTAATACTTACCCTTTCCACCTCCTCCTGTGTTGAAATTAAAAATATTTAAAAAAAAATTATATAATTTTCAAATTCTACGATTTCTTAAATCCTGAAAAGGACATATAACACCCTATCCCCATTTTCCAGTTAAAATTAATGAATAAATAATATAATGTTCAGTATGCTATACCTCAAGAACATTGCATATGTACCCCTCTAACCTCCGTTCCGACCACTTTAAATTGTTGTATATCTTATTATAAATATTTGCTTAAATACTTAAAATTTGTTCATTACCGTAAGCATAAAACGAAGAAAAATGTTAATAATACGACAGAAACCATGCAATGTTTAAAAACCCACTTGTCCAGAAGCAATATGGCTCAAAAATTACAGTTTCCCTTTCGATTTCAAATATTATAAGTATTTCAAATTGATATCTCATTTCGTTCGAGGGTTATCGCACTAACAGACAGGGAAACGGACATTTAAAAAGACAGATAGATCGATAGCAAGAGGAAATTGTGTTTTCGTTGTTTAGGAACCATGAACTCTCATAATCTCGGAGGATGCTTTTTTTGCTAATATAATACTTCTCGCTAACAAAAAAGGCCAATGTCTTTTTAAAATAAAAAAGTTGGTATCAAGTCTGAAGCCATATTAAACGTATGATTTTAGAGAAAAATTACAATTTATGTAATTGGTGTCTTCTGAATTTTTTTAAATATTATTTTAAAAAACACACAAAAATCAAGGGGGGTAACAATTTTTTTGTGATCCTATGCTGTGAAAGAAGGGTTGTCTGACTTCCTGTATAAATATTTAATTAAGTAGAATTTATGTCAAAACTTTACAAAACACATACATTAATGACATAACAGTTATATTTCTTTTTTTTATGACAGTTATGATAATTGTTTAATAACAGACCGCCTATTGCGCTTGAATAATACTGATTGCAGATAGCGTGTGCAAAATGCATAACGTACACTCACAGTGTGTATGGTGTACATATGTGTATGTATTATGTACGGTTAACAACAAATATGGTTGTCTACATTTAAAATTATGAATTTATAAGCACACTTGGCAAAGGCATACAACTGTGATAATAATCTATTTCTTTTTCTGGAGGAATCATTGCAAAAATTCACTCCTTTTTATATTTTGCATTATTACGTGGGTTACTCTCGCGTGGGGATTGAGTTATACAATTTTTGCAGATTTCAAGAAGGACCGATTACCAAGATAAGATTATTGTCTCTAAAGAGAACCTCAAAGATCGGCTTTCCAAAATGAAATACGATCGGTCGTATTTTGGCTAAAGTGTCAAGTAAAACTTTTCTTTTCGATTTACTTATTGAGTAAAAGATTTAAAGATAACTAAGCTTATTTTTGTGAAATATAATGGTGATATTTCCAGAAGGAGTCTTTTTTAAGCTACAGAAGTAGATAAAAAAAAGAAATATTCGCGTTTATACAGTTTAGAACTTATTTTTTTTGTATTTATGTACATATATATAATACTTCAAAAAGTTAAACGAGTAACAGCGGGTTGCGGTATCTCTGTTTTATTAAGTAATGAAATTCATTTTTAGTGTAGTTTAAAGCGGAATCAAATTTGTATGAATATTTATTAACAATCTCTGGTAAATTTTTTAAAATATGTCATGTCCAATTTATTTCCAAAGAATGCTGAACTGAACTTGAAATAAGTATATAATATGGTAAAATTGAACTGCATCAAACATTGCATAAAAATTACACAAAATTGGCATTCCTTTCAAATAGTACTAAAAATCTATACATACGTACATGTCTGTAAATTGATTAAATTTTTTATAAAAATAACTAGATAATATTTAATACTAGCTGCGCCCGCGGCTCTGCTCGCGTGGACTTGATTCACTATTATCGTCACTACTTATTCCTTATTTACCTAACGTAATAAAATATATCCTATAATCTGGCCGAGAACATACGTATTATATAAAAAAAACACTTAAATCGGATAAGTGGTTCTTGAGTGCTAAGCACACTAACGGACAAATAGACAAAGAGACGTTGCGATTTATATATATTATAGATTATTTTTTGATAAATTGTATTTTTTTGTTATATAATATTGATCCATATTTAACGGTTTAGGCAGCGTATTGCAAGAGAGTGCGCTAGCGGCAAACTTTTTTCCTACTTGATTCACTATTATCGTCACTACCTATTTCTTATATTATCCAACTTAATAAAATATATCCTATAACCTAGCCAGAGAACATATGTATAAATCTAAAAAAAACACGTAAATCGGATAAGTGTTTCTCAAATGATAAGCGCACTAACAGACAGACAGAGAGATGTTGCATTTTATATATATTATAGATTATAGATTATTATTATTAATTATATAACCTGGAAAGAGAACATATGTATTAATAAAAAAAAAAACGTAAATCGGATAAGTGGTTTTCGAGTGATAAGCACACTAACGACACACAGCGAGACGTTGCATTTTATATATTATATTCTTTGCTTCATGATATTGTTCCATATTTAATGATTTAGGCAGTTTATTGAAAGAGAATGCACTGGCGGCAAACTTTTTTCCGACTTGATTCACTATTATCGTCACTGCTTATTCCTTATGTTATCTAACATAATAAAATATGTCAGGGAACTGTATGTTTTAAAAAAGAGCACCTGGTTCCAGGGCACTAACGGACAGACATAGAGTACGTTGTTTTATAAAAACCTGGCCAGGGAACACGTAAATCGGATAAGTAGTTCTCGAGTGATAAGCGCTCTAACAGACAGACAGACAGAGAGACGTTGCATATTATATATATATATATATATATATATATATATATATATATATATATATATATATACATATATATATAGAAGATTATAGATATACCTAGATAACCTGGCCAGAGAACAAACGTATCAATTTAAAAAAAAAAACACCTAAATCAGATAAGTGGTTCTCGAGCGATAAGCGCACTAACAGACAGACAGAGAGAAGTTGCATGTCATATTTATTATATTCTTTACTACATGATATTATTCCATATTTAATGGTTTAGGCAGTGTATTGCAAGAGAATGCGCTAGTGGCAACCTTTTTTCCGACTCGATTCACTATCATCGTTCCTGCTTTTCCTTATGCTACCTCACGTAATAAAATATATCCTATAACCTGGCCAGAGAACATATGTATGTTAAAAAAAAAAAGTACTTAAATCGGATAAGTCGTTCTAGAGCGATAAGCGCACTAACGGACAGACAGACAGACAAAAGACGTTGCATTTTATGTATATATTATAGACTAGCCGTGCCCGCGGCTCCGCTCGCGTGGACTTGATTCACTACTATCGTCACTGCTTATTCCTTATGTTACCCAACGTAATAAAATATCTCCCATTATTTATCCTTATCTCCCAATACTTCTCCTTATTTCCCATTATCTCTACATAATTTCGATTATCTAGGCTTATCTCTGCTCATCTCCCATTATTTCTCCTTATCGCCTATTATTTCTCCTTATCTCCCATTATCTCACCTTTTTTCCCATTATCTAGGCTTATCTCGACTTGTCTCCCATTATTTCTCCTTATCTCCCATTATTTCTCCTTATCTCCCATTATATCACCATAACTCCCATTATTTAGACTTATCTCTGCTTATCTCCCATTATCTCTCCTTATCTCCCATTATTTCTACTTATCTCCCATTATCTCACCTTATCTCCCATTATCTCACCTTATCTCCCATTATCGAGGCTTATCTCGACTTATCTCCCATTATTTCTCCTTATCTCCAATTATCTCACCTTATCTCCTCATTATCTAGGCTTATATCGAATTATATAGAACATATGTATAAATTTATAAAAACACGTAAATCGGATAAGTGGTTCTCGAGTGATAAGCACACTAACGACGGACAGACAAACAGGCAGACGGACAGAGAGTCATTGCATTTTTATATATATAGATATTCTCTGCTACATAACATTGTTCCATATTTAATGGTTTGGACTGTGTATTGCAAGAGAACGCGCTAGCGGCAAACTTTTGTCCGACTTCATTTACTATTATTGTCACTGCTCATTCCTTATGCTACCTATCGTAATAAAATATAGCCGTCACCTGGCCGGAGAAGATATGTATGTTTTAAAAAAAAAAGTACGAAAATCGGATAAGTGATTCTTGATAAGCGCACTACAGACAGAATACGTTGCATTTTATATATATTATAGATGTAATAAAATATATACCTATAACCTGGTCAGAGAACATATGTATGAATTTAAAAAATCACGTAAATCGGATAAGTGGTTCTCAAGGGATAAGCGCATTAACGGACAGACAGACAGACAGTCAGACAGACAAACATTGCATTTTATATATATTATAGATATAGATTATTTTTTATTATAGATATATAACCTGGCCAAAGAATATATGCAAGATGTTTTAAAAAAAAACAGGTAAATCGGATAAGTGGTTCCTGCGATTCCAGTGATAACGCAGAGAGCATTGCATTTTATATATATAATAGATTATACATAAACAGATACATAAAATTGTTCCATATTTACATGGTTTAGACTGTGTATTGCAAAGGCACGCGCTAACGGCAAACTTATTTGCGACATCATTCACTATTTTACGTCACTGCTCATTCTTTTGCACCTTTAATAAAATATAGCCTATAACCTGGCCAGAGAACATATGTATGTTTTAAAAAAAAAAGTACGTAAATCGGATAAGTGGTTTTTCAGTGATAGGCGCACTATACGGACAGACAGACAGACAGAGAGACATTTTATATATATTATAGATGTAATAAAATATATATCTAAAACCTGGTCAATGTACGAATTTAAACAATCACGTAAATCGGATAAGTGGTTCTCGAGGGATAAACGCACTAACGGACAGACAGACAGACAGAGAGACGTTGCAGTTTGTTTATATTATAGGTATAGATTATTATTATTATTATATAACCTGGCCAAAGAATATATGTATAAATTTAAAAAAAGACACGTAAATCGGATAAGTGGTTCTCGCGTGATAAACGCACCAGTGGACAGACAGACAGACAGAGAGACATTGCATTTTATATATATTATAGATTCTAGATATTCTCTACTACATAATATTGTTCCATATTTAATGGTTTAGACTGTGTATTGCAAGGGAACGCGCTAGCGATAAACTTTTTTCCGACTTCATTCACTATTATCGTCACTGCTCATTCCTTATGCTACCTATCGTAATAAAATATAGCCTATAACCTGGCCAGAGAACATATGTATGTTTTAAAAAAAAAAGTACGTAAATCGGATAAGTGGTTCTCCAGTGATAAGGCGCACTAACGGACAGACAGACAGACAGACAGACAGAGAGACGTTGCATTTTATATATATTATAGATTATAGATTATAGATATGTAGGAGCCAAAACAACCATTTGTAGATTTATTTTCTGTTTGTCATCAGCATCACACAAAACCAGCTGAACGGATCTCGACGAAATATTGCATGAAGATACGGTAGGTCGTAGGACAGGTGAAAAGCTACTTTTCCTTCTTCCTTCCTTCCTTTTCAACATGGCCTTTTACTAATATATGAATAGAATATTATATGTACTGAAACTAGCACTCATTTTACTCACATACAGAGTGTGCCAGAATAACGGAAGAGTATTTAAAAGAATTTAATAAGGTCATACACGGACGGAATTATTACTTGGATGAACGGGTCATTACTTTTAATTATTGAATTTGATAAATTGATTAATAAAGACAAAGTTTTATTTTGACAAGTGATATGCCGAATGTGCACAATAATTAGTCATTATGATGTTGCTGAAAACTCACGAAATAATTTGTTGTTAACGGCTAGATATATGGAGAAATAACCGGCCAAGTGCAAGTCTGACTTGCGCAATTAGTGTCCGTACGTGATTGCTTTTACAATAAAAATTTTTGTTACGGAGGTACAAAATGACTTCACAAAACACATCCCAAATGAGTTTTCGACAAAGTTTGTTCCTAATCTTTGTTGCAAACTGATGACCTTGAAATTTTAGTTTTTTTATATACCAGATAAAATATTAAAGGTAATACACTAATAGTCCAGAATTTTTTCAAAATTTTTTGTTCAGTACTTTTCGAGATAAGGGGGAGAGACAGCGATTTTTGGCAATTTTTTAAAAATAATACGAAGAAAAGTATTACATCAAATATGTTTTTAAACTCTTGTTTTCACACTCTTTCATTTGACACCCTACTCGATGATCTGGTAATTTTTTTTTTTATTTAATTTCCGATTTCACCCCTTTAACCCTTTAAATCAAAATTTATTTAACTTGTGCCAAATTTCAACTTTCTATGTCAAATAATTTCGGAGAAAATCGAGTGTGATAGATAGACAGACACCGAAGTAATCATACGGAACACTAAAAATATCCGTTGGGTGGATTCTGCTCTACTGGAAATAACATAGTATTTTATTTCTTTATTCTTTTTTCTGTTTTATGAGCCTCGCGAACATAGTGTATTAGCCACAAGCTTATTTAAATATGATTTTTTTATCTTAAAATCATCACATATTACTAGCACCAGCGACCATCGGGTCAGTTGGCAGGCCTTCTTCATAAATGGTATTTATGTTAAGCATAGAAGCACTGAGAGCCATAGAGGTAGGAGGTATAACTTTAGAATTATCTAGAGTACATAAATCGATATTTTAGATCAAAAATAATGTTATTTAAATCGGGCGCTCATTCAGATTTTAATTTAAATTAAAGTTTAACAAAATACTACTTGTAGCTTGAGGCTAGTGTAAAGCTGCTAAAGAAAGTTTTTTTTAATAGAGTTTTCCCAATGTACTGTGCACTGATATTCCTGCGATTAGCCTTATTTACAGTTTCTCCCCCCTTTTTTGAAAATATATGTCGTTTCAAAGAAATTAAATGACTTTAGAAATTTACTTAACATTTGTGGTATACCTAATATATAAGGATAGAACCTATAGTTTTTGAACGATGTGGCTTTAAGGGAAGAGGGCGAAAGAGCTGAGGGTCTATAAATTTTTGGTTTGTATAGTTATTTAGTACTAAGAATTTTTCATGTTTTTTGATTGAGATAATGAACAAAATTTAAGCATTATTATTTATAATTAAACAAATAAAGATTTAAAAGAATGGGCCCCGAGGTTACAGGATTCACTTCGAATATATATTGTTATATGTTCTTTTCAGAATTCTTCTCTTCAGGTGAGGAAGTGAACGGTTAAAAGAAATCGTGTTATAAGTCCTTTTCAGGGCACTTAGAATCAAAGAATCTGAAAATTGTGTTATTTTTGTTCTTCTTTTCAATTAGTCAAACGTAAAAGGGATTAATATGATAGAGTAGCGGCTTGCTGCGACTAAATTATGTTATTCATCTATTGTGTGGTTCTTGGATACTACAACCCGAAAAATTGTATTATTTTTTCATTATTTTTAATTAATCAAACATTTAAGACGTTAATAAGGTTGAAAAGGTGACAAGAGGAATTGCTTCGTTTATATCCTGTTACGCGTCTTTTTAAGTTATTGGAAATTGTGTTGTTTTTGAATTGTTTTCAATTGGTCAAACATGTAAAAGGGTAATGAGGTCATGGACAGAATTAAAGAGGTTTTTGCTGCTTTTCAAGCTTTTTTGAGTCTAAAAATCTGAAAATGGTATTACTAATGTTCCTTACGGAACACTTATAAGACCACTTCGGTGTCTATTTGTCCGTCTACCACACTCAATTTTCTCCGAAACTTTTTGACACAGAAAGTTGAAATTTGGCACTAATATAGGAATTGATGGCCTCGTCAGAGCCGTGTATTTTTGAAAAAAATTTTGACTTAAGGGGTTATCAAGGGGGTGTGAAATCGGAAGTGAAAAAAAAAATTACCAGGTCATCAAGTAGAGTGTCAAATGAAAGCTTGTAAAAACAAATATATATATATATATATATATATATATATATATATATATATATATATATATATATATATATATATATAATGTAAAACTTGCCAACACTTAATTTTTTTTATTATTTTTAAAAAATTGGGAAAAATCGCTGTCCCCCCTTATTTCAAAAAATTTTGAAAAAATTCTGGAATATTCTCCACAGGGTATAGATTGAACGAAAATTATTACGAGTGTATTATCTTTAATAATATATCTGGTATATAAAGAAACAAAATTTTCAAGGTTTTTTTCAAAGTTTTCAGTAAAGATCGGAAAAAAGATTTGTTGAAAATTCAGTTGGGGTGTGTTTTGTGAAGTCATTGATCATTTTGTACCTCCGTAACAATTTTTTTTATTTTTAAAGCAGTCAACGTACGGAACACTAATTGAGTAAATCCGATATGCACTTGGTCGGTTTTTTTTATTATTTTCATCGTATGTAGTGAGAAACGTCAGGTTGCAGTTGTTAGAGTTTCTGAAAAGCTTAATCTGCTCTACTTTTTCTTGCGATTAATATGAATTTGTAATGTTTGGATTTATTGTGAGAAAGTCATATTCAGTACTTTTTTTTGAGAACCTCGTATTCCAAACTATTGTGCAAATTACTTTACGATTTTTTTAATTAATTTTTTTTTAACTTTCTTCACATATCAGTAATAAATCTTATTTAAACAAACATAATGTTCACGTTACATTTATATGTTTTTATGCTTTCATCACAAATACAAAATAAAACCCTTTTATTTATGAAAACAGGTAAATAAAACGATGTATGGGAATTTATTTTTGGGTTTCGGGTCCTTGTTTCCAAATTTGTGTAATAGTTATGCGTGGGAAGAAGTAGGTAACCTTACGTCAGGTTAATGCAGATGATCCAAGGTCCCTTCAAAGGGCCCAAATTTTGCGAACCCTTCAAAAGTCCGTGAGAATATATGCATGTGTGCATTTTAATATTTACACCTTTTTGGGGTTATACGAATTGTAGCAAATAGTATTTTTGATTGTTGGGTAAAAGGTTAAAGTTTTTGAAAGATTAGATGGACAAAAGGTCTCGTGGGAAATTTGCATTTTATACGATGATATTTTTATTTTAACAAAGAAGTTTATAAACTTGATTTCTTTATCTGTTTGGATTAATTTGCGAGTTCAGCAATGATGTCCACCAAGATATAAATTAATAAAAAAAAAATTTGTTGAGATGTTTCTGCGTTTTTTACTTCCCTTGCTAAGAAAAATATTTTATTCGTGAAACGTCCTCAAAGACTTTGGTTTTTTTTTACGATTAATGTTCACTAAATCACGGAATACATGGTTTCATATTTTCAACCCTCGAACGAACTAATATATCAGTTTCAAATTTGGTACACACACTACCGTCAGAAAGTATTTACCCACTTAAAAATTTCAATGAAACTGCCAAAATTTAATGTCTAATTAAACCCTTATATTATATTAGGTAAATTTAATTGTTCTTAACAAATGTCCATCATAAAATTGTTTAGATAAGCCTTTTTGGTGAAATCACAAATTAAAAACCAATTAGAACAAATTTTTAAGTTTTGCATGATAATTGTTTTGACGCGATTTCTGAGAATTCCAGTTGAAGTAAGAACTCATTTCAAGTTTCTAGAAATTATGGAAATTCCTAGTGACATTTTATGATAAAAACTATCCTATAAATACCGTTGCCCTTTTGGAAATTAACCATTCGCAAACAATAGTTTGTCATTGATATAGGCTCAATTGTTTTGTGAAAATGCCAAAAACGAAAGAAGTTTCCGTTGAAAATCGGACTCTGATAATTGAGAGCCATCAAAATGGTACTCGAGTCTACAAATCGTGAGTGATATGCGGATCCCAAGGAGCACTGGACTACATCGTAAAAAAATTTCTGCGGGACATGGAATTCCCAACCAAAAACGTTCAGGAAGGCCTCGAAAAACGACTCCCGCTGAAGACAGAGCTATAACAATGTCCAGCAGACGTAATCACCGCCTAACCGCAGCAGAAATCCGGCTCAAGTAAACCTAGAGCGGCCCATCCCCATCAGCGTGACAACCGTAAAAAACAAGTTAGCAGAAGGTGGACTACACGGGAGAGTTGCAGTGAGGAAGCCACTTCTTAGGCAAGTGAATAAACGTAAACGATTAGAATGGGCCCGAGAACATGAAAGTTGGACATCAGAACGATGGAATTCCATCCTTTGGGGCGAAATTTTCGTTCAAATCGATGAGTTTACGTGCGGCGGCGGCGGTCAGCTGAAGAGAGGATGTTGGAAGCCTGTTAGTTGCATAAAGGAAAACATGGTGGAGGTTCAGTAATGGTTTGGGATTGTTTTGGCAACGGTAAAGTTGGAAAAATACTTAGGATAGAAGAAACATGCGAAAAGAACAGTATCAATAAATTTTGCTAACTCAAATACCTTGTTCTGGAAGAGATATTTTTCAGGGGAAATTTATTTTTCAGCACGACAACAAACATTCTGCTAAACAAATTAGAGAACTTTTGGACCAATGGAAATCCGTCCTGGAAGTGATGACTTGACCTCCACAATCACCCGAGTTGAACCCCATCGAATTGCTGTGGGACCATTTGGACAGGTGTGTTCGAAAACTCAATCCAACATCAGAAAATCACTTGTGGGGACTTTGACAAGCAAAATGGGTTAAAATAACCGAAGAAACTCTGAAGAAACTACTGGACAAAATGCCGAAACTCTGTGAAGCGGTAATTAAAAACAAAGGAAGTCACATAGATGAAAAAAACCTGAAAAATCATGAATATTTTTCTGATTTTCTAGACTGTAAATAATGTGAAAATAAATAATAATTCATAACAATTTAAAAAAATATATTATCTGAGTTTTTTTGTCTTGGGACTGAAATAAATAGGTGGGCAAATACTTTCTGACGGTAGTGTATATATAGTGTACCATATATAAAAATTTCTAATTTTTGAGGTATATTTCTTTAGCGAAAGGGGGTGAAAAAGGCAATGATAGATTAATTATGTATGATTTATAAATCTTAAACAGTTTATTTATAATTTATCTGTAGAGAGGAGAATTAGAAGGGTTGCTTCAGTTATATCTTGCTCAACTCCTTTTTCAGGGTTCCAACTAGGCAGTGGAGTTTCACTACATAACTGTTCAAAAGGCAGCCATAATTCCAGATTCCACAACGAGAAGACTTGCTTGCTCGATGAACTATTCCGCGAAACTTTTTAAATACATAGAAAGAGCCTAAGACAGGTATGTACTCAATAAGGAAAGTAAACATGTTAAAAAAGAGTAACACCGAGAGGTGTAAATTATTCTCGTAGCCCAGTCGTCAGAGGCAAATTTTGACGAAAAGCTCGCATTAAATGTTAACAGGCTGCATTTTGGCATACAGGTAGTTTTTGGACGTAGAATACGATAATAAAAGTTTGCTGCTCTAAACAAAAGCGAAAATAAAATGAAAAATTCTGTTTTTCGCAAATATCTCGAAAAATAAAAAAGATATCGAAAAAGTAATAGCACCACAAGAAAGAACGGGAAATTTTACAAAAAAAAGTCTATAGTTTTTTTTTAGTTTTACCGTAATTTAAAAAAAATATTTAAAATAAAATGGCTGCTTTAACCTCTTCAGTTGTAGTGGGAATCATGCTTCCAACCTCATTTATGATTAAAATAACGTTTCTGCATACCGCTACATATTTTGAAATTGGTTATTAAAGGATTTTTTGGGGTGCTGATTAAGAATCCGATTTGAAAAATTCAAAATGGCGGATCTAATATGACGGCTAGAGAGTACGAAATTCATTTAATTCTCCAAGTAATTTAGAATTTTTGTATTCTCAATAACTCTTTTCTTTGTACCTGGATATTTAAATGAAATATAAATTTTTATATCTGAAGCTTAGACTTTTATCTTTGATTTCCCAACTTTAAATATATTTTTTTTATTTTAGTTGTATAATTAATAATAAGCAAAAAATACATTTATCATGAACAATTTTAAAAGAAAAATTACAAAAAAAGAGAATTTTTTTTTAGGTTTTTCATGATTTTCTAATATCAAGTGTACTTTTAACCATAACTGAAAAAAAAATTGTCCGGCTTTTTTTGGCCATTTCCTATTGCTTTAAACCTAAAATTGCCGGCGGAACACTACAGCAAGCAAATATTCATATTTTAAAACTCAATTTTTGAATAACACAGACAATGTGGGTATTTTTAGTGTTCCGTACGGAACACTTATAAGATTACTTAGGTGTCTGTCCGTCTGTCACACCCGATTTTCTCCGAAACTATTTAATAGAGAAAGTTGAAATTTAGTACTAACATAGGAATTGATGGCCTCATCAGAGCCATGTAGTTTTGAAAGTTAAATTTTGACTTGCGGGGTTAGTTTTGGGGGGTGAAATCGGAAATGAAAAAAAAAATTAGTACGTCATCGAGTGGGGTGTCAAATGAAACCTTGTAAAAACACGAGTTCAAAAATATATGTAATATAATACTTGCGCACACTTTTCTTGGTATTATTTTTAAAAAATCGCGAAAAATCGCTGTCTCCCCCCTTTATGTCGAGAAGTACTGATCAAAAAATTTTGAAAAAGTTCTAGAATATTCTCCACGAGATGTAGATTGAACGAAAAATATCACGAGTGCATTACCATTAATAATTTATCTGGTATATAAAAAAAAACAAAAATTTCAAGGTCATCAGTTTTCAGTAAAGACCGAAAACTAACTTTGTTGAAAACTCATTTGGGGTGTGTTTTGTGAAGTCACTGATTATTTTATACCTCCGTAACAAAAATTTTTACTTTAAAAGCAGTCAACGTACGGAACACTAATTGCGCAAGTTCAACTTGCACTTGACAGGTTTTTTAATTATTTTTATATTGAAACTTAAGGTATAATAATGATATATACACCAGGATTTTTTTTCAGTACTATATTTTCTTTAATATTTGGAATTTACTGTATGCTCGTTAAAATCATGTGAACAAAAATTTCGTTTTAAGTTTTACAAATTATAGAGCAACAAAAATAAAAACTATTATATCATCGGAAAGCTGAAAGTCTCCTCTTCAAAAAGATGTCTTTTAATTTTTTTTTTACATTCTGGTAAAAAGTAATATCGATTAACCTTCGAGCGGTGCGCGTAGACTTCTAAATTAATCTGCGCTACACTTTTTGAACTGAATATTCAATAAGTTCTTACGCTAATAAAAAAAAAAATGAAAAAATCTATATACTATTTTTTTGTAAAATTTCCCGCTCTTTCATATGGTGCTATTCCTTTTTCGATATATTTTTTATTTTTCGAGATATTACCGAAAACCTAATTTTTTATTTTATTTTGGATTTTGTGGGTTTAGCGTACATCAAACTTTAGCAAACTTTTTATCAATTCTACGTCAAAAAAACTACCTGTATGCCAAAATGCAGCCTGTTAACATTTAATGAGAACTCAAAATCCCTGGCGACTGGATTATGGCCATAATATACATATATCAAGACAAATTTATCTCTTCGCTACCATATAGTTCAAAACTATCTTTCTAAATTCTCCCTCGTACTTTTTCGGCTTATACCAAAAACCTTCTAATCTGCCATCCTACTATACGCTTCACCTTAGTCCTTAACCTCTAGCGAGAGTGAAAGGGTTTTAAAATAGCACACACAAGGGTTGAATGTACGGCCAATAATAAGATAGCAGGTAGAAAAATTCCTCTCAATACTGAAAGCGAAAGCACAGTGCATAAAAGGGTAAAATGATTCACATGGGCGACAAAATTGAAAAGGGTTAGAGAAATAGGGCTGAGAATACTTACGACAGGTCAACAGGTTGTATTCAACGAGTTAAACCGTGTATAAAGGATAAGGTAAAAGGGGTTACGTTAAAGCGGGGAAACGCAATTAAAGGGTTAGATCAGCGGTAGGGCGCGAACCGCCAATGAGAAAGGGTTTAGGGTGTGACTTGCTTGATTAATTAGATATGGCGTTAAATAGAATATTATGCAATGGCGGAGAGCTTACTGGTAATATGTGAATATTACATTACATATTATGTTAATGTAATGGTTGGTATTAATCTTCTTTCCGGCTTTTACAAATCTGGCAAATGAGAATATATAATAGTATTCACTGAAATGCTCAGCCAAACTGTCATTCATTGTGCTGACTGCGAGTATGCAGAGAGGTCTTTCTTTGTTTGCCAAGCAAAGTAAAAATCACTGTATATCCTCGTTACTTGTCTTGATGTCGGCGATAGTCTTATGATTATCTTCCATTTTTCTTTTTAATGGTTAATTATTACCACATATGATTGTATGAGGCATAAAAATATTAGTACTCCATATTCGTTTTCGCAGGGTATCCTGGACACAATTTTGAGTGATATAAAATTTGTTAATTTAATGCAGGAATTGCCTCAAATAAAAATTTTACGTAATTTGTTCATGTTTTTTGTCTCAAATTTTGTAAAAATTATATTAAATTAAAATTAACTTTTATACTTATAACTGTTTGATTAAGCTGTTGTTCACTTCGCTTTGGCAGTACTTATATTATTTGGTATGTAGTTAAAATATTTTAAACGTATTTAGAGAATTTCTCCAAAATTTTTATTGAATAAAAGATGAATATGTATAGTTGTTAACAGAAAGAATTATCAAAAAACTCATTGGATGTCTTTTTGATGGTGCCCCGGAAAGTGAGACAGTTTTAATTAATGGAGCCAAAACGGATTTGCTCATTGATAAAAATGCGAAAACAAGGTAAGTATTTTAAAACAATAGTTTTAATATAACATTTGTTAGTCGCTTGGTCAATCTGTATATGTATCTATACAGGTACTTAAATAACTATATTTTTGAGCAATCATTGGACAAAGAGGTAAAAGCAGTAGGCGCCGTTTATTTTTTTCCTGTTATTCAGTAGTTATTTGAAGTATAAAATACTACTACGTTGAAACTTTGGAATCTTTGACATAATGACACCACTACACTGAACACTGTTTCGCGAAGCATGTTAGCATCATCAAGAGTGATGATTGACTGTCAATCATCGCTCCTGATTTTGCTAACATGGTTAACGAAAACGCAAGTCGAGCGCAAAAATAAAGTGTTTAGTGTATTAGTGATACCTGTTGTGTAGTATGGTATTTTTCACGAAATAAGAAAGTGACTTCACAATTCAACAAGATTCGAAAGTGATTAATTTATGGCTGTTTAATACGTGCAGGGCCGCACTATACCTGATTGTATAATTGTTGAGTTTAAAATTTTATTGTGATAAGACAGTTGAATTTTAATGTTTTATATACTGATTAATACACAACATAGTAATTACACAAAGTGGATGTACTATTGTGAGCACGTATATTACACTTTATTTTATGCCATATCAACTCGATCACATTAAAGATAAAATAATATGGTGGACGCCGAATTATATCGTGTCTTGCTTCCTTTGCAATTTTATCACAAACATATTCCTTTGAAAAAGTTGTAACTTTTTAAAAACTTTCTAACAAAAATTGTATTTCCCTTTTTAACTGATGTTTAACTTTCATGTAACCTAGAAAGTTTAGAATAAGTTCACGTTTTGGCAGTTAAGTTAAAGTCAACGAATGTATCCAATTCCTAGGTTAAGTTAGTTTTCTGTATAGAACTAAGTAGTATAGGAATCATAAATTAAGTAAGAGGTACCTAATTAAATTTAAAGACAATGCAATGATTTGGCGACTATGATAGGATGCATTATCCATCACAATACAGCTATTCGGTGGTATATTCGGCATTAATTTGTTTTGAAGCCAATCAATTCAAAAACTTCAGCGGTTGTATCACAATGATAATCCAAGGTGGAATCTGAAATATTCTTGGCTGCTAGAAACAGACATTCTAGTATCCAGCCTTCTTCTGATCCCGCGATTATCGTTCGATTTTCCGATCTAGCTGTATTTATTTTTTCAAGATATTCCATTCTGAGTTGTTGTAAGGGCTGTGATTCCATTATAACTTGCCTTTTGTCCATTTTTTTTTAACAAAAACCCCAAACGACGTAGAATATGCCATAAAGTTGTAGTGGAACATTTTATGTCACAACTATCCTCGGACAGCCTAAGTGAAAGTGACAATAACGTAGGAACTTTTTGTTCTGCACACATTTCATAAATTTTACGGCGGATTAAGTCTTCTTGACAGAAATCAATACATTTCGATACACCTTTGTCTTTTTGTGTTTTTTGGGCGCTATCGAATTATTTACAATTTTCCAAACTGTACTTTCAGGGATGCTTGTTAAAGCTGATGTCTCCATCAATGAAAAGTACTTTTCGTGGCCTCGCTCCACTAACTTTAAATAAACACTTTTAACTATAACTTTTGCCTCAACGGGTAAACACTGCTTCTGATGGAACGGGCTTCGGACATTTTAAGACATTATTGAACTTTATAATACACACTATTTCAGTATAACACTGCAGATATAATGAAGACTATTCTTTATATTGATAAACACGAAGTAGCCAATAAAATGTTAGGTTGAAAAGGGAGGTATATATATATATATATATATATATATATATATATATATATATATATATATATATATATATATATATATATATATATATATATATATATATATATATATATATATATATATATATATATATATATATATATATATATATATATATATATATATATATATATATATATCAATTACGAGCCTGTTACTGCCAGGTACATGCGAAGATTCCTAACGGTCGTTTAATGTTTTTTATTGCATCAATTTGCCAAATCACTTTCTTAGATCTTGAAAAATACTGTATAAAATATTATAATACATAGGGGATGGCTCGTAGGGAAGTTTAGTTAAAAATTCGTTTTATTATAGTCTTCATATAGCTCGAATGAAAACCCGTTCGCATACTCAATTCTTGAATTAAAAAAAAATCGTCGCTCGAATACGCTACTCCGTACCCGTTCCCGTGCCATTGTTAACAAACCCACACTAATTCTGATCGGATTATTTGATAAGCAAAGTCTCTCCCAGTGTTTGCGAATGTATGTTGCGAAGTATCGCAACTCATGCTGTTCAAAATTAGTTCGACTTTCTCTTAATTGCTAAATGAAAAAGTGAACAGTAATATTTACCTATTTACGGCTTTTTCGTGTAGTTACAGTCAAAAATTAAAGTAAAGAATGACTTATTCCTAAACGATTCGATTGTTAGTGCCTAGTACTCAATTTATTAAAATTAATCGGTTTTCTACAGCACTATTCTATTGTTAAATTTCAACTGCAGAGGGAAGAATATGAATTAAGGAATTAAGTAACTTTATAATTGATACTCAATGATCTATTAGAAATACTATACTATTGCTCGGATATTGGAAACTATTTGTGCTCGCTTCAGACAAGACATCATTCCTGCCTCTTTAACCCCAGTTAGTGATTGTATTGTGTCAATTGACTCACTCGTTTAAATGAATTCATTTAAATTCAGTATTGGATTGGATGAGTTTTTAAAAATTATCTTAATAACATTACATAATGTAATAGTTTATGAAATAGGGAATAGTTTCTGACAACAGGACAATACTTTTTGTGACGCGTAGTTCTATCAAACTGGACATTACCCATGCTAAATTTCAATTTTCCAAAAATAACAATCGTTTCATAATTAGTACTCCCTAGCGCAATTTAATAGTTCTTTTATAACTAGTGAAATTAACTAGTTTTATAGTTCCTCTTAAAATAGGTATTTGTTCCATGTTTCGAGCTAAATTTCATCTGGAAAGACCTAGCTAATTTCCACCTGTTTTATAACATTATATTAAAGAAATTGTATCGTAGTCATTAGTCTGAAAAAAGTCATAAATTATTTAGTTCATAGAAATATAAAGAGCGTTTTTCAGGGAAGAAAGAAAACATGAATGAATTGATTATACGAGGTAAGCCAAGATTTCCAGTAAGGTTACGATGCAAATAAAAACGATAAGAAATAAAAATAGATCATTGCTAGTAAATTCCCAAGATTTCAGGATAGACGAACGACAACTAACCCTGAATATGAAAACGGACCATCAAATTACGTGTTGCAACGCTTCAATTGAATCAGCCACAGCGATGGAGAGTCCAGCGTTCATCGCCTTTGCCTACGGATTCTCATAGTTGATTAACTTTTACTCGGGAAAAATAACAAGAAATTAATGATGTATTTAAAAAAACAATAGATTGCGTAGTTAGAGGAAGCAAGTAATTTTGACAATTAGGGATATAAACATGATTTAACATCTTTAGAAATAAAACAATTTAAATGTTTCAGACTCTAAATCAATGATACATTCGCTTTTTTAAAATTTTAATTAAATGTTTAGTCATTAAAAGTAGTTTCTAAAATCCGTGCAAATATAATCCTGAGACTGTTAAATTATTAACCCCTACAGTCTTCGCAAACACTATGTTTGGTTCTCGACGTTAAAAGGCTTTAATAATTGAGAAACTCTTAACCGTCTTCCAAAAAAATAAGATGTTTAGTCTCTCAGGAGTGTCTTTACGTGAAATTTTTGAACTATTTATGATATATGACCACGAAATTATTTAAAAAATAACATGGAGAATGAGTTTCTGTTGAAGACACACATACAGTGGTTTACACAGAGCTTTCACCAGTCTGAATAAATGAGAAATCATGCTTATTATTAGTCCCTCAGGACATTATTTGCTTGCTTGATTTTTCTGAACTACTTATAATAACCACAAAAGTGATTTTAAAAAAGTAATTTCAGAGACTCTTAGTGATTTACATAGAACGGAAGCTTTCACAAGTTTGAATAGTTTGGAAATTATGGTTTTTGAAATCAGGGAGTGTAAAATTCTACATAATAATTGTATCAGATTTTCAATCAGTGTGCGTAGCATAATTCAAGTACGGAGGGAAGGCATATGGATAAAAAGGGCGTCTTTGAGCAAAAAAAAAAATAGAATACAAAAGGCAGAACTACTTATGGATGGAGTGCGAAATTCGTTTCCGTAGCGTGGAATTCTAAAAACTTACACTACCCAACAATTTTATCAACATTACACCAACACTTTATTTTTGTAGTCGACGTGCGTTTCATTAACCATGTTTGCATCATCAGGAATGATGATGCAAACATGGTTAATCTAAGATTAACAACTAAACTATTTATATTAAAAATCTGTCTTACTCAAATGAAACTAATTACAGCTGAAGCGTTGGTTCCGGTTAAGTAACATACAGAGGACTGCGGAGAATAGGTCCTAAGTCCTTATTTATACTATTTTTACATTTCATTATTTCACTACTTTCATATGTGTCTAATAATTTCCTATCAGATACCTTCTTTATTATGATTAAATCATCTAATGTTACAGTATGATTCTGTTCAAGAACATGTTCGGCAATACTTCATTTTTTAGATCTGCCATACCTTAAATGAGCTAAATGTTCTTTAAATCTTGTTTGAATCGCGCTTCTTGTTTTCCCAACTTACTTTTTGTCACAACTAATTTAAAAATCGATAACCGCGGATAAAAAAAAGTCCCATTCCCATGGGGCGCATTTTCTACATCCGGAGGGCCGGGGGAGCATATATATAGAGTGTTATAAAAATCGTTTAATATATTGAAACTGGTATTTCTGTAGCCAAAGTAATTGTAGCCCCCACTGCCTAGAAAATTACATACAGAAATAATGTATCAATTAGGTACCCATATCTGTTTTACCAGTACAATTAATTAACTTCTCGTTATCTGTATAGTTCAAAATGAGTAAAACAAGATATTTTCCATCAGCAATAACAAATTTCCTAGTAACAAATGCAATAAACACATCAGATATAGTTTATGAACACACATCGTTTACCTAAGCAAACTGTAACCCATTGCCACTAACTTTGCCAAGATCGACAAAATACTCATTACAATTTTGGCATAACTATTTAAACAAGACGTTTCGTCGCCAAAGATGTTGAAGGTTAGATTGCCATTGTTAGCGATGGGTTGTTTCCGGTCAACCTGTGTTAAAAACGCTTGCTGTCTGTCAGCCATGATCATTTTTGGAGTGACAAGGCGGCACAATGATTTTTTAATTTATTTTGCCCAGTGATTTTGTAAATTTTCAACTATGTTCAAATTTATTAAAAATAGGTACTGGGTGTGTCTATAATTAACTCCAAAGGTCATCCCTTTCAATATATTAAACTATTTTCCTGACACACTATATATATATATATATATATATATATATATATATATATATATATATATATATATATATATGTATATATATTATATATATATATATATATATATATATATATATATATATATATATCGTATATATATTAGATATAAATTTTAAAAGACGACTTTTTTTTTAATTTAATACGCATGTCTTATTTCTGACAGCAGTGACTAATTTTATAGAAGGGATTTAAAAACACTAAAGATTATAAAAAATTTTGATAGATTTCCAAATGGGTGAAACACGTTTTGTTCACTAATTTTAATAGTTTTAGGGTTTTAATAATTAACTAATTATGACTAATTATTTAAACTCATGTATTTAGACTTGATTTTTTGTAATTGATATAGATCGAATTCTCATTCAACAGAGAACTACCTGTAAATGTTCAGTAAGTACACTTTTAAGCTAACAATTCAGAATTTAAAATATGCTAGTGCTTTCTTATTAAGATTACAATATAGGTTTCCAGAGAATGCTCTAACTTATGAGAGTTCTTTTCTGTATTTTCTAGGTCCTGAAGATGATGTACAATTTGGCATCGAAGGCTCTACATTAGAATAAAACTACAATTACTAAGAACTTTAAAACCTTTTTGTTCACTCTGTAATCCTAAGGGCTATATATATATATATATATATATATATATATATATATATATATATATATATATATATATATATATATATATATATAATCGATCTAAAAGATAATACTTCTAAAAGTAAAAAGAAATTTCAAAATTATCTTAGTGGGGTGTTAATCAAAATCACATCCATTTGTGTGAAATAGTGTATTAACGTCATCTTTTTTTTTTTAATTGTTAATATTATTATTATTAATATTTCTCTTTCATATAGTATATTTTTAGTTTATTTATTTCTGTTATTAGCCCAAATAGAGTTCTTTATTATCGTTAATTTACTTTTTTTTAATGTTTGTTAAGTCCATTAGTAAAGAAAGAAAGGATTTGAACCGATTTCTTCGGTATCTGTCTTCGTTTCTTAGATAATTAGAATTTTTTATCAACGTCTGATAATCCTGAAAAAAGTTACTGCCAAAGACCCAAAGAAAGATAAATAGTTTTAGAATCTTTTAAAAAACTGGGATTTCTTGTCTTTGGCAACGCACAGCTCTATTTGCCGATCGCAAAAATTGATATTTCCCAAAAAAATTGTCATTAATCAAGCAGGACTATAGCGATTATCGATTGCAACATGAACCCTTACTGCAGTAACTCTACTACTATTGGCCGGTTTTGAAAAACTTTTTAGGGGAAAAACCAACCCTATGTCCATGGGGATTGACCCTTCCAAACTCGTTGTGTCGCTTTGACTCTATTACCGCTTTTTTGGTTACAAAAACTGACCATATCGTTTAGTGCATTGAAAAGAGATGCCAATACGTTTATGTAAAATAGAACATTATGGAAACGCATAGTAGAAAAATATGGTGGCGTAAAAAGATGGGGTGCTGAAGGTTAAATCAAGGATAAGTTGGTATATTTTATCTAGAATAATGGACCCACACGAATATCGTGAAAAAATACCATATGCACCTAATGGTCAGTTATAAAAGAGTCGGCATTGTAATGTTAGTTCTCTTATTGCTGGAAATAATTGAAGTTCTTTTGTTAGTGTTTCTGTTCATAAAATGTTCCCGTGGATTAGACAGTTGAACCAATTGATATTAAATTCTTGTTTTGTTATTCAAATTTATACAATTGTAATTTATAGACTATATAATTCTGTCTGTAAATTATATTTTCTTGTTGTATTTTAGAATATTAATTCATATGAAAGGTAAACGAGCAATCAACGAATTATTAAATCTTAAAAAAAGATCTAAAGTTTAAACTTGCTCTAACACTAGTAAGTCAAGTAAGAACGTGTGCGCGATAATTACATTTTTGGCAGATGCGATTCTAGCTATTTAACAAAAAATCGGTAGAGGGCGACAAATTTTAGTAAAAATATCAGTCGATTCCCAGCTTTCGTCGAAATCATGTAAAATCCAAAATGAGTCACTTGTGTGCCTGTCGGTTCGAGGCAGTCTTCCTTTGTTCCCAACTAACAGGGCCTAAAATGGCACAGTCCGTGGCCGTTAAATATATTAAAAAGTCGGTGTCGTTTATGAAGAAGTGGATTAACAAGACGAAAAATGTGAACGACTTCCCAAAACGTTGCTCGGTAAGCAAAGTCACTCCGAAAGTCGAAAAACGAATCATGTTTTTGTTTTTACGGAACCCGAAATTGACTCTGTGTCAGAGAGCGGCAAAATTAAGAAAATCGGGTTTGAATGTGTCTCATGAGACCATTCGACATCTTGATGCTCATGATGTTAAATTCCGAAAAACCCTGAAGAAACCTTTGCTGGGCGAAAATTACGTCGCGAATCGGCTGGCTTAGGCCCACGATAAGATACTCGAGTAGCACTCACAGTCCCCGGACGCCAATCCTATTGAAAACATTTGGTTCTTTGTAAGGGGAAAGCTCAGAGAAAAGACTCTGTGGACTTTGACTCAGTTGTCTTGCAAGATTCGAAAATTTGGAGATCATTGCAGAAAATCTCGTCAACAGCATGCCTCGAAGATGCCAGGCGATTATTGGTGCAGGAGACGATTGAACAACTTCCTATGTTAATTGTGCGCCGTTATACGCACACCAAAGAATACATTGATTGCAAAAAATGTTTTCGAAACACATTTTTTCAAAAATACGAGCGGTCGGGTTCTTACCTGACAGACTGTAGTTAGCCTAGATCACATTCCACTGCCAAACACAAATACAGTTCCTATCCTAGTAGTTTGACACTTGTTAAATACATACACAAAGTTTGGTGGTCCAGATTTTATTGTGCTGTTTGTAGTGAATTTTTGAATAAGATATTACCGACAAAAATTGTGAGTTTAGTAATATCATATATCAACGGTGATTAAGTACCTCTTTTAAAAGGACTATCCTACGATATGCTTAATACATTGAAAGAACAATGTCCTCTCTATGCCATTATTAACAATTGGGTTGCAAATTTTAAGGAGGAAGAACCGACATTAGCGATGACCACCGTTCTGGAAGACCCGTTTCTGTATCTGTTCAAATGAATAATGAAGTTGTGCATTTTGGAGAATCGACGAATTGAGCTGAGACCTACAGCAGGACCCTGAACATTTCATATAAACGTGTTTTTTACACTGTCAATTCTCATTTGGGTATGAAAAAGTTATCAGCTAAATGGATCGCTAAATGTCTTAAAACCGATCAAAAACGACCGAGAGTCACAACTTTCAAGTTGATTTGTAGTCATTTAAAAGGGAATTCAAAAACTTTCTGGATCAAATAGTAACTAAGGATAAAACGTGAGTCTATCATTATGATACAGAGACAAGACACCATCCAAGGATCAAAAACGACCGAGAGGCACAACTTTAAGTTGATTTGTAATCATTTAAAAGGATATTCAACAAGTTTCTGGATCGAATAATAACTAAGGATGAAACATGAGTCTATCAGTATGATACAGAGACAAGAGATCATCCAAGGGGGCAATCGTTCTGGCTCACCTTCGCCCCGAGAAGTTATCCTTACAAAAATTAGCAGGAAAAATTTTCGATTCCATTTATTGGGGCAAGAATGAATGACTTCTTTCAAATTACTTGAAACACGGCAAAACAGTGAATGGAAAATATTATTTTTCATTATTAACTAAACTTTGCCACAAAGTTGTAGTAAAACGCCGAGAAAAAGTGTCTGTGGTGATATTTTTGCAAGACAATGCGTCCGCTCACAAATCACTGTTAGTTTTACAAAAAAAAAAAAACAAATAAGGCTTTGAACTCATTGTTCATCGCCCATATTCCTCTGATTTAGCTTCCTCGGACAATTACCTAGTCTCAAAACTGAAAGACCCAAATTTCATTCAAATGAAGAAGTAGTAAATGTTGTCGAAGATTGATTTGCAATCAAACACAAAGATTTTTTTTTTGAAACATCTAGAGTTACTTAATAACTGTTGCACTACATAAAGTTAAAAGAAGATTACACTCAATAAAAAATTTTGTTTTTGACATTTGCTTGTTTTTTTTTTCTGTGCTAGGCTACTAGCTTAGCATCCTCTTAATTGTCATCGAATTTATAACTTCTTGATAAGTTTTACTGTTAACACTGTTACGTAGGCTGTCTGAAAAGTTTCTCGGCCTAACAATGAAAGAAAATTTTTTTTGACGTGAAATATGTTTTATTTTTCAATATAATCTCCTGAAACATCAATACATTTATTCCAATGTTTTTCCCATAATTCAATACCATCATTAAAGTATGGTTCCGGAAAGGTCGCAAAATATCCGTCCACGAC
>CM032454.1:127044932-127244932 GCA_019049505.1 Pachyrhynchus sulphureomaculatus
TCTTAGCAAAAGCTAATCAAATCTTCGGCACATCGCACCAAAGTGACAAATCTGCCTAGAAACATGAGCCAGAAGAAACGCCCTCCGTCATTCTTCAGGGTGGCTACACTGAGATATAAAACTTAACCAGCATTGCGCTTCTCCAAGTTGCATGAAGAACCCTCGTGTACTGGTCTCGCCCTAGAACAACAACGAAAAACATTCAATCCATCCCACATAACAGGAGACAAACACCTCACCACGATATACTGAATGGTGGAGACAATTAAATACAGAATTGGTGACCCTGGTGTCCACCAACAAAAGGGAGTAGATTATAGCATCCACTAGACTGAAACGGTGTCTACCACACCACCATAAGTCAAAAAAAAATTTAATCAATAGGGTGTTCCGAAACACACTACTGCCAACAGCCTGTCACCACTAATAGGCTAATTGGAGCTGAGGTCGACTACAGTAGCTAGGCTCTCCTTTGGTTCAAATAGAAATAACCATTGGGTAACAAAACCCCTAAAGGTCCCAAAGGTCAAACGTTCACCTCCCATAGACTACCCTTCCAATCAGTCTGTTCCTCAGGAAGACTAACTCCCTGCCAAACGTCGTAACGGCATCTGTTAGCACCCGGTGCATCACAGCCTGTAAAAACAAATAACTCATGGGATACAACCTAAAAGGTTTACAAGGTTGACTTAACCAAGCTTCTAACGGGAATTTTCAAAAACGAAAATGAGCTTAAAAAGCTACTTGAAGCAAAAAATTTCTCAAATTTTTGGTGGCGATGCTACAAAACTTTTGAAGACGACAAGAGCTTTTCCAGCTTAATCAGAAACAAGAAGAAAACATCGTTGACAGCTAAAATATTCGATCATGGCGTTAATCGTCTTCCTAGACAATAGCCTCTAGAAGAAACTGCTACAGGTATCAGGCATAACCGTTTTCTGTCAGCCCAAACTCCTAGATTACCTCTTGGAAATCTAAAAATTCGGTTAGGAATCTTCCTTCACTGCGCTTAGCCTCTCTTGACAAGGTTCTCATCTCGGTATCAGATTTTGATCATTTCTTTGTGAAACGACTGTCCTACTCTGCTCTCATCTCCTGTAAATGATCAGCCTTTAGTTCTCCTGCAGGACTTCAATTCTCTATCAATCTGATAGTAAACCGAAAAAACTCAACATACGCCTATGAGTCCATGCAAAAAAATTTTAAAAAAATTAGTGACTCAAAGGTAACGTTTAAACGGCACTGAAAAAAAATATACCCTCAGTTTGTCAATTCAGAAGAAGGTCTAAATCAAAATAATCCAAGTCTTAGACTTACTGGATAAACCAAAATCAATTTACTCTTAATTGCACCCAAAATATACCATTAAGGTAATAAAAATACACCCACTCGGGTAACAAACTTTGAAATTGCTCTTAAAAATTTTGACTCTACATCACACTACACGAGCTACATCTTGCGTTTGTCCTAACTCAAGATCACCTTGGATTGCCTCTAATCAAAATTTCGCTTCCAAGTGTCAAGAACTGGATATTATTTGGGGTCATAAGCAAATCAAATCCCGCGACCACCGACATACCAGTCTTATGATATATCCTGAGTGTGACTCTTTCGCAAGCTCGCAACAGCTGAGTCGATGCTAAACATCAACCCACAATCAACCTAAGTTTGGGATATGGCCAATACCCAAAACCTTAGCAAAAAACTATAAAAGTAAGCTATACTCTGCTCAACTTTTATAACAGTCAAAAAAAACGAGGTCGTCACCTCTACAGAGCAACATCAAAAAAAAAATTTAAGCAATTAAGATAATGTAAATATAAATTATTCTTCTTCTGACAAACTTTCACTAGGGTTAGGTCCGTTGAATGGTTTTAAGTCTTTAATATGCCATCGTCCTATTTTAGTCCCATCTAAATTAACTAAACCATAAACTAAATCTGAAATTTTCTCTCTAATCACGCAATGCACATACTTAGGTACCAACTTAGATGTGAATTTATCAGCTGCACTGGAAAGAATTTTATTTTTTCGCCAAACGTGATCACCTATATTAAAGGCAAAATCCCTTTTCCTAAGGTTGTAAGACTTACTGTTCCGTTCATAAGCCTTATGTATCCTACTACGCACGTCGGTGAAAATATCTTTTAAACCCTTTAAATTTTCGGCGTACTCACCCCTGTTACCCGGAATTATTTCGCTGTCAACATTGACATCCAAATCTAAGTTTTTATAATACGATCCAGATAGAGGTATCTGTCTGCCGTAAACTAAGAAAGACGGTGTAAACCCGGTTACTTCGTGTTTGAATCTTTGAAATTCCTTTATCCCGAATTATCACGTGAATCAACGAATATTATTTTGAACGAAATTATATTGTAGAGGGCACACGGGATTGAAACGTATGTTAAAACTATATGTCTCATCGAAAAGCATTCGGCTTTAGAGCTTTTCAAAGGAAATAACACGGTATACTTTGTTAACCAGCAAGAAATTACGAAAAGTCATTTATTTCCCTTTTTGAACGTGGAAATGGACCTACTAGATCAGCTGCTATGACTTGAAAAGGGTAATTAACCGTTTTCTCTTTTCCCATCAGTCCCATAGGTAGTGTATTTGGAGATTTCTGCGCTCCACATACTTCACAAGTCCTCACAAACTTTAAGATATCAAAACGCATTTTTGGCCATCTATACGACCTATATCAACTGTATCAATTCTTACGCCAATCTATGCATTAAGACTGTTTTCGTCCACTGTATGATCTGGGATTCTTGACAAAGCGTCAGGAATAACATTGTGGACTCCTTTTCTATGAATTAAAGTAAATGTGTGTTGTCTCAGCCTAATCGCCCAACGCGCTAGTTTGCCACTAGGGTTTTTAATAGAATTAAACCACAATAAACTATAATGATCTGTTATGACCGTGAAAGGAACACCTTCGATGTAAGGTCGAAACTTTTCGATGTTAAAGAGTACGGCTAAACATTCTTTTTCAACAACCGAATAGTTACGTTCAGCCTTTGATAAAGTTCTACTGGCATACGCTATCACTCTTTCCTCACCATTGATTTTCTGTGTTAGGACGCCCCCTAAACCGGTATTAGAAGCATCACTAGAAATATAAAACTGTTGGGAAAAATCTGGTTGGGATAAAATTGGAGCTGAAACCAATAGCTCTTTAATCTTTATAAAAGATTCTTCGGCTGCCTTTGTCCAATCTATCGATTGTCCTTTTTTTTCGTCCTTTCAAGAGATCATTAATAGGCGACAACAAGGTAGAAAAATTCTCGATAAAACGTCTATACCATGAACACATTCCTACGAAGCGCTTAACTTCCGTAGTATTAGTAGGCCTCGCATAATTAACCATGCTTGCTACTTTATCCGGATCGGTACGCAAGGAATTTGAGCCTACAATATAGCCTAAAAACTTTAGAGAAGTTTTTTAAAAAAATCACATTTGCTCAAATTTATCGTCAGTCCGGCCTCTTTCAATTTATCTTTTACTTCTTTAAGTAAGCGAATATGCGATTCGAAGTCTTCCGATGTTACTAAAATATCATCGAGATAGGTAAAAATATGTGGCTCATATTTCGGACCAAATATAGCGTCTACTAACCGTTGCTGAGTTTGAGCAGCGTTCTTTAGACCAAACGGCATAGTGACGAACTGAAATAGACCTCCGCCTACTACTGCAAAAGCGGTCTTTTCCTTAGAGGATTTGTCTAAAGGAATTTGCCAGAAAGCCTTTCTAAGATCTATCGAAGATACATACTTAGCATTACTGAGTGATGTCAAAATTCTGTCGATGTTCGGTAATGGGTAGTTATCAAATTTGCTGACCTCGTTGAGCTTTCTTCCGTCAAAGCACAGACGATACTGTCCATCCGAGTGTCAACATTTCGTCTAACTCCTTATTTAATACCTTTGACATATACGGAGACATGGCGAAGGGCCTGTCTGTCTTTACAGGACTGGCATCAGCCGTATCTATAGACATGGTGATTTTATTCGTTCGGCCTAACCTATCTTTACTACTTATTTCTTTGAAAGAGCTTATTACTTTTTCTGCCTTTAAGCGTTCCGTCCGCGAGAGATCATCTACGGTACATAGACGCGAGAAAAGGTTTTCTAAAGAGCTTTCTGAATAACAATCTTTATAACTTGTTTGAAAGTTGACTTCTAGGGACTGTGGATACCACGAATTATTTTTAAAATTTACTAGAATTCCGAATTTTTGTGCAAAATCACATCCTAAAACCAAAGTATGTGATAGAGAAGGTACTACTAGAACAGAGATTACTAAAACAATGACCATTGCAGACTAGCGGCAACTCAACCGTACCTAAAACTTTTAGACGGCTGCCATCTGCAGTGGTAACACTTCTATTTTTGACATGGCATATTTTTATACTTATACGACTTAAAATTTTTATACCATTCTGACCTAAAACGGAGGCATTTGCACCAGAGTCAAGTAAAGCTGAAAAATGGGCACCTAATAGATATATCTTTATATGCGGTCCATTATCTAAATATTTATGCACGAATAAAGGAGACATGTGACCATTTGGAGAAGCAGGAGTTTTAATTTGAGAAGGAGAATTTTTATTAGACTTTTAAAAAAATCAGAAACTTTTTGTAAGTATTTAGTCCAATCTGATTTATTGGAGTATTTCTTTACTTAAGATCCTCGTTAGAATCTTTCTTTTATCCGCGACCGGACGTTCTGAGAAAGTACGACGGATTTTCAGTTCATAGTCTAATTCATATTCCAGTAGGTGATTGACTTTAAAATTGACGGCTTCCATGATAAATGAATACTATTTAAAAGAACTGTTTAAAAAGTCGTGAAAATATTTCTCCTGTGCTCCCAATAGTCTAAATAAAAAATATGTAAAGGCACTTAAAATATGTAAACTTCTTTACCAAACATTAAAAAAAATCTTCGACAATTTCAAAAAAAATGTCTAAGTATTGCCTTCTATTAAAATTCTTTTACTAATATCTTAAGAATTTCCTATAAAAAATCTCCAAATATCGTTTCGTCTATCAGCAAAGTATTTTTAATATTCATGCAAAATATAGGTGAGAAAAAAAACGTACCGTATTTTTTTTCCTCGGCTATCCGCAAAAATAAACAGTGTAAAATTAAAGTCGACCAACACATCTGCTAATCTGAACTATAAAGCTAGCTTTTAAGAAAAAAACAGGGATCTCTTATCTTAGAGTCAACAACAAAATTCAAATATCTAACTCATATCATCAGATAAATTGAAATAAAAAATTCTACAAATTTCCTGCTTTTGTCTTACTGCTATAGTGTAGTTTCTTTTAATAAATATTATGAAATAAAAATATCTGCAAAGTTAGAGCTTTTATTTTGTTCGAAAGCTAGTACACTGAACCCTTTTTTAAAAAATAAAATTCCAAAAGCCCCGCGTTGACAGCGCTATTTTGTAACCTGTGAAAAAATGTTGCCCCAAGCTTGGGCACAATTTTCTTGCAGCCCCGCTTTAATTTCTGCTAATGAATTGAGTGGATCCTGATTTTTAAAAGAACTAAAGAAATTAAACAAACACTAGCTCAGTTTTCCTTGGTAGAGAAATATGGGTAAGAGATAATTGTCTTACGTCTTTTTTGGAATTCATTTCTATTTTTTTAAAAGGCTTTAGCTGTACGAAATTTTGGGCACCATCCATTTTAAAATAGAAAGGATCTAACTTCAGCTAAAAAAATGGAAAAATGCTGAAGGGTTTTATGGGTATTACTAAAAAGAATTAGTCTAGTACAACTTATCCTGAAAAGAAAAATAAATATTCAGTGAGACACTAGCTTTAATCAAAAAAAGAAAATTTATTCTTGGTTTTAAAATGAAAAGTTCTAACCTTTACAGTTTTACCTAACAAATTCTAGCCTAACTAGTAGTTGTTACATTAAAATTTTAGACTATTATAACCCCCGAAGACGAGAAATCGTGCTTTACACTTCACTTTTTAGTCTGTTTTTCATTGCAGTTAAGGCGCTACTCTCGAATAAGTCTATTGAAGGGAGTTTTGTTGACTTACTGTTTTTTATTCCTGCTGTGATCGACTACGCCCGATTTCACACTTTTTCTTAACAAACACTTAGAAAGCTCACTACGGCTTTTATTTAAGACACTGGTGCTTTTACTTAGCGGCTCTGATGAAAATTAGCCTACTTCGGCTAGATGGAAAATAGCCTCTCGGCTAGACGGTAAATAGCCTCTCGGCTAGACGGTACTGCCTGGCTGCGGCTAGATGGAAAACAGCCTCCATTTACGGTCTGCGGAGCCTTAAATAATCGTGCGACTTTTGCCAGTAATATCACGACGCTCCAATCAAAACTGCCGATCAAACATTCCACCAATCGCGGCGTAGCGAGAGGTTCGGTCAGGAACCCGCACAACTCACTATATACCGAACGTCTGGGAATCCCTGTTTAATATACCGTTCGGAACAAAAATGAAAATAAGTACAATTTGAAATGGAAAAATCAGTAACATTACATGGTCTTAAAATCTAGGAAAAAATGAATGTTACAGGCCATTAACTAAAAACGAACTACAGCTAATTATAAAAAAATCGTCGTCGGAGAAGGACATTCTTGCGGAACTAAACAAAATGGGAAAAAGCGAACAAACACTAGCAACAAAACTTTTGAACCAGTCTATAGGAACTGTTTGAAAAAAACAAAACATGTTTTGTTTTATTTATTGAAAACAGAACTGTTTTTTTTAAATTGTCCATTTGGTGGAAACCCAGCTTAATATTCACAACCAAAACTATGGAGACAAACTCGTACATCAGTTTAGTCTATTATATAGGCTTTAGATGAAACAAACTTAATGTGTTCAAACACGCAAAATACATAATCCCCCTTTGGCTTTGTCATCATCGGATGAAAACTATGTACAGTATTATAATAGTAAAGAAGTCACCCCCCATTTTTTTTTAAGTTCTGGAGTTCCCAAAATATGAAAAACATAATATCCAATTTCCATCCGTCGGTTTGTTAATGTAACCAATAGTTTTTGACCGTGGTCGCTTTAAGGTAAGATCGGGAAAGCGGTGGTCTTTGATAAATCCTCTATAGTTTTAATAGCATTATAGGATGCTTTTCTGGTCTTGTTTTACTATAAAAGATAAATTCGAGGCATAGTTATTTATAATCAAATATAAAGGGGGCCCCAGGGGTGGGGGAGGGGGTAAAAGAGGGCTACTTCGAAGATATCATGTTAAAGACCCTTTTTCTTGAATTAAGAAGTCTGAAAATATTATTATTTTTTGCATCATATACTATTGTAACAGAAGGCCTTCCTCTGCTCAACTTTTTTATGAATTATATCTCTCTCTTATATAATTTAAAATATCCATTTTTAATTTGTTATCACTAACAACTGGTATATTTGTGACGGTAATACTTTACCAATTTTTTTAACAAGGATACCCCACACATTTTTTCTACATACTTTTATTTCTTAATTAAACATTTCGACAGATTTGTGCAGCCCAAAGGCCTGACAGATTTTTTTGTGTATTTTTTTGAGGAGGTCAAAATTTGCTTTTTAACAAAGCTTCAGTCAAATTTGAAGGAAATTATTTTAAGGGTTCTACACCCTTTATGTAAACTTTTAAAAATACCTAATTTAAAAATGGCTCCACGGACTTTTCAAGCCAATGATAATTGTCGTTAAGAGAGTCATAAATACACTAGAGCCAGATATTAGCCAATTTGACTCGGGTTGCTTTTCGAGAAAATTTTTCAAGCTCATTCCTAAATCTCAATTCTTAACAGCTATAAAAACCAAGAAAATCAGCGTGGAACTTTGAATCTGCTGAACAAGAGGTATATTACTTTTCCGACAGAACAAGACTCTTATTTTTTTATTCTATCGCTATATTTTTCGCTTATAGTCTACAATTTTTTAGTATTCCTTACGGAACATTTATAAGATCATTTCGATGTCTGTCTGTCTATCTGTCAGTCACACCCAATTTTCTCCGAAACTATTTAACACCGAAAGTTAAAATTTGGCACTGATATAGGAATTGATGGCCTCATCGGAGCCATGTAGTTTTGAAAGTTAAATTTGGACCTAAGAGGTTAGTTTTGGGGGGTGAAATAGGAAAGTGAAAAAAAAAATTACCGGGTCATCCAGAGGGGTGTCAAATGAAAGCTTGTAAAAATACGAGTTCAAAAATATATACAATGTAATAATTGCTCACACTTTTCTTTGTATTCTTTTTGAAAAATTACGAAAAATCTCGAAAAGTATTGAACAAAAAATTTTGAAAAAATTCTAGAATAGTCTCTACAAGGTGTAGATTGAACGAAAATTATTATATGTATTACCTTTAATAATTTATCTGGTATATAAAAAAAACCAAAAAATTTGAAGTTCATCAGTTTTCAGTAAAGATCGGACAAAAACTTTGTTAAAAACTCATTTGGGATGTGTTTTGTGAAGTCATTGATCACTTTTACCTCCGTAACAAAATTTTTTATTTTAAAGACAATCAACGTACACTAATTGCGCAAGTCCAACTTGCACCTGACCGTTTCTTTTTTATTAATATAATTTACATCTTCAAAAATAAAGAAGTTTTCTTCAGGACTTAAAATAAATTTGAATGGTGTAGTCTACTTTTTTAAAAAATAAATAAATATGTAATTTTGCGATAAATTAAATGGTTAATTGATTGATCTCTCTTGTTATATAGACAACCACAATTTATTGCCCTTTTAATTTATATTTATATATAACCTTCCAATTTTTTGTAAAGCCCTTCTAAATCCATTTAACCCTTATTTTTTTATAATAAAAGGGTGACATGATCCCAAATTTACACGTTATTATATTTACACCACAAAATCATTACCCGTAATGCCATAAAAACATTCCAAAAGGCATCGATCATATTTACATTGTAATTTGCCAAAAACCCTTTTGAGTTTAACAATAACCCTTTTTGGATAGTTTAACCCTCAACATGATTCGGTAACCCTTATATAAAAAAATCTATCTACCTAACTCTTTAGGCCTCGAGCAGGTCAAATTTATTGTTACAAGGTTTTTAAATCAGGTAGAAATTGTTTTCGAAAACAATGGTTTTTTACGTCTCTTTTAAGATTGGACCAGATTACCTAAAATTGTGTTTCCATTTAGGAGTATTATATATATATATATATATATATATATATATATATATATATATATATATATATATAGGGTGTTATGGAATTCACTGCATATATTGAAACTGGCGCCTCCTTGTAGTTAGACAGATTGAAGAAAATTTATTTTAAATAGCGGATCTCAATATTAAAGGAAAAAATTGATACTGAACAAATAATGACATGAATATTGCCGGCAGGAGCAAACCATACATCTACACAATAAAGTCGATCGTTAACTAGAAGGTCAGGTTTACGGTGTTACGAGATTTGACTAGACTTTCTCCAACAAATTTAATAAAATAATATATATAAAAATTGTTACCTTTTAAAATAATTAGTTCCTGACACCAACAAATTAATTACACAAGTTTTATATTTCAATATTTATTTAAAGAAATTGTTAAGGTGGGTTGCAAAGATTCTAAAAGCGACAAAGGAATTGCAGTCGGCATCCGCAGCCGACAAGAAAGGATTTATTCTCGGCGTCGGCTAATTTTGTCGTTTGTCGAAATTATTTCTTCATTAAATTTTGCATCGTAACCATTGACTTGTAAAACGGTGCATTGTCTTGATGAAAGAGCACTTTTTTCTTGTTCATTTGGAGCTCTTTTTTGCGATTTCTGCCTTCAAACGCACCAATAACTTTATATAATATTCGCTATTGATGATTGTTCCCTTCTCAGCATAATCGATGAAACTTAGTCCATGCGCATCCCAAAATACAGAGGCCAAAACTTCCCAGCTGACCGTTGTGTCTTTGGTCGCTTTGGGAGGCTTTCACCGGCAGCTGTCCACTCAGCTGACTGCCGATTTGATTCCGGTGTATATTGGTGGATCTATGTTTCCATCCATTGTCACATATTACATGAAAAATCCTTTTTATTGCCCTTAAACAGGTCCAAAGAGCGTTCAAAATCATCAACACGTTGTTGTTTTTGGTCCTGTGAGCAAACGCGATACTCATTTCGAACAGAGCATTCTCATGCCCAAATGTTCATGCAAAATATGACCAACACGTTCTTTTGATATCTTTAGGGTATCAGTATCTCATGCAATTTCACTTTACGGTCATCCAAAACAATTTTGTGGATTTTTTTGATGTTTTCCAGTGTAACCACCTCATTTGGGCATCCAGAGCGTTTACCATTATTTGTACGACCGCGTTTAAATTCAGCATACCAATAAATGATGAGTGATTTTCCAGGGGCAGAGCCCATGTTACACTTATCAAGCTATTGTTTGGCTTAAACGGTATTTTTCCCATCAAAAAACAGTGTTTAATCAACATACGAAATTCGATTTTTTCCATTGTTTTAAAAATATCAAAAGTAGCGTCACTAAAACTTGTAAACTAATCACCGAAATGTCATGAAATTTTGACACGTATCGTTTGAAGGTTGGCACTTCCTATAAATCATATGGGTTTTTTGAAAAGGGCGATATATATGTGTCAGACCAAAAACTTTTCAACCTACGTGTTAAAAATTTTCTCCTGTAATAATAGAATCAAAAAATTAACAATAATTTTGTTTGTCCATCCTATAGGCGACTCTATCGGAACTCAATATTAAAAAATAATTGAATAAAGCTTCAACATCTTTTTAAAACATCTCTTAAAAGCATCCATAAAGGATCGACGTTTCCTTGTTTTAAAACTTTAAAAATTCATGATTCTTTTTAAAACTCAATTTTTTTTGAACTTTTTTAAAAGCATTCGCTAATATCGTTTTAACCATTGCTCCTTGCTTCTTTTTACGTCTATTTTTGTACTTTTGAATTCATATCTCTTATAAACGACATCAAATATTTACGTTTTTGTTTTTTTTTTCTTAATTTGGAGATGCAAAAGTGTGATGAATTGAATGTTGCTTTTACAGTATTAAAACAAAAATCATTACAGTTTGAACAATAAATACTAACTTTACGAATTAAACCAAGAATTTTTTAGGCAAGAACCTAACTGATTTTTTATATATTTTTGTATTCATTCCGGACACTCCAATGTTTAAGCATCAAAATAAAATAAAATATGTAACATTAAGTGTTACACAACCAATACATCATTTTAACATATTTATTCAGAAAAATTACAAATTTTTTTATGTAATACAAGATTCAGTTCTGAGGTTATTTTCAATCTAAAATTATATAGCCAATCTGTTAATATACCTCTCATTCAAGACGACGTTAGCCTAAAGGAAAAATATTTTTGGATTCAGCCACAGGGTTCGATCACCTGGTTACTGTATAGACCAAGAGGGCGACCTAAAATTTTGACCTGTCGACTAATCGTATGACTAAAGTCCGTTTGTCTGGAGTTGATAGCATACAAGATAGGTTATAAACATTAAAATGTCATAAACCATAAGCGTCCGAAATTTCTCTACCAATTATTTGTATTTTTAGTTTTAATCACCTTTATTTTCTATCTCTAGACAACAGTGCGACCTTTTTCTAAAAAATATTTTATTACATGCCTTCTAAACTTTACAATAAGCTATATAAATCAACGCATTTCAAAGTTTATTTTAATAAAAATCTACAGTGTTATAAAGCCCAATGAAAATAGGTACAACAAAATTATATAAGATTTTAGCAGTTATTGGAATATAATTAACCAAAGTATTTATCGGTAGGTAAGTGCCTAAGTACCTAAATACGCAATAAAAATATTCCGTGTAAGTATAAAAATAAAGCAAAAACCTATAACATGCTTAGTTTAAATCAGAACGACGATGGCTTCAACTTTCAGTTTTGCCCCGGTCAAACTTCGCGGAGTCTGTAAATCTACATTTTCCCTGCGAGAAAAAACAATGATATTTAACGTCCACGATGTCCTAGTGCATCAACAGCCAACAAGCCAAGGCCGTGAAATTGTGAAAATTGTGCCAACATGACGGGAGTTGGATCAGCAACTATTTATAGATAGATAAGAAAATGTGGTTCTTGCAACGAACCTCAGAATCACAAAAGACACACCCTTAGAGGTCGATGAAGACTTTAAAATCGCAATAAGAAGAAAAGTAAACCATTTTTTTATTAAGAAAGAAATACCTATAGTACATAAAGTTTTGCAAGAAATCAGAGAAGACCAGGAATTACCAGATTTAAAAAAATGAAAATTATGGAAAATCCTTCATAACCCGAATTTTCGTTGGAAAAAACACATTAGAAAATCTGTTCTTACCGATAAAACAGAAGTAATTTGTTGGAGAAGAGAATATCTACGAGCAATCAGAAAATTTCGAGCCGAAGAAAGAAATATTTTTTATTTAGATGAGACTTGGGTTAATGAGGGACACACAGTGAAAAAATTCAGGATTGACAAAAACATTAAGAGTGTCAAACAAGCTTTTATGGAAGTTGGTCAACTGGATTACAACCCCCTTCAGGAAAAGTTCGCAGGCTAATTATAGCACATATTAGTAGTGAAACCGGATTTCTCGAGGGTGGCTTGTTGGAATTCGAATCAGAGTCAACTAAAGATTACTATGAGGAGATGACGGCCGATGTTTTTGAGGAGCATTTCCAACAAATGATTGAATGTATACCAGTAGAATCAGTTATACTATTAGACAACGCCCATACCATTCTCAATTATTAGAACGACTCCTGACAAATTCATGGAAGAAAGCTAATATTCTTCAATGGATAAGAGACAAAAATCTCAGACAAAAAATTGGTATATTAGAAGCGGAACATCTCAAAATAGCGAAACAAGATAAGGTACTGTGCAAGAAATACGCAATCGATAAGATGACAAAGGAATGGAATATCACAGTGCTTAGATTACCTCCATATCATTGCTAATTGAATCCCATAGAGCTAATTTGGGCACAAGTGAAAAGTTTCTTTGAAGGGAAAACACCACGTTCAAATTTCTAGACGTAAGACAATTATTAAAGAGGATAATGGGAAAAATGTCATTCGACATGTGATAGAAGAAGAAAATAAAATGTGAGAACTTGACGAATACATCGAAGAAACTGCGAAAATAGAACCTTTAATTATCAATTTAAGAGAAGTCAAGTCTTCAGATTTTGAAGATAATGTTTGTTCTTGATTGTAATTAAAGTAATTATATATCGTGAATTGTGAATTTGTATATATGTATATATATATATATATATATATATATATATATATACATAGATCGATCTATAGATTAAAAAAATTTTGGTAATAAATTTTATATTTCTATAATTTTATTTTTAAGATAATTATATTTATTAAACACTAAAAACAGCTTATACTGGGGCGGTTATACTACCGATGAACCCTCATTTACATTTTATGACTAAAACAGGTAGCGAAATCCAGTAAAATGCATAAAAAATCTCTTTTTTTTGGTCACACCCCAACATGTATTTGCATCTATAATGAGAGAATTCTGCTATCAACTCCAAACAAATACACTTTAGTTTCTCATTCTATTGGGCGAGTCGAATAAAAGCCTTTAACGTTGATTTTGCGGCCCCCGTGCCCTGGATTGAGTCCCAAAATGCTACGTCCAAAAATGGACTGTCTAACCACTTGAATCAAGTATCATAATATTTGTTGACACTAAAAAAATCCAGCCCCAAAGGGCAGACGCCACCGAGACCGGACCCAACTTTAGGGCCCAAAAAAGTCATTTAACCATATAAAATGATTAAATTTAGTTTGTTCTTGATAAAATAAGAGAGAACATGCAGACGCCGCAAATACCGGAGAACGAAGCTGGATCCGCTTTTCCCAGCCAAAAACGATCTTTTTTAGAGTTCAAAAACTCGTTTTGTAGAACTGTGGTTTTATGTCGGTCTAAATATTTTTTTATAGTCTCTTAAAATATCTCTAAATTTTAGGTTGTTAGAAATCGGAACTTTTGTTAGTTAGCCAAACGTCGGGAAAATGAATGTGCTCTTAGAATGTTAATAAATATGTTAGGGAATTACTAAGATAGTACTAGATGTGTCAACTAATATTTAGTAGTCATTTTGTTAATTAACTCCATAATTGCTTCTATATTTAAATCACGATGTTTTTATGGTGTACCTGGAATTGTTCCGTAACCTTCTTAGGGCACTATTTCGGATTATCCGTAGTTGGTTAAGATTAGCCTTGCTTATGATGGTACCTTATGAAGGAGCACCAAAGATCAAAACTAATTTTAAAACAAGTTTTATAAAGTAGAACTGTAAAACTCTTATATTTTTTTACCACTTTTATTTATCAAAGAATTTAATTGCATGCATTCGCTTAAGTGCTTTCTAATTACATTGTCTGTGTTATCCTTCAATTAAGCCATCTCTCAAAATAAGGTCTTAAATATTTTATATTGGTTTAACAATAAATTTCTTGGTTGGACTTAATCTTAGTTAAGAATAAAGAATTTTTTTCCTCCCCGTCCACTCCCCGATAATTTTATCCTTTTCCTTACTATATGTCTGATGTGGAAATTACAGTTTCGTCCATACTCCTTTTTTGCATAAATTAAGACATACATTTTCGTCCGGCGTCTTAAATTTCAAATATAGCTTCGTCCGAGGGTAACGCAAGTAAATAGACGGATGATCTTGACCGTAATTTGAAAAAATCCATGCAATAAAAACCATTATGAAATATTTAGGCTTATAGGGGTGGTTTAACCATAACTCATTATTTCTTGAGGTTAGTTCAGGTGAGTTCAAGTTCGGTTTAACCTATATTTTAAATAAATGTAGAGAGTTTAACTTGCTGTTTCAATCGGCAGAAGTCGTGATAGATTTTGAAACATCAATCTACAAGGCCGTTAAAGAGGTTTGGAATACTGTTTTTTTTTATGGGTCTAGCAAACGTGCTGCAGGGAAGTACCTAAAGCGCTAAAGGAGCGATACGTGTGCGGAGAAAGCGATTCACGTTGTTCTTGAATCGCTGTAAATTGTACTCGGTGGGAAACACAGTCCTGGGCAAATTATTCCAAAGGGATAATGTTCTCCATATAAAAGACTGCTTGAAAAGCGTTGTACGAGGAGTAACAAGCTGAACCTCATACGGATGTAAAGTATTAACGCGACGTGTACTTCTAACATGCACCGCTCTGGAAGGAATTAAGCGGGCCACATCCTTTGAACACTTTCCATGAAAATACTTGTAGAATAGGCTCAAGTCGCCAACCGTTCTTCGATGTTCCAGCGAATCAAGGCCGCCAGTCAGTTCCGGGTCTCCAATCAGACGAACAGCTCTTCTCTGAATAGAATCCAACAAATGCAGTGTATGTTTGGGAGCAGAGCCCCAAACATGGGAGCAGTATTCCATAGTTGGCCGAATTTGAGCTTTGTAAAGCATTAACAGTTGTTGTGGAGTGTAAAGCTTTCTGGTTCGAAATAATATTCCCAATTTTTGAGAATCTCTCTGTGCATTGTGCAAATTATAGGCTGTCGTTTTCATCTCAGTCAAGCTTGGTAGAGAAAAATTCAAGCGCTAGTATTAGCCAGAGGCTACAAGGAGAGAACATAACTAGGGAAATGGATTGGGCATTGTTTTGGCCTTCTTTTCCTAGGTAACTATTATTTCAGTATTTGTCCGGTTAATATTAATTATATGTAATTATATTTGTTCTAATAAAGTTTTCGTATATACTCGTATTTTATTATTTAGGTATATTTTAACCAGGTAAATCGGACGAAAATATATATTCCCGAAAATTAGCAGCGGATGAAACTGTATGTGCCCGTCTGATGAGATATATTGCCGGGAATGTCATCCGACCACGGTGCCCAGATGCTGAAACATACATTTGCATTCCATGACATTTTTAAGATAATACGGTAGTTCTTAAATTTGTGTGTGTCTTCGCATTTCTCCATTACTTACTACCTAAAAACGAACACACAACAGCCAGCCGATTACCACAATCGAACTATGCTTCCAAGGTGATGATTGGACTTGCTAAAATATGTATCTGGACTTATGTTATTTGGGTTTAATTTAATTTTTCAATTTACCATCAACTTTTTCGAAGTTTTGATTTGATTAAAAGATTGCTGAAATTTGGAATGGACAGATCTTGGTTGCTAATAAATATAGATATTTTTTTATTAAATTTTGATATGCCGAAAGTGTACTGATCGAACAAGATTGGACTTCTACCCTTATTTCTCTGCTACTAGAATTTGAATTTTTACTAGAAACTAGAAATTTTCTATTTTTCAGGAAGATATGATTATTTTAAAAAATAATTTGGCATTGCCATACTGGTGCTACACCCATAAAAAAAAATATGTATTTTATTTCTCCGTAAAAACTGGCTTTTAGGAGCAAGTACAATTAACTCAATTTTTTATAGTTCTTATCACAGTCTAACAATTCTTATCACTAGTGTAGCGATGAGGGTTTATACAATTTCGTAGAACCAAATATAAAAAAGTATAAAAATAATAATAAGTGTTTGTTCCGCGAAGGTAGAAAGAAGTCTGTATATGAAAAATGTGAACACATTTTATCGAACCAAGTAGACACAGTCCTATCCTCTTGAAGTTTACTTTAAGAATAAAATTCTGCTAGAGCAAGAACTGACCATTCAATAGGACAATTAAAAACACATTTTTTTAATAAAAACTTGTTTTGTTGTTTGATACAATACCTTTCACATTTTCTAACAGTATGAAACTATCCATTATCTTCTGTAAAAGCTGCAGAAATTCACAGAGGTTGTATTGAAACTATTTTTGATAAATTTGTCTTCCACCCTCCTGGGTAACAGCAGTTATTCCCAAAATAAAAACTGCATCACTCTTTATTTACAATAATCTTTAACAGTTAAATTGTAAATCCTTCAACCGCGATAAAATTTTACAAGCAGCGCGTGGCACTTCAGGTAAAAAAGTCCTAAAAAACAGACCCAGCAAGGGTTGGTGCCGAATTAGAGGCAAGATATGTCGAAGGTAGTCCTTTTTTATTAAGTTATTAGAGGTTAACCGCTTATTATCGCTGTTTTATAGCGAAGCACGCGACCAGGTATAAAAAGGAATACCTTCGTTTTTTTATGTAAAGGGGTTCGCTTTTATGGTTGGATTAATTGATGAGGCAGATAGGCAATTACGGCTCGTGTGTGGAAGCTCGTGTCTTCCGAATTAGCTATCAGGAAGTTTTTTATTTGTAAACGATGGGTTATTAAGGTACCTCCCACAGTTGTTTATGTTTTTGCATTTTATGTCTTAGTGAAAGGATCGTATATAACCAGAGACTTTAATACTGTCGGAAATTATTTGGTCAGTGACGTTCGCATGAAAAAAAAAATAAATATACAATAATGATTTAGGGTGGGTATAAATATATAAGCAAATAGGGTGGATATATATATATATATATGCATACGTATATCTATATATATATCTGTCTGTCTGTCTGTCTGTCTGTCTGTCTGTCCGTTAGTGCGCTTATCACTGGAAAACCACTTATCCGATTTACTTACTTTTTTTTTTAAAACATACATATGTTCTCTGGCCAGGTTATAGGCTATATTTTATTACGATAGGTAGCATAAGGAATGAGCAGTGACGATAATAGTGAATGAAGTCGGAAAAAAGTTTGCCACTAGCGCGTTCCCTTGCAAAACACAGTCTAAACCATTAAATATAGAACAATATTATGTAGCAGAGAATATCTACAATCTATAATCTACAATATATATAAAATGCAATGTCTCTCTGTCTGTCCATTAGTGCGTTTATCAGGCGAGAACCACTTATCCGATTTACGTGTCTTTTTTTAAATTCATACATATATTCTTTGGCCAGGTTATATAATAATAATAATAATCTATATCTACAATAAATATATATATATATATAATATATATATATATATATATATATATATATATATATATATATATATATATATATATATATATATATATAATATATATATATATATATATATATATATGCAACGTCTCTCTGTCTGTCTGTCTGTCTGTCGTCCGTTAGTGTGCTTATCCCTCGAGAACCACTTATCCGATTTACGTGATTTTTTAAATTCATACATATGTTCTCTGACCAGGTTATAGATATATATTTTATTCCTTCTATAATATAAATAAAATGCAACGTCTCTGTCTGTCTGTCCGTCCGTTAGTGCGCTTATCACTGAAGAACCACTTATCCGATTTACGTGCTTTTTTTTTAAAATATAAATATTTTCTCTAGCCAGGTTATAGGATATATTTTATTGCGTTAGGTAACATAAAGAATAAGCAGTGACGATAATAGTGAATCAAGTCGGAAAAAGGTTACCGTTAGCGCGTTGCAATACACTGCCTTGACCTTTAAATATGAAACAATATCATGTTGCAAAGAATATAATATATATAAAATGCAACGTCTCTCTGTCTGTCTGTCTGTCCGTTAGTGCGCTTATCACTTGAGAACCGCTTATCCGATTAACGTGTTTTTATAAATTTATACATATGTTTTATATAATTCGATATAAGCCTAGATAATGGGAGGTAAGGTGAGATAATGGGAGATAAGTATAAATAATGGGAGATAAGGAGAACTAATGGGAGATAAGCAGAGAAGATAATCGGAGTTATGGTGAGATAATGGGAGATAAGGAGAAATAATGGGAGATAAGGAGAAATATTGCGAGATAAGTCGAGATAAATCTAGATAATGGGAGATAAGGTAAGATAATGGGAGATAAGGAGAAATAATGGGAGATAAGGAGAAATAATGGGAGATAAGGAGAAATAATGGGAGATGAGCAGAGATAAGCCTAGATAATGGAAATTATGTAGAGATAATAATATATATATAGAATCCAACGTCTCTCTGTCTGTCTGTCTGTCCGTTAGTGCGCTTATCACTTAAGAACCGCTTATCCGATTTACGTGTTGTTATAAATTTATACATATGTTTTATATAAGCCTAAATAATGGGAGATAAGATGAGATAATAGGAGATAAGTATAAATAATGGGAGATAAGGAGAACTAATGGGAGATAAGCAGAGATAAGATATATGGGAGTTATGGTGAGATAATGGGAGATAAGGAGACATAATGGGAGATAAGGAGAAATAATGGGAAATAAGTAGAAATATTGCGAGATAAGTCGAGATAAACCTAGATAATGGGAGATAAGGATAAATAATGGGAGATAAAAAGAAATAATTGGAGATAAGGATAAATAATGGGAGATGAGCAGAAATAAGCCCAGATAATGGAAATTATGTAGAGATAATGGGAGATAAGAAGAAATAATGGAAGATAAGGGGAAATAATGGCAGATATTTTATTACGTTAGGTAACATAAGGAATAAGGAGTGACGATATTAGTGAATCAAGTCCACGCGAGCGGAGCCGCGGGCACGGCTAGTATATATATATATATATATATATATATATATATATATATATATACATATATATATATATATATATATATATATATATATACATATATATATATATATATATATATATATATATATATATATATATATATATTACGAAACAAGATAAGGCACAGTTCAAGAAAAACGCAATCGATAAGATGGCGAAGGAACGAAATATCACAGTGCTTAGATTACCTCCATATCATTGCGAATTGATCCCATAGAGCAATTTGGGCACAAATGAAAGGTTTCGTTGCAAGGGAAAATACCACGTTCAAACTTCAAGACGTAAGGCAATTATTACTCGCCGGAGATAGAGAGGATAATTCGAAAAAAAAATTTCTTTTAATACTCAATATTTCGTCAATAAACATAAGTTGTACATGTTTGTCATTAAACATAAGTTGTACAAACATGATATACCGAAAAACAACAGAAAAATATAAAACGTTAACTTACGAAATATGAGTTAGTCCCTCACTTTTTCGCCAGTATTATTTAATATCTACGTATATATTTCAACTTGCTCTAGAAGATAAATGCAGAGGGATAAAAGTTAATGGAAAGCCTACATATAATATTCAGTATGCAAACGATACCACAATAGTGGCCAATAACATGAGCTGAATGATATTGGAGTACGGTCTACGTATAAATATTGGGAAAACAAAACTGGTGGTGATTAGTAGACACCCCCAAGAGGTTGCACCTCTCATTATAAAGGATCAAGAGATTGAGAGGATTACTAAATTCAAATATCTTGGCTCTGTCGTCAACGAACGCTGGGATTGTGATGGGGAGGTTAAACTGGTGGATGGCAAAGGATACCTTTCGAAAGTTGAAAAATATGCTGCTTCAAAGACAATTGCCACTCGCCCTGCGCCTACGGGTAATAAAATGCTATGTCTAGCCGGTCCTCTTATATGGTGTGGAGGCATGGTCGCTAAAAGTGAAATCATTGAATCGTATAAAAGCTTTCGAGCTATGGGTATTGCGACGCTTGCTACGAATTTCTTGGACAGAACACCTAACCAATGAAGAAGTGCTTCAAAGGACCGGGGTGAAGAGGTAATTACCTAATATCGTAAAACAAAGAAAGGTGTCTCATTTGCGACATATACCAAGAGGTGACCGCTACTCGATTCTAAAACTTATTCTTCAGCGAAAAATAGAGAGTCGGCGAAGACCCGGTAGAAAGCAGCACTCGTAGCTCCCGAGTATCAGGAACTGGTGTGGCGTTTCGGACGCTGCGTCCACTTTTCGACTAGCAGAGAATAACAACTTCAATAATATAAACTGAAGAAATGAGAAAAATATATATATATATATATATATATATATATATATATATATATATATATATATATATATATATATATATATATATATATATATATATATATATATATATTATATATATATATATATATAATTTTTCTGTTGAACCTTTTGTTTACATAAACTTGATTGGTTTTTCTTGGGTACTTAGGTTCTTTTGGAAAACACAAACTAGTTTATTTGACGTTTCGCCTTATTTTTTTTAGACATTTTCAAAAATTCTTTATTTTTTTAATATTCATTCTAAAATTAGAAAACACAAGGTTAAAATCTTTTAAGTCAAATTACACTTTTTTAAAAACATATAGCATTTTTACGCATACTCGGACATTTAAAATGTTACACCATAACAAAAATATAAAACAATTTACTAACGTGTATATACCCTGAAAGTCAACTATTTGTGTGTTTGTGAATTTCAAATTCTGTATTTCTTTCAGCATTTTTTACTGATTTTTTAAAAATTTTATTATCTATAATGGGTGTCTTAACGAAGTGTCTAGTTTGTGTTTTCCAAAAGAACCTAAGTACCCAAGAAAAACCAATCAAGTTTACATATATATATATATATATATATATATATATATATATATATATATATTATATATATATATATATATATATATGGCGCATTGGTGAAGCAACCAAGGCAGATCGAAAAATCCGCACTTGGTAGTTCCCAAAAGTGTTCTCTGTATTTACTAGACCATCTCAAGACGCGTTTCGACATATCACGGCTCATCAGCTGGGCTAGGTTCAGCAAACAGACAGAAAACCGTTTCAGACCTTATCCGGGTACTGATGGAAAACTATGACAAAATAGCTGCTTACACTGCACTCTGTCGGTGACTTATTTAAAGTCTATCCGAACAGCACCCAATAAGCACCCATTTTATCATAGCTTTCCGTCAGTACCCGGATAAGGTCTGAAACGGTGTTCTGTGTGTTTGCTGAACCTAACCCAGATGATGAGCCGTGATACAGCGAAACATGTCTTGGGATGGTCTAGTAAATACAGAGAACACTTTTGGGAACTACCAAGTGCAGATTTTTCGATCTGCCTTGGTTGCTTTACCAATGCGCCATCTATACCTTCAAGCGGGAAGCTTGAGCAGGTGCGCTTCTGCAATTCAATGTCAGTTATGATCTGGTCGCTCTGTTCGGATAGACTTTAAATAAGTCACCGACAGAGTGCAGTATAAGCACCTATTATATATATATTATATATATATATATATATATATATATATATATAGAGTTTATATATTGAAATTGATTGCTCCTGGGATCGCATTGCGTTGCCCTTGTCACAGCTAAGATGATCATGGCTGAGAGAGAACATGAATTTTTAATACAGGTTGAAAGGAAATATACACTGCTGCCAGCAACAATCTAATCTTTAAATATCTTTGGCCACAAATGTTTAGTTAATTCAGTAAAAGTATTTCGAAAAAAAAAATTTTATCGAAATATTTCACACTAGTAATACAAAAAGTGTTCTAAGTGTTTTATTGATGTAGGTAAAATTAAGCAACAATTGGTTTTTATGACAGTTTGGTTAATTAAACAGAATTATTGTTATGTGTTCCTAACCTGCGTCTAATGTCTCTTATCTATCCAGTGAATAATATTTTTTATTAAACAGGATGGGGACTTATAGGTACGAAAACTTATATTAAAAAACTTAAAGGTCATTTTTATATACCAGATAAATTACCAAAGGCACCGCACACATGATAATTCTCATTTAATCTACACCTTATGGAAAATATTACAGAATTTTTTGGCAATTTTTTAAAAATAATATAAAAAAAAAAGTTTGCGCGAATTATTACTTCATATATAGTTTTGAAGTCGTGTTTTCACAAGCTTTCATTTTACACCCCACTTGATGCCTTGAATTTTTTTCTCACTTCGGATTTCAACCTATAAAACTAATCCCTTAAGTCAAAATTTAACTTTAAAAACTACACGTCTGTGATTGGACCATCAATTCCAATATTTGTGACAAATTTTAACTTTCTATGCCAAACAGTTTGGGAAAACATCAGCGATGACAGACACCGAGTTGATTCCATATATGTTTCGTTTTTCAATTTTGGTAAGGATCACTATAAGGGGCTTCAGTAAACTTTTTATGATTATCTTTTAAAACGTTAGATATTATCTTCACTTGGCGCACAATTCCTTTTTAGGAAAATTTATAGCACTAGTGATCTCTGGGCCTCAAAAAAAAATTACATTTGCAATATTTTTCTTTGGAAATACATACTTATTGTTGTTTATCTTAGTGGCTAATTTTTTACCTGGAGTTCCAAAGTATTCTAAGAATATGTATGTCAGCCATTTGTTGGTCCTTGAATACAAGCTTATTGTTTTTTCCGAATAAACAGCACATGACTACGTTTATTCAGACCGTGAGTAGTTTGGTTAATTATATCCCAAGTTTTTTTTATATTCTTTTGTGTTTTTTTGTGAATTTCTATACTTACGAAATATTTCCAATGACGGGATATTTTGTGAGTTTTTCCTCAGCAATTTTTTTAAACTTTGTCACTATTTTTAATCGAAGTGATAATTCCCGCAGTCACCTATTTATAGTTTCTTAAATTAAGTGTTCTTATTGATTTAATAATGCAATCAGTCAACATATTAACGAAGCACTGCGCTCTCTTCGTATTTTTTGTAGTTTTTCACTGTCAATTTTTTTAATAATAAGAGTGCCCTGGCAGAAAAGATAGATAAAACACAATTCGGACTCCGAAAAGGGCGTGGGTACACGGGAAGCTTTATTCTCATTAAATGTACTGATCCAGCGTTGTAAAGATATGATTGTAGATGTATATGCATGTTTTATAGATTACAATAAAGCTTTTGAGTGTGTAATTCACGAGAAATTAATAAAAATTCTAGAAACAAGAAATATAGAAAAAAAGAGATCTAATTATTATTAAAAATTTGCAGTGCTAGTTAAAATTGGGTTGGAGAAGTCCGAAAGCTTAAAAATAAACCAAGGTGTAAGACGGGGATGCATTCTCTCACCACTTTTTTTCAATCTTTATTCTGATGCTGCGTTTAATCTATAAATCCATTGAACGAATAACAGTTAATGTATTTGGAACAATATAGGGTATGCTGATGAGACTGTTCTGTTAGCAAATAAAATCAAAGATCTCCAGCGACTGTACAGGATGAGTCAACGATAGATAAAGTTCATTATCTCATTTGTTTCGGCGAAAAAAGGAATGTTAAGGTGCACAGTTTAAAATTATTTTTGAATATACAGGGTACTTCAAAAAAGTGTGCCCCGATACAATTTTCTAATTTATTTTTAAATGCGTTTTTTTAAATGGAACCTAGAACCTTTTAGTTTTTAATATTTCAATTTTAAAAAAAAAAAATACTAGTTTGTTACTAAATTGCCAGTAGCGCCATTGTTTCCGAACGTGAAATACTCATAATTGGTACGAGCATTCTATAGAGATCAAAAAAAGATAATGTAAAGAAATTTATGCATTTTGACTATTTTAAATTGAAAAATCTCAAATTTTTTAAATGGCATATCCTGTATATTATTATTTTTTCTGATAGATTTTACAAAACCCTCCAACTTTTATTAAGTATGTCATATACCTATTTCTAATAGTTTTCGGTTTTTATTGTGAATTTTTCAATTTTTACCCTTGTTTAATACACTTACGTTATAATAACATAGTTGCCAAGATAAAACAAAAATGTAGGCATTGTCAAATTTTGACATGTCTATTAAGCAAGTAAAAATAGTTTAATTTGTTGTAGTAAGTGACATATAAAGGTAATAGTTATGGATTTTCCTAAAAATGAATTAGTTGATATGGTTTATATACTGGGCGAGGAGGGGAAAAAAATTGTCTTTTGGCAGTAAGGCTTTACGGAGCGAAGTACCCTAATAGACGTATACCATCTAGAAAATCTTTTCAGTGCTTAATGGAACGGTTTGATGGTAGTGGTAGCGTTGAGTATACGAAACGGAAAGTAGTACACCAGAATGCTACCAATCAGGAAAAAGAAATGGAGGTTTTACTTCATCTTGAAGATAATCCCCAAGTCAGCAGCCGTCAACTAGCTGACTTATCTGACACATCCCAATCTACGACTAATCGCTCCTCGAGAAAATACAAGTATCTTCCCTTTTATATGGAACTACACCAAGAACTTTAAAAGACCGTGATTTTGACGACGAGTAAACTTTTGTACCACGATGAATTAGATGATGAATAGAGGCCGATCCAAATTTTTTATCCAAAATAATGTTTTCTGATGAAGCTACTTTTCGCAGTAATGGAGCAGTTAAAAGCCATAACATGCGTTGTTATTCAACAGTTAATCCAGTTTGGGTCCAGGAAGTTCAAAACCAAAACCATTGATCGCTTAATGTGGAATATTAAATTTTAGAATTATTGATCCATATTTTTTCCGTGAACCGCTTAACGGCCCTAGATATGTAAATTTTTTGCAAAACGAATTACACCAGCTTCTTGAAGAAGTTGATAACTTTGAAAGGGAACAAATGTGAATTCAGCAAGACGGAGCTCCTGCTCATTACCACCGGGAAGTTCGGAAATCTTTAAAAAATCGTTACCCCACAAAAATGGATCAGTAGGGATGGATTCATTCAGTGGCCCCCTCGATCATGTGACTTAACACCTTTAGACTTATTTTTGTAGGGTTACATTAAAACTCGTATTTATGTGAATCCCTATACAACACCAGTAGATATGCCATTTATGCTAAGGAAAGTGAAGGAAAATATAGTAAAACGACTAAATATGTGTATTCAAGTAGATGGGCATATTTTTGAACATTTATTACGTCATAATAATTAATCATTAGATAAGTTAAACTATATTAAAATTATTATTAACTATTTATTTATGTTTTCACAATAGCGTAAGTGTATTAGAAACAAGGATAAAAATTGAAAAATTCAAAATAAATCGAGAACTATTAGAAATAGGTATATGACATACTTAATAAAAGTTAGAGGGTTTTATAAAATCTATCAGAAAAAATAATAATATACAGGGCGTGCTATTTAAAAAATTTGAAAATTTTCAATTTAAAATAGTCGAAATGCATAAATTTATTTTGAACACCTTCTAGCATCTAACTCAAATTTCTTTATATATATATTTTTTTCATCTCAATAGAATGCTCGTGCCAATAATGAGTATTCAACCTTCAGAAATAATGGCGCTATTGGAAATTTTTTACAAAACTGAAAACTAGTATTTAAAAAAAAAAAAAATGAAATATTAGGAAAAACTACTAGGTTTAGGTATATAACATTATTAACAAAAATGTCATAAAATTTTAAGCAGAATTTAAAAGTAAATTAAAAAATAGGATGTTCCATTTAAAAAACGTATGTTATATCGGCCACACTTTTTTGAAGTACCCTGTATACTCAAAAATAATTTTAAACTGTGCACCTTAATGTTACATAAAACTAATTTATTTCGCATTTTTTCGTCATTCCCGAAACAAATGAGATAATGAAGTTTACTCTATCGTTGACTCACCCTGTACAATCGAGTTTTAACAGTCAGCGAAAGATTTGGATCAACTATGAATATAAGAAAAATCAAGTGGATGGTAATAACAAAGAAAAATCTACCACCAGAATTCCTCGAAATCAGGGACAACACCGTAGAACAGGTCTCCACATTTAAATATTTGGGAACCAATATGAATGACAAGTGGGACCCAAGAAAGGAAATATATTCCCGAATTGACCAGACTCGAGTAACATATATGAATATGAATAAGTTTTTCCATCGCACAAGTCTCAGTCTCGAACTCCGAATGACAATGGTGAGAGCGTATGTATTCTCTCTGCTATTGTAAGGATGTGACTGCTGGACCCTTGACCCTGGCTGAGAGAAACGACTGGAATCATTTGAAATGTACATTTATAGACACCTTCTTAGCATCTCCTGGGTATAGAAAATAAAAAACACAGAAGTATTGGAAAGAATGAACAAAATATAGGAATTACTAACAACTATAAAAATAACTAAAACTCAATACCTCGGGTATATAATAAGGGGCCCAAATTACGAATTGTTACGTCTAATTATTAAAGGCAACATAAAAGGCAAACGATCGATCGAAAGACGACAGAATTCTTGGCTGAAGGACATGAGAAGGTGGTTTGGATGTGCTTAGAGTGATATTTTTCAAGCAACTATTTCTAAAATTTGTTTAACTGTATGGATCGCCAACCTTCGTGAGGAGACGGCGTCATAAGAAGAAGGCCATTTTATGTTAACTTAGCGTGGCAATTGAATTCAAGATTTAATATAACCGAATAGTTATCTGTAATACCACTAATTAGAAGAGCTGAATGAGAACTAACATAACTCAGTCAATTAAATAGGAAAAAATAATCTATGTATAATTTTGAGAGACAATCACATCTTGTCGGACTATTTATCTGACTCACATACCCCATGCCACTAAAGAAATTATTATAATTAGTAGTAGTAACATTATTTCTTCTGTTTTCTTCTATGTGTGCGACATAGAAGAAAACATACTCTCTGTACTTAATGACTGAATGAGACAAGCGCAAGACAGACAAAACTGCAGAAGCCCGGGGGGTGGCCTATATTTGACAATGGATAAACGGCTGATGATGATGATGAACATTATTTGCATTCATCAAATTTATTTCTTTCTAATAGCGTGTATATGAACCAGACAATTTATTGTTTCTAAACCAATTTTGAGCATCAGTATTCTGTTACTAAAAACATTTTGTAGAATTCTGGAGAATGTTTTGTATCGTATGTACTATTTCTTTTATGAATTGGTATTACGCATAAGAGAAACGTCCCAGATTGGATGAAGGGATTGAACACGTAAAGGGCTAGTACTAAAACGGTATTAATCACTCTGACACCATCACAAGAAGTTGATTGATTGTAGTAGATAATAAATAATTTTACTAAACATATTAAAAAAATAAAAAAGGAAGTTATAAATAGAGGAAAGAGTTTCTATCGCACCCACAAGAGCAAAAGTTTAAATCCAAAAACGGCCGCCATAATTTATAAATCCACTAGCTTTTACCCGCGACTTCGTACGCGTAGATGATGAAGTGACATAACTACTGATTTTTATTGGAAGAGGGTGATGATGCTGTATTTTTTTTATAAAAGAGACAACTTGATTAGGCGGAAACAGTGTAGTTAAATTATGATATATCTTAGTGTAAAATTTCCTGCTAAAACTATGGAATTATACAAATAAACCTAATCAATAAATGTTTAAGGTAAGTTCGGTGTGACGGAGTGGTAGGGAATGACCCATTATGGATCGCGACACTATACGGTTTTTGCGATTTAGTGTTGACGGAGGACGTACCATCAAGTAGGACTGCATACAAAATTTAGATCTCGATTCAGGGATGTGATATTAGAAAAAATATGAAAAACGTTTCTAATTATTTTTATTTAATAGTATTTATACAAAGTTGTAAGTTAAAAAAAATATTATACAGGGTAGAAATTTAATAAGATACCAATATTTAAATATTTTTGAAAAGCTGCTTGTCTGAGCCGGGAATCGAACCGGCATAAATGAGAAATACATGAACCAAACATTGACAAAAATGCTTTTCAGAAATATTTTTTTTTAAATTAGAAGAAAAACCATGATATGTGAATTTCCTCTAATGAAAGGCATAGTATTCTCAAAAATATTTGATCCTCATTATTGTGTCTATCCATTAGTGCCATAAAAGACAGGGCCACTTATTTGTTGTCATTTAGACCGGTTCGATTCCCTGTTCAAGCAAGCGATTTTTGAAAAATGCATTTTTAGTGATGTTTAAAAACAATGAAATGTTTCCTTCGTATAAAATTTGTTCAATATTTCAAGTACCTCCCCTCCACCGACCGCTTCAAATGTACACCCTGTAAGTATATAAACTATGCAACTTAATTTTAACCTTTAGGAGGCCAATTTAAACAAAAAACACGTCTAATTATTTCTGGAATAACAATATTTATTCAAAGTTTCAATATAAATATTTCTTTACATACAAACTCCGTCAGTTTCTATGCGTGTTTCGTATTTTTTTTCAGGTAGATCGGTGAAAATTAGATACATTTTGATAAATCAACTCTGAAATCAGTCGAAACGTCTTTTTGTATTACTTACTTTCGAATAGTATACAAAAAAGTTTCGAAATCGTACCTTGAAAAAATAATTAATGTTTCTCCATATAAACTTTGTCACCCCTGTTCACCCCCTTATGAGATGAATTTTCCAAAATAATGAAACATGTGTTATTTTATCTCTTTTGAAGAGTATATTTACAAAGGCTCATCATCGTAACTTAAAAAAAAATGTTTCTACATTTAAACTTTACCACCCCTTTTCACCCCTTTAGGAATAGAATTTCAAAAAATCCCTTCTTAGTGCAAATCTCTAGGTTCACCGGTCTGTCAGTCAATCACGGTAGTATTTTATAGGTATAGATTTGTGGACTTACTTAGGAATACGGGCACACTTGATCGGTTGCTTACTAGATAGGTCGGAATTCTCGCGAATTGTCACTCCAACACACTCCACGTTTGCATTGCTTATTGGCGTTTTTGATCGCCATGCTTCAGCTGCGATTTTATAATAAATATGGGATCAGTTCGGTGTCCTATTTTTCCGAACCTATTTGACATAGAAAGTGGAAATTTGACCCAAATATAGGTATTAATTAAGAGGTTAGCTTGTAAGGGGAAGTGAAAAAAAAATCGAGTGGGATGTCAAATGAAAGCTTGTGAAAATATAGGTTCAAAAATATATACGATGATGATGACGCGCAAACTTTTCTTCATATTACTTTTTAAAAAATGGACAAAAATCGCTGCCCCCTCCCTAGCTCGCCCAAACTAGAAAAATTTAAACCCACTTTATGATTCGAACATCGATGACAAGGTACAAATAATGTGTTACGACATCACAGTGTCTAATACGGGTCGCTTGAGTGAAGCTTGTATGCTTTTAGAACAAAAGCTAGAAAAAAAAACTATTACTCTTCGCTTGTCGCCATCATATTTACGAACTGGTTCTAAAAAGTGTGTTTAAATCAAAAATCGATCAAGTAACTCAAAGCCCAGATATTCCGTTATTCAAAAAGCTTAAAGACAGAAAAATATTAATTTTACCAACATACAAATGTGTACTGACTTTGTAAAACAACATTCCAATGACGCAGAAATTGGTCAATTATTGACGTTTTATATAACTGAAATGCAAAAATCTATTGTGAGACATGACTACCGTGAACTAATTGAATTATGTATCACTTGATGTGAATGGCTAGAGCTATTTACTCTCTAAAAATATATCTCAGTTTAAAATGTCCATTAAAGACAAACAAGCATTACAAATATTGTAACAGTGTATGTAAAGCCCTGGCTAGTATGTAATTTGGCTACAAACGCGCCGTATCCAGATTTGTACTTTTTGAAAAAGTTGAAAGATTACGAAAAAGCTTTGAACAAATTTTGCCAACACTTTGGAAAGAGGTATATCCCATCGAAGGAAGAATTATCCAGCTCCTTGTTTGATATGTACAATAAGATGTTTTGTGTATGTTCTAGTATTTTCTCTTATCGATACTGATTAAGTCGACTTTTTGTTTTAGAAAAGACCCTGGATGATTTCATATCCATGAAGACCAAAAATATACTTTTTCGCTTAAAGATTGAAAGCAGTTTTCTACAAGAAAATGTTTCTTCCGGAAAGAAAATATTACTTTTGTGCAAGCTAAAAGGAAATATCTTTCTTTAAAGGCGGTAAATGATGCAGCTGAAAGATCTGTCAAACTAATGCAAGACTTTCATGGATTGATTACAGCAGATGAAGAATAGAAACAGTTTCTTTTACGCTGCGTGCAAAAACACAAAAAACTGTATCCGGACGGTAAAAAAGAAATCCTGAAAAGAAAATATCCAAAATAATTTGCAATAAAAATATTATTCACAGTTATCTGGATTACCTTATTTTCCTAATTATTCGATGCTAAAGTGATAATGCCACATGAACAGGTATAGTAATAATTTACATGTTTTTAAAAACTTTGAGGTCTAGTCGGCACGAGTTATCATTGAGATAGAGGGATAAAATTTCACATATAGCTTAATGGTTTGAAAAAATTTAGGAAGTATGCGTTTTAAAGTTGGATTTTTTTTTTCTCATATAAGGGACGGACTATTATAGATGACAGGAAATTTTTGTCTCATTTAATATATGTTTCGTACTTGTATACAAGTCCCGATCCTGTTTAATAAAAAATGTTATTCACTGTATAGATAAAAGTATAAACATACATGCACAGCAAGGATCTAAGATTATGATTTTGGGAGAATTTATTTGGAATCTGTTAATGATAGTCTATCCACCTATTTGAATAGCATTGAGCTTCTATAAACAATAAAAGATACTAGTTCTACTAGGGACAGAACCTTGACAGACAACGTGTTTTGCAATTTTCCTAATATTAAAGAAGTTCATGTTGTGGAAAGTTTTTTACGAGGCTGGTTTGAAAAGTTCGTGCAAAAATAAAAACTACTTATGTGTTTGGGGTAAACCTTTTTTATTTTTCGACATAGTCTCCTTTTAGGCTTATACACTTCGTCCAACGATGTTCTAGTTTGTTGATCCCTTCCGAATAATAGGATTTGTCCAAGTCTGCAAAATATCCATTAGTGTCTGCAATCACCTCCTCGTTTGAATAAAATCTTTGTCCCGCCAGCCATTTCTTCAAATCGGTGAACAAATAGTAGTCCGAGGGAGCCAAGTCTGGAGAATAGGGGGGATGTGAAACGAGTTGGAATCCTATTTCCATTAATTTTGCGACCACAACTGCTGAGGTGTGTGTTAGTGCGTTGTCGTGATGCAAAAGGACTTTCTTGTGGGCCAATCGCGGGCGTTTTTCTTGCAGCTCGGTTTTCAAACGGTCCAATAACGATGAATAATATTCACCTGTAATAGTTTTACCCTTTTCCAGATAGTCGTTAAGGATTATCCCTTGCGAATCCCAAAAGACAGTCGCCATAACCTTTCCGGCCGAAGGAACGGTCTTCGCCTTTTTTTGGTGCAGATTCCCCCTTGGTAACCATTGTTTAGATTGTTGTTTGGTCTCAGGAGTATAGTAATGTATCCATGTTTCATCCACAGTGACGAAACGACGCTTAAAGTCCTCCGGATTCTTCTGGAACAGCTGCAAACCATCCTTGCAACACTTCACACGATTCCGTTTTTGGTCAAGCGTGAGCAATCGCGGCACCCATCTTGCGGATAGCTTTCTCATGTCCAAATGTTTATGCAAAATATTATGTACCCATTCAGTCGAGATGCCCACAGCACTAGCAAATCTCACGCACCTTAACTCTTCTGTCATCCATCACCATATCATGGATTTGATCAATGATTTCTGGAGTCGTAACCTCCACAGGCCGTCCAGAACGTTCAGCGTCACTTGTGCCCATATGGCCAGTCCGAAAATTTTGAAACCACTTATAAACTGTTCTAATCGAAGGTGCAGAGTCACCGTAATGTTTATCATGCTTCTCTTTAGTCTCCTGAGGCATTTTGCCATTCATAAAGTAATGTTTAATCACCACACGAAATTCCTTTTCGTCCATTTCGTGAAAATCACTCAACTTCCTTGATTCACACGAATGCCAAACACAAAGAAATAGACCAATATGGCTGAAACTTGGTGTGCGTTCATTCAAGAGATGCTACTAACTAAACATGACCTCGATACGCGCCGGTGGTTCCATCTCTCGAACTTTGCACGGACTTTTCAAACCAACCTCGTAGCCATCACAAACAAATTTGTGTCCGAATCCGGGATCTTTGTTTTTGGAAACTTGTTTGGGGTGTGTTTTGTGAAGTCACCGATCATTTTATATCTCCCTAACAAAAATTTTATTTTAAACCCAATCACGGTACGGAACACCAATTGCGAAAATCCAACTTGCAATTGACCGGTGTTTTTTCGGTTTAAATTACTCTTATTTAAGAAAATCTTGGAAACTCCTACACACATACATAATGGCTGAATATAGAACCTCCTATTCGAAGTCCATTAAAAATAGCTGCAATGAAAGTGTTAAAAATATTTTTTTTAAATACATACAAATTATCCTTTTCAAAGCATATCGGAGCAAACTGAACCATTTTAAAAAAAAATAAACCCCAAATCACTGCATTCATGATTCAGCGGCCACAAAATTACATACATAGTAAATTAGTCCCTTCTTTCAACGTTTCCGAATACATCTCGTTGGGACACAAAATTTGCTAAAATCATTTGGTTCCCGCCTAGTTCCGGTTAAAAATTGAAGGTTTTATTTTACTTTTTCCCTAAGAAGAAGTAAATAATAGACATTTACCTAAGCTATTAACTAAAAAATACTCAATATTCGTTATGCTTATGGGTATCTAGTTTCTTTTACCTATTGATTATCGGATAGATCGACAGATGCTACTTTAATTTTTAGCTTTTCTGTTTTTAAACACAACTGTTGGTGGTCGATAAGAAATGAGCCGGCAGGATAGAATATAAATTCTTCTGACCAACTGACCATAATAGAGCAATTTTTGGAAATTAGACATGGTGCTAGGCGAAAAATAAAAGAAAAATTGTAATTTCAAAAAAATTATTGTTTTTTACAGAACATAACTATACCCCGAGGTGTTCCTTCGGCTAACCATAATCACTTTAAATAACTTAACCTTTGAATTATTTACGTCTTTACCTAATGGAAGCATTACATTCATGAAAATATCGTCCTACGAGATTATTGCATTTCGTCACCACTCAGGATCTCTGGATCACTACAAACATGTTGCCTTTTGTCTGTCTGTCTATCGGTCTGTCGGTCAGCTAGCACGATAACTCTCCAACAACTTCAGATATCGATTTCAACTTCGGTACACATATAATAATTGAACAATTTGAGCAACATTGCTGCAGAAAAGAGATAATTTTTTGTAGTTTCATCATAATTTTTTTTTGGTTTTCGTGTTTCAAGTAATGCCCTAATTTTCAGCATAACTATTTTTGGCCGGACATATTAAAGATTAAAGAGGCGGGAGAGAAGGATTGCTTTTCATACTTAGTGCGTTGTGTTGCAGAGTTCTTGTAGTCCGGAATCGATGTTATTTCTTCATTCTTTCCAATTTTAACAGAAATGTATATATATAGTAGTGGTAAATATCAGATTTCAGTTGTATATGTGTTCAGTTATATATGTACATACATTTAAAGTTTAGATTAACTTAACTTATTTTTTAATGTGGAAAATTATGTGTTTTCCTTCTTTTATATGCATATATATATATATATATATATATATATATATATATATATATATATATATATATATATATATATACATATATATATATATATATATATATATATATATATATATATATATATATATATATATATATATATACGAGGCTGGTTTGAAAAGTCCGTGCAAAAATAAAAACTACTTATGTGTTTGGGGTAAACCTTTTTTATTTTTTCGACATAGTCTCCTTTTAGGCTTATACACTTCGTCCAACGATGTTCTAGTTTGTTGATCCCTTCCGAATAATAGGATTTATCCAAGTCTGCAAAATATCCATTAGTGTCTGCAATCACCTCCTCGTTTGAATAAAATCTTTGTCCCGCCAGCCATTTCTTCAAATTGGGGAACAAATAGTAGTCCGAGAGAGCCAAGTCTGGAGAATAGGGGGGATGTGAAACGAGTTGGAATCCTATTTCCATTAATTTTGCGACCACAACTGCTGAGGTGTGTGCTGGTGCGTTGTTGTGATGGAAAAGGACTTTCTTGTGGGCCAATCGCGGGCGTTTTTCTTGCAGCTTGGTTTTCAAACGGTCCAATAACGATGAATAATATTCACCTGTAATACTTTTACCCTTTTCCAGATAGGCGATGAGGATTATCCCTTGCGAATCCCAAAAGACAGTCGCCATAACCTTTCCAGCCGAAGGAACGGTCTTCGCCTTTTTTGGTGCAGATTCCCCCTTGGTAACCCATTGTTTAGATTGTTGTTTGGTCTCAGGAGTATAGTAATGTATCCATGTTTCATCCACAGTGACGAAATGACGCTTAAAGTCCGCCGGATTCTTCTGGAACAGCTGCAAACCATCCTTGCAACACTTCACACGATTCCGTTTTTGGTCAAGCGTGAGCAATCGCGGCACCCATCTTGCGGATAGCTTTCTCATGTCCAAATGTTTATGCAAAATATTATGTACCCGTTCACTCCAGATGCCCACAGCACTAGCAATCTCACGCACCTTAACTCTTCTGTCATCCATCACCATATCATGGATTTGATCAATGATTTCTGGAGTCGTAACCTCCACAGGCCGTCCAGAACGTTCAGCGTCACTTGTGCCCATATGGCCAGTCCGAAAATTTTGAAACCACTTATAAACTGTTCTAATCGAAGGTGCAGAGTCACCATAATGTTTATCAAGCTTTTCTTTAGTCTCCTGAGGCGTTTTGCCTTTCATAAAGTAATCTTTAATCACCACACGAAATTCTTTTTCGTCCATTTCTTGAAAATCACTCGACTTCCTTCACACGAATGCCAAACACAAAGAAATAGACCAATATGGCTGAAACTTGGTGTGCGTTCATTCAAGAGATGCTACTACCTAAACATGACCTCGATACGCGCCGGTGGTGCCATCTCTCGGACATTGCACGGACTTTTCAAACCAGCCTCGTATATATATATATATATATATATATATATATATTATATATATATATATATATATATATATATATATATATATATATATATATATATATATATATATATATATATATATATATATATATATATATATATATATATATATATATATATATATCTTATTGTTATTAGCCTGTTTGCCTTTAAGCATGCTCCAATTTCCAAAGACTATTCTTTTGGACCTATCCTAAGCCTGGATGAAAAAATGAATTTGACAATGGAACTAAAAAATGGAAACAAACATCCCATTATCTCAGAAACTGTTGCTCGGAGCAACATTTACCAGCTTTTTAGCCAGGAGGAGGCATAAGATACGAATATGTAATTAAAAATATCATATAGAGTGGTATAAAAAAAGTTATGACAATTCAAAAGTATTCACAGTGAAATAAGTGGCGTCCATTACAATTTACAAGAAGACTGTGAGCTGATTTCGATTTCTCATCTCAGAAAGCCCCTTAGCACCGAATCTTGTACAAAGAGTACAATTATTAAGGAAGCAAGTTAAGAAAAACTTAAATAAGAGTATAACTTTGACACCCTGTTTCTCAAAAAAAAAAATATCCGATATATATATATATATATATATATATATATATATATATATATATATATATATATATATATATATATATATATATATATATATATGTACATATATATATATATATATATATATATATATATATATATATATATATATATATATATATATATATATATATATATATATATATATATATATATATATATATATATATATATATATATATATATATATATATATATATATATATATATATATATATATATATATATATATATATATATATATATATATCTATAATCTCTCTGTCTGTCCGTTAGTGCGTTTATCACTCGAGAACCACTTATACGATTTAAGTGCTTTTTTTTAAAAAACATACATATATTCTCTGGTCAGGTTATAGGCTATGTTTTTTTACGTTAGGTAATACAAGAAATAAGCAATGACTATAATAATGAATCAAGTCGAAAAAAAAGTTTACCGCTGTCGCGTTCTCTTGCAATACACTGCCTAAACCATTAAATATGGAACAATATCATGTAACAAAGAATATAATATATATAAAATGCAACATCTGTCTGTCTGTCCGTTAGTGCGCTTATGACTTGAGAACCACTTATCCGATTTACATGTTTTGTTTTTTTTTTTTTTAAATTCATACATTTGTTCTCTGGCCAGGTTATCTATAATCTTCTATAATATATAAAAATACAACGTCTTTCTGTCTGTCTGTCCGTTAGTGAGTTTATCACTCGAAAACCACTTATCCGATTTACGTGCTCTTTTTAAAAAACATACATATGTTCTCTGGCCAGGTTATAGGATAGATTTTATTACGTTAGGTAAGATAAGAAATAAGTAGTGACGATAATAATGAATCAAGTCGAAAAAAAGTTTGCCGCTGGCGTGTTCTTGCAATACACTGCCTAAACCATTAAATATGGAACAATATCATGTAACAAAGAAAATACTATATATAAAATGCAACCTCTCCCTGTCTGTCTGTCCGTTAGTGCGCTTATGACTTGAGAACCACTTATCCGATTTACATGTTTTTTTTTTAATTCATACATTTATTTTCTGGCCAGGTTATTTATAATCTTCTATAATATATAAAAAATATAACTTCTCTCTGTCTGTCTATCTGCCTGTCTGTCTGTCCGTTAGTGCGCTTATCACTCGAGAACCACTTATCAGATTTACGTGTGTTTTTTTTAATTCATACATTTGTTCCCTAGCCAGGTTATCTATAATCTTCTATAATATATATAAATTGCAACGTCTCTCTGTCTGTTTGACCGTTAGTGCGCTTATCACTCGAGAACCACTCATCCGATTTACGTGTTTTTTTTTTAAACCTACATATGTTTTCTGGCCAGGTTATAGGATATATTTTATTACATTAGGTAACATAAGGAATAAGCAGTGACAATAATAGCGAATCAAGTCGCTAACGCGTTCCCTTGCAATACACTATCTAAACCATTAAATATGGAACAATATTATGTAGCAAGGAATATAAAATATATATAAACTGCAACGTCTCTCTATCTGTATATATAAAAAATGCAACATCTCTCTGTTTGGCTGTCTGTCTGTCTGTCCGTTAGTGCACTTATCACTCGAGAACCACTTATCCGATTTACGTTCTTTTTTTTTTAAAAAAAAAATGTTCTCTGGCCAGGTTATAGGATATATTTTATTACGTCAGGAAATATAAGAAATAAGTAGTGACGATAATAGTGAATCAAGTCGGAAAAAAGTTTGCCGCTAGCGCACTCTCTTGCAATACGCTGCCTAAACCGTTAAATATGGAACAATATTATGTAATAAAGAATACAATACATATAAAATGCAATGTCTCTCTGTCTGTCCGTTAGTGCGCTTATCACTCGAGAACCACTTATCCGATTTACATGTTTTTTTTTAATTCATACATTTGTTCTCTGGCCAGGTTATCTATAATCTTCTATAATATATATAAAACGCAACGTCCCTCTGTCTGTCTGTCTGTTAGTGTGCTGATCATTCGAGAACCACTTATCCGATTTATGTGTTTTTTTTTAATTCTTAATTTAATATTTATCAAAAAAAATCTATAATACATATAAAACGCAACGGCTCTCCGTCTGTATGTCTGTCTGCCTGTCCGTTTGTGCGCTTAGCACTCAAGAACCACTTATCTGATTTACGTGCTTTTATATAAAATAAATATGTTCTCTGGCCAGGTTATAGGATATATTTTATTACGTTAGGTAACATAAGGAATAAGCAGTGACGATAATAGTGAATCAAGTCCACGTGAGAGGAGCCGCGGGCACGGCTGGTATATAATATATTAGTGTTTCATACACTAACTTTTGAAAAGTGATCTGTCATTTTTTTGGCAGGCTATAACATCATCTTAATAATACATCTAAGATAAAAAGATCGCGATTCCTGTGATTAGACCGTATCAAATTGGAGTAACTTTGCGACGTTTACACGAAGTATCTTCAGGAATCTTTAATCTTTGAGATTATTACTCTAATCCCAACTATTTTTTCTCGTATAATCAGGACCGTTCTATTATAGCTAAGAGATAAATTATTGGTACATTCCTAGGTTAGCGTCTTACAGCAACCAAATTATATACAAATTGTGATACAAGTATAAACAGAAAACTGTTACTCATGTGAACAATTTAATGTACTATAAGTACTACAGCTACCACTCATATAACTTGACGTATATACACTATAACTATTCTCAAAAGTTTTTGAGAGAATGTGTCCAGTAATTTGCAATCATGTTGTAGTAATATCACTAAATAACTTGTAAAAATTATTTAACTTACTGACATTGTATACCTAAAATAGAAAAAGAAATATTTATCCTTCCTGGCATAGGATCCACCCAATCAATTTTGTAAATCCAACGCCATTAAAAGTAGTATATATCAGATGACCAATTATCATATCTACTTTAATAGATAAAATATGAATACTACAACTAGAGGTAGTAATTTTTTAGGACTATGATACGAATAAAATATTATCTTGAAAAATCAAATGAAAGTAAAAATTGGCTGATTTTCACAAGCCATTATGACAAATACTACTAATACGTAAACATAAGGAATAGTGTACCAAAATGTGTTTAGAATTTTTTGTAAAACTTTTTGTAGTATGCCACGATTTCCACGATACCAGAAGTGACTGTCAATTATTATGCTATAATAAATATCCATTTACTTTCACTACCCTACCATGCAAATATAATTTGTCCACTTAGAACTGTTTAATTATGACGGCGCAGTTGTCACTTCATATCTACCCTATATGATCTTTTGTTTCTTTGTATAACACAATGTATAACCGAATATTGCTGCTATCGAGCTAGTTAGTTTCTAGCCACCAAAATAGAGTAGACAAAGTATATCATTCATAACATCGCTTCCTGGCAAAGCCATGACCTATTAGAAACTTCTGTGAGTGCGATAAGGACAAGTAGAAAACACTGGAGAAAATGGTAACCCTGCCTTATGCAAACAAATACGTTTTCCAGCTTCCGTGAAACACCGCTAAAAATTTGAATAATCGCACTTGGTCTGGTAGTGAAACCTTGGGAATGTATAACGATGTTCTCACTTATATTTGTTAATTTTAATAGCAGGTTGTACGTAGTTCTAATATATTCAATCTGTCAAATAAGAACGTGTCCGCGATAATTCATTTTTAGTAGATGCGACTCTAGCGATTCAACAAAAAATCGGTGGAGTGAACCTTTGTCTATGACATATTTTAGTAAAAGTATCAGTCGATTCCGAATTTTAGTCGAAATCCAAAATGAGTCACTTGTTTGCGCACCGGTTTGGGGCAATCTTTCTTTGTTCCAATCCAACGGGGCCTAAAATGATACATTCTGCGGCAGCTAAATATATTAAGAAATCGGGGTCGTTTGCGAAAATCACGTCGCGAATCGGCTGGCTTGGGTCCACTATAAGATACTAGAGTGGCCCACATAATCGCCGGACGCCAACCCTATTGAAAACGTTTGGTTCTTTATAAAGAGAAAGCGAAAAATGTTCTCGAAACATATTTTTTCAAGAATACGAGCGGTTACGTTCTTACTAGACATTGCTAAAGAAAGAATTAAGAAAATATTCTGGTATTTTCTTATAATCATTACTTTCTCCTTCATTAGCTAAAATTATGCACTTCATTCAATTAGACCTTTAATGAGAATGCGAAAGCTACCGAACTGTTTAAATTTTGGAAAATTCTGATCGATCTGTTCACATAGTTCCCAATCGGTCAGTTCTCAGACCGGCTTAGATATGTGATTGCGTTTTAATGTAAACATGTATAATATATATATATATATATATATATATATATATATATATATATATATATATATATATATATATATATATATATATATATATATATATATATATATATATATATATATATATATATATATATATATATATATATATATATATATATATATATAGATGACTACTAGAAAACTTAAGTTTTGGGATAACAGACTTATGTTTATCTAAGGACACTGTCCGCTCTTTTATTAAAAACATATAGTTTTGTTTGAGGAACAAACAACGATCAGTAACCAAACACCATCAAAACACCAAAAGATTCCCCTAAAACGCGGCTAAAACTAAATTCTACCCTTCGACAAACAATAGACCTAAAGAGACCATTAATCATTGCCGTGACGTCGCATTTATTAGATATATCTCAAATTATTTAATATATCTTGAGCCGGCCTTTGTCCATGGTTTGGCGAGATATATGGGTGAGAACTATTGGAATGCCCATAAAAATAAACCTCTTTCTTTTTGCCGAAAATTCAACTTCTAAATGAGTTCGGCGCCACCTCCTACAGGGACTACAAAGATTATGCATTTCACACCTATTGTTCAAGATAGATTTTTCAATTCAGTTTTAATTATCGTTTGCGAAAATTAAACTTAATTATTTTAACAACTGATATAGGAAGCTACAGATTACGAATCAGGAGAATTTTTAAATAAGAAATATTTTAAATAAAATAGTATTGAAGACACTGATATAGCTGCATAAAAAAAGCGAAGACGGGAAGAAAATATCCAATTTAATAATTTTTATTACCATATAAATTGTTTTATTGGCGAATTCAAGCTGGTTTTAAACTGAAGTGGAGGATAAACAGTCTGTCAAGTAAGAACAAAACCGCTCATATTCTTGAAAAAATGTGTTTCGAGAACATTTTTGCCATCCATGTATTCTTTGGTGTGCTAACAACGGCGCCTTAGTAAGTTGTCCAATCGCCTCCGGCATCAATAATCTCCTGGCATCTTCGAGGCATGCTGTCGACGACATTTTCTGCATACTCAGAGTCTTTGCTCTGAGCTTTCTCTTTACAAGGGACCAAACGTTTTCAATAGGATTAGCATCCGGCGATTGTGGGGGACACTCTAGTATCTTATCGTGAGCCCAAGCGAGCCGCTTCGCGATGTGATTCTCGCCCAGCAAAGGTTTCTTCAATATTCTTCGGAATTTGACATCATGAGCACGAAAGTGTTGTCGAATGGTCTCATGAGATACATTCAAACCCACTCCTTGACACAGCGTCGTGAAAACAAAGAAACGATTCGTTCTTCGACTTTCGGAGTGACTTTGCCCACCGAGCCACGTTTTGGCAAGTCGTCGACATTTTTCGTCTCGTTAAGATAATTTACCTACTTCTTCACAAGCGACACCGACTTTTTAATATATTTAGCGTCCGTGGAATGTGTCATTTTAGGTCCCTTTGGAGTGACATTTTAGATTTTGGATTTTACCTGATTTCGACGAAAGTTTGGAATCGATTGATACTTTTACTAAAATGCGTCAATTTTTTGTTGAATTGCTATGTTATAATCGCATTTACCAAAAATGAATTGTCGCGGACACGTTCTTACTTGACAAACTGTATTGGAAACACCAACATAACTGCATAAAAAATCGAAGACAAAAGGAAATTATCCAATTTAATAATTTTTATTACCACATAAATTGTTTTATCGACGAATTCAAGCTGGTTTCAAACCGAAGTGGAGGATAAAGATTTCTCTGTATATCGTTTATTAAATTATGATTTATATATAAACATAATTATATTTAAATAAATTCTATTTCAAATTAAGATTTAAAAAGAGACTTAGAACTATACAACAATTATGTAATGGACTGCCGATATGAGCCGAATTTACAGTAATATTACACATTATCTAAATTTAATATACAAATGGCTTCAACTTTTAAATTAACTCTAAAAAAAGTTTTCTTTTGGGATAATTAACAAAACCAAATCAAATTAAGTTGCACTGCCGTTAATATTTAATCATTAAATACTCAAGTAAATCTTTTAGATCTACTTCTAAATGAAAATTTAGGGGTATTCGATATAGAGTGAGAAATTATATCCCATTAAAACATTTAAAAAATATTTGATTTTTAGTCTTCCATATGGAACACTTAAAACATCACTTCGATGTCTGTTTGTCCGTCTGTCCATCTGTCCGTCTGTCACACCCGATGTTCTCCGAAACTACTTGACATAGAAAGGTGAAATTTGTCACTAATATCGGAATCGTTGTCCCCCCCTTATCTCGAAAAGGACTGATCAAAAAATTTTGAAAAAATTCTGGAATATTCTCTACAGGGTGTAGATTGAACGAAAATTATCACGAGTGCATTACCTTTATTAGTTTATCAGGTATATAAAAAAAGAAACAAAAATTTTTAGGTCATCAGTTTTCAGTAAAGATCATTTTATACCTCTGTAACAAAAATTTTTATTTTAAAGGCAATCAACGTACGGAACATTAATTGCGCAAGTCCGACTTGCACTCGGCCGGTTTATTTTTATGTATTTCCTTAACTAGTGTATGTTTAAAATAACATATTTAAATGTCAAACTAACAGAATGAATGAATTGCCGAGATTAAAAGTAGTTTTGGTCAAAACTCGCTTCTCTACGACGGAATTTCGGTATATAATAGTATACCAGAAAAAATAAAAAGTGTAAAAAATTCCCAAAATTTAAATACTTATGTCAAAAATATTTCTTAGGAAGAACAGAAATTTAAGAGAATTATTAAGTTAAGATATAGATTTTTAATAATAACACTGGTCAACACTGATATTTTTTCCTAAAATTTTATATGAATTATCTGGTATACCTCTCTACTTTTTTAATTTATATGAAATTACAATTTTCTTCAAAAATGGAACAAAAATATTTTAAACTTTTTCTATATTTGATATAATTACACACTATGAAATGGTCTTTTATACGTTTTTCTTGAATGTACGGCTTGAGGATCATCTCTTTGCAAACTCCAACAGTAATCGGCCATCATATGAATGTCCCACCTTCCTTGATAACGCTCTTCCATTGTGAGTATATCTTGGTGAAAGCTTTTACCCTGCTCTTCACTGAAATCGCCAAGATTTTCTGGGAATCGATCTAAATGAAAATGTAAGTAATGAATCTTGATACTCATGTGCAGCCCAGATCTTTCAAATTGGATAACATGCACTCGACTAACTCAGAATAGTTGTCGGAGTTATTGTTTCCGAAAAAGTTGTTAATCACAACAACAACAAACGATTTCCAAGCTTTAGACTCGACTTTATTCATTGAATTCACAAAGTTTGGGTATTTCACAAGTTCTCTGATTTGTGGCTCATCAAAAATACCCATTTTCAATTTTTCTTTGCTTAATCCTGGAAACTTACGTGAAAGAAAAGCAAAACATTTGCCGTTTTTGTCAAGGACTTTCACAAATGCCCAGTTTAATATGAAGTAGTGGCAGTATAACGCGATCTCGATTGACTAAGGGTAAATTAATAGCATTTTTGGTTCCAACCATCAGTTCCTCTCATACTGGCCATTTTTTGAGACCAATGACGTTGTTTGTCGCGGCTATCCCACAGACACATAAAATATGGGTATTTCGTGTATCCACCCTGTTGTCCGAGAAAAAAGTTAAACATCTTTAAGTCTACACAAATGAGCCAGTTGTGGTGTCGATACTTAATTTTTTCCATTACTGAAGAAATAGTTCTTCTTTCATAATAGTAGAGTGTGCAATAGGTATACAACCATGTTGCCGTTATGAAGTAGCACACACTTTAAGCTTCTCTTGCTACTGTCTATAAAAAGACGCCAATCATTTGATTGGTATCGTTGCGCACTCATCTTCTCCAAAATACCTCTGACATCATTACAAAAACTAAATCATTTTCTCCAGAAAAATATGGTAACAAGTTCTTTTCTCGGGTTCGATATAAAGTAATTCTGGTTCCTCGTGCAAGTAAATTCTTTTCTTTTAAAGGGGATGCTAAAATTTCAGAAGCTTCTTTTGACAAATTTAGACCTCTTCCTATGTCATTTAAATCCTTTTGATTAAAAAGTTGAGGATCTGATGACTGACTACATGTGAAATCCGAATCAGTATTGCTCATTGTGTTGTCTTCAGTTTCCATAAGATCTGGTTCTTCAGAGCATTTAGATGATGCTCCTTGTATCTCACCAGAGTTTAGAAGAGGTCGTTGAGCGGAGGATAAGTTAGGATATGACCATTTATTTCAATTTCCAGAATTTATGCCGTTAATAGTTACGACACAAAAATAGCAGTCGTCATGGTAATTTTGAGGTTCCTGCCAAATCAGGGGTGTTTTAAATTTGATAGCACTTCTTTTTACATTTGACTATTGCCACAGATACACAATACAGTTCTGGCACATAATATGAGGTACCCATTGCTTGTCTTGATTGCATAATGTTATTTGAAATTGGTTAAAGTACGTAGTTTTAACGAAGTCCGAGATATGTTTTCGATATTTTTCAAAGATGTATTCGCCACAAATATAGCAAAAACAATTTTAATTGTGTAAACAACGTCTACGTATCTAAGCCATATCTGAAATTAAAAAAATAATTATTCTGAGTCGGGTAGATCTTAAAAAACTGCGGGTGTCGTCTAAGTTAGGGTAGACCGAAAATATTTAAAAAAACATGAACTATCAGAGAAAAAATAATATCGGATTCGAAATCACAACACCACAATACGCCCAAAACTAAAAAAAATTATAGGAAAAAATAAAAAAAAAAATATATTTGTTGACCAGTGTAATTTATTATATACATAAGTATTTTTCTTAATTTATTCAGCAATTAATTTCATTTTATTTTTATCTTATTATTAAATCATAATTCATATAAAATATTAAAATTTACACCTACTTGGTTTTAGAGAGTTAAATTCATTTCCTTATTGTATTAATTAAACAACTTAGCTTGGAGCGTGAGTGTCTTAACTGGTATATCAAACAAAGATAATAATCTCAGTTCTTCAGCTAGGGTAAACCGTGCTGTACCGTCGAAGTTTTCTAAAAATAGTAACCGGTCAAATGCAAGTTGGACTTGCGCAATTAGTGTTCCGTTCCGTGACTGGTTTTCATCACAACCTTCCAAAGTTTAAAACAAATATTTACTACCTAAATATTTGTTTAATTACAAGCAAATAAAATTAAATTATTTTTACTCGGTACCTAATGTTAGAGCAGTAGCTATCAGTCCCGCTTCAACTGACTACTTTCGACGATGTAAACCTTCACCATTTTGGCGGGCAACTAGTTTTTTTTTATACCAGATAAATTATCAACCGTAATCCACTCGTGATATTTTTACTCAACCTACAATTTATGGAGACTATTCCAGAATTATTTCAAAATTTTTTGATCAGTACTTCTCGAGAAACAGTCAGTGAACAGGGATCTGTAGACATTCTTTTAAAAATAATACAAAAAAAAGTGGGCGCAAGTATTACATATATATTTTTGAACTCATGCTTTCGCAAACTTTCATTTGACACTCCACTCGATAATCTGGTAAAATATTTTCACATTCTATTTCACCCCGTAAAACGAACAGCTTAAGGTAAATTTTAACTTTCAAAACTACAGGGCTCTAATTGGACCATCAATTCCTATATTTGTGCCAAATTTCAACCTTCTATTTCAAATAGTTTCGGGGAGAATCAAGTGTGACAAACGGACCGACGGGCGAACAGACGGATACCGAAGTGATCTCATAAGTGTTACGTATGGAACATTAAAAACAACTAACATATACTAACCTAAGTGACACATAAAAATTTGACAAATTAATTGAATTGACAACCTTATTTTACACACAGATACATTTTCTTCGTACAAAGTTATTTATACAAGTCAACCCGCATAAATTACATGAACGTACAGTTTGTCAAGTAAGAACGTGATCGCTTGTATTCTTGAAACAATGTGTCTTCTTCCGACTTATAACTAGGCACTATTGCCTGTTTTTTGTTCCCTGCTCTATAGATCATCGCTCGATCTCTTTCTTGGACGTCCAATTGATCTTCTTCCATTCGGTGACTTGTCTCTTTCTATCCATACTATCCTGTTGTTTGCCATTCTTCCTATGTATTGATCCCATTCCACTTTTCTTCCTCTTATCCACTGATTGATATTTTCTATATTACATGTGCATCTTATATCTTCACTCCTTTCGCTATCCCTCAATGTCTTGTTTGTACATCTCCTAAGTATTCTCATTTCGGTTGATTCCAGCATCCTTCGTGTTATACCTGTATCAGGTCTTGTTTCAGATGTGTAAGTCATTACTGGTCGTATTTCGCCCTTATATATTCTCGTTTTGGTCTCCACGGAGAGGAATTTATTTCTAAATATGGTATCATTGAGGCATCTCGCTATCCTACTAGCCTTGTGAACTTGATGTTTTACTTCTTCCTCGATTTTTCCGATACTAGATATTTTGAGGCCCAGGTAATCGACCTCCATCTACCTTTCTATTGGTTTGTCTTCCACCACCAGCTTACACCTATCGGCTCTTTTGCTGTTACTATTGTCTTGGTTTTTTCAGTCGAGATTGACATATTATATTGTTTTGCTGCTATGTAGAATTCATATAGCAGCATTTGCTGATCGGTCTCGGTCTCAGCCATTATTATCGCGTCATCTGCATAACATATAATTTTAAGTTCTCTGTTACCCATTCTACATCCCTTTTTTCTTTTGACATTCTTTATAATTTCATCCATGACAATATTAAATAGAAGAGGACTTAAAGAGTCTCCCTGCCTGATTCTAGTGTGTTTCGCGAACATTTTTCGCCATCAGTGTATTCTTTGGTGTTTTAAAACAAATAAAACACTAATAATGTTTTTTAATTTCCACTCTATTATTATTTTTCGTGACAATTGTTTCGGTCACGGTGCCTTCTTCGGACGAATAAGAATTTTAAACTTAGTTCGAAGAAGGCACCGTGTGCCGAAACAATTGTCACGAAAAATAATAATATAATGGAAATTAAAAAACATTATTAGTGTTTTATTTGTGTTAAGTTACAATGAGTTTCCATCAAGTAACGGCTAACTCAGTAAATTTTTTATTCTTTGGTGTGCTTACAACGGCGCAATTATCTTCGTACATTGTCCAATCAATAATCACCTGACATCTTCGATGCGTGATATCGACGTGATTTTCAGCAATGATCTCCAAATTTTTCGAATCTCGCGAGACAACTGAGTCAAAGTCCTCAGAGTTTTTTCTCTGAGCTTTCTCTTTACAAGGAATCAAACGTTTCCAATAGGGTTGGTGTCCGGCGACTGTGCGGGCTACTTTAGTATCTTATCGTGAGCCCAAGCGAGCCGCTTCGCTACGTGATTTTCGCTCAGCAAAGATTTCTTCAACGTGCTTCGGAAATTGACATCATGAGCACGAAGATGTTATTAAATGAGCTTATGGGATACATTCAAATCCGATTTTCTTAATTTTGCCTCTCCTTGGCGCAGAGTCAATTTCGAGTCCCGTGAAAACAAAGACACGATTCAATTTTCAACTTTCGAAGTGATTTTGCCTACCAAGCCACGTTTTGGCAAGTGGTCGACATTTTTCGTCTCGTTAAAATGATTTACCCACTTCTTTCCAAACGATATCGACTTTTGGATGCGAACAAAAAAAGATTGCCTTGAAACGACGGGCAAAAAAATGACTCATTTTGGGTTTTACGTAATTTCAATGAAAGTTCGGTATCGACTGATACTTTTACTAAAATGTGTCGTAGACCGATTTTTTGTTTATCGCTAGAATCTCATCTACCAAAAATGAATTATCGCGGATACGTTCTTACTTGACAAACTGTATATATGTTCTGGGTTCACAAATTTTGGTAGTTTTCACCCACTTACGGACATAACTAACCAATAGAGTGAGTTTACACTGTGTTGTGATTTGTACAAAACTTATTTTTATTAACCTTACCATTAAGTTGATTTTACAGTTCTTGCATAAAAGGAGTTACACAAATGAATATTCACAAATAATTCGTAGTACTTAAATAACAGATACTTGGTACATACTAATCAGCATCTCTAGATAGGGCTATTAGCTAAATTCATTATTCATCGTGTCGTTAATTTACAGACCTCTAGCTAGACGTAAGAAGTGATATTTTTTATATTGATATAGATACATCAAGGAATATTTTTTTCTATGGCCTCAGTCCTCACAACAGTCCTGATAGTTTTTGGCACAACACAACGTAAACATATTAATCTTGTACTGACTCTAACATACTCCCTCTCGAAACCCTCAGTTTTTTGTACGAAGTAATTCGTGATTACAAGGCATCAACTTTCTAGTTATTTTATGCACCCCATGCAGGCTATTATATTAGGGAGTGGTCTTGCAACCAATGTCCAGCGTCCTTCGAAACCATCGGCCATGTACGTTCAAGCTTTATTCACACATCGGGGTTGTATTACGCGTTACTCATCACGACGCCTTAGATAAATTGCTAACCCCTGGTCAAATTTTACGTGGTGGACACAGAGCCGAATTTCAACACGTTTTAGTGGCGTAATTAATTAATGAAAGGAAGCTCCTGTAATTATTCACACATTGATAATACAATACGTTGAAATTAGATTCCAAAAAATGAAATTGAAGTTATAATATATAATGTTACTTTAATATATATATATATATATATATATATATATATATATATATATATATATATATATATATATATATATATACGAGGCTGGTTTGAAAAGTCCGTGCAAAAATAAAAACTACTTATGTGTTTGGGGTAAATCTTTTTTATTTTTCGACATAGTCTCCTTTTAGGCTTATACACTTCGTCCAACGATGTTCTAGTTTGTTGATCCCTTTCGAATAATAGGATTTGTTCAAGTCTGCAAAATATCCATTAGTGTCTGCAATCACCTCCTCGTTTGAATAAAATCTTTGTCCCGCCAGCCATTTCTTCAAATTGGGGAACAAATAGTAGTCCGAGGGAGCCAAGTCTGGAGAATAGGGGGGATGTGAAATGAGTTGGAATCCTATTTCCATTAATTTTGCGACCACAACTGCTGAGGTGTGTGCTGGTGCGTTGTCGTGATGGAAAAGGACTTTCTTGTGGGCCAATCGCGGACGTTTTTCTTGCAGCTCGGTTTTCAAACGGTCCAATAACGATGAATAATATTCACCTGTAATAGTTTTACCCTTTTCCAGATAGTCGATGAGGATTATCCCTTGCGAATCCCAAAAGACAGTCGCCATAACCTTTCCGGCCGAAGGAACGGTCTTCGCCTTTTTTTTGGTGCAGATTCCCCCTTGGTAACCCATTGTTTAGATTGTTGTTTGGTCTCAGGAGTAGAGTAATGTATCTATGTTTCATCCACAGTGACGAAACGACGCTTAAAGTCCTCCGGATTCTTCTGGAACAGCTGCGAACCATCCTTGCAACACTTCACACGATTCTGTTTTTGGTCAAGCGTGGGCAATCGCGGCACCCATCTTGCGGATAGCTTTCTCATGTCCAAATGTTTATGCAAAATATTATGTACCCGTTCAGTCGAGATGCCCACAGCACTAGCAATCTCACACACCTTAACTCTTCTGTCATCCATCACCATATCATGGATTTGATCAATGATTTCTGGAGTCGTAACCTCCACAGGCCGTCCAGAACGTTCAGCGTCACTTGTGCCCATATGGCCAGTCCGAAAATTTTGAAAGCACTTATAAACTGTTCTAATCGAAGGTGCAGAGTCACCATAATGTTTATCAAGCTTCTCTTTAGTCTCCTGAGGCGTTTTGCCTTTCATAAAGTAATGTTTAATCACACACACGAAATTCTTTTTCGTCCATTTCTTGAAAATCACTCGACTTCCTTGATTCACACGAATGCCAAACACAAAGAAATAGATCAATATGGCTGAAACTTGGTGTGCGTTCATTCAAGCGATGCTACTAACTAAACATGACCTCCATACGCGCCGGTGGTGCCATCTCTCAGACTTTGCACGGACTTTTCAAACCAGCCTCGTATATATATATATATATATATATATATATATATATATATATATATATATATATATATATATATCTATATATATATATATATATATATATATAAATATATAAATATAGTAAGTATAGTAAGTGGTAGCGGGTAGGTACTCTCTTCATAATCCCAGTGGGACACAGACCTACTTCAGGAAAGCAACCCTGCCCACGCGAGCCTTGATTCTCTTTCACGCCTTTTCTTGGAGGGGAATCATGTCCCAACCTTTTAAATCCATAAATTCCCTTCCCAAATCCTATTTTTTTCCACTCACCAAGACGTCTGGCCCGCATGGTGTTTAATGGCCAAAACCTCTCATAAATCTATGGCCCTCAGTCCCCAGCAGTTTGAGTAACCCCGACCAAGGCAGCGGTCAGAACAGGGCTCGAACAGAGAGTGCTAAGAATCTCTGGGTTGGACCAGGCTGCCGACTATACATAGCGACCTATAATGCGAGAACAATTGGAAGTGAGGAAAGATTAGAAGAACGGGACCATGAAGTTAAAAATATTAAATGGGACATATTAGGAATTTCAGAAACAAGAAGAAGAGGAGAATACTGCCTGAAGTTACCTACGCGACACTTGCTCTTCAACAAAGGCTATGAAGACAACAGTAATGGAGGAACTGGATTATTGATACACAGAAGGCTAATACCATATACTGAGAAATTCCAAGCGATATCTAATAGAGTTATATACATAACAATAAGATTGAACAACACCTTAACACTAAAAGTAATACAGGTCTATGCTCCTACGACAAGCCATGAAGATCAAGCAGCAGAAGAATTTTATGAGGAAATATCTCAGGCGCTTCACGAACACAGAACAAAGTATACATTGGTAATAGGAGACTTTAACGCCAAGATAGGAAAGAAAGCAGAAGATACAGAGAATTATATAGGAAATTTTGGCCTTGAGAGAGGAGGAACAACAGAGGACATATGCTGATGACATTTCTAGAAAGGGAGAAACTCTATAACATGAACACTTTCTTTCAGAAAAAGGAGAAGAGGAAATGGACATGGATTAGTCCTGATGGTGAGACAAGAAATGAAATTGATTATGCACTAACAACACATAAGAAAATAGTAACAGACGTGAAGGTCCTAAATTTACAACGGGTAGTGATCATAGGCTGGTCAGAGCAGAGGTTTTTTTTTAACAAAAGACTCGAACGAAGACGTTTACACAACAAGAAAACAAATAAAACAGACAGACAAACACTAAAAGAGAACGTAGAACAATACCAAAAACAGATTACAGCCAACCTTAATAACAACACATTAACTACAGGAGCAAGTATAGACGAAATAAACAGAAAAATAATTGAAACACTCAAGATCATTGCAGAAAAAATAGCTCCCCAACCTACTAGGCGAAAGAATAACAAGCTCAGTGAAGAAACAAAGAGAATGTTGGAACAACGAAGACAACTTATACAGGAAGGAAAGAGATTAACTGTCGAATATGCAGAATTGAATAAGGCGGTTCGAAAAGCGGCTAAAGAAGACATAAACAAATACAAGGAAAACATGGTTAAATATCTTATAGAGAAAAACAAAGGATTAAAAGTTTTTAGAAGAGCAAATGCCAGTAAAAAGGGAGATAATTAAATTGAAGGACCAAGAAGGAAACATAATCAATGACAAGAAAAATATCCAGAACAGAATTACAACTTTCTATCAAGACCTCTACAGTTCAAAAGTCCAAAATGTCATAGTTGAAAAGGACAATTCATCAACAGACAAAAAAGTAATTAATGTGAACTCAGAAGAAATTCCTGACATAGGAATGGATGAAGTTAGGAAAGCCTTACAACAGATGAAAAGTGGAAGAGCGGCTGGAGAGGATGATATTATACCTGAAATGCTAAAATGCGGAGGTGAAGTCCTAATGAATGAACTAAAAGATCTTTTTAATGAATGCCTCAAATGCGGAAATATACCAGAAGACTGGGAAAACGCCATAGTCATCTTAATATACAAAAAAGGTGACCCCGAAAACCTAGAAAACTACCGGCCAATTAGTTTACTTTCCCAAGTTTACAAACTGTTCTCACGAATCATCACAAACAGAGTGGAACACAAAATGGAATTATACCAACCGATAGAACAGGCTGGATTCAGATCAGGCTTCAGTACGATTGAGCACTTGCACAGATTGAGAATACTAATCGAGAAGGCCACCGAATTTAATATACCAATGTGGCTCACATTTGTAGATTTTCGCAAGGCTTTCGACACAGTGGAAAAATGGGCGCTTAAAAGAGCTCTTAGAAATGCTCGTATAGACTACAGATACAGCGAACTGATAGCCAGAATATATGAACGGGCAACACTAAAAGTTATGGTAAACCAAGAACTGACAAACAAGGTCCCAGTGAACAGAGGAGTAAGGCAGGGCGATGTAATATCGCCTAAGTTATTTACAATGATCTTAGAAGATGTATTCAAAGAACTGAATTGGGACGAAAATGGCCTTCTGATAGCTGGCGATCGGCTAAACAACCTGAGATTCGCAGATAAAATTGTAATTATAGCAAACAATAAGAATGAAATGATCCAGATGATCACAGATCTCTACCACGAAGCAAAAAAAGTGGGACTTGACATAAATTTCTCCAAGACAAAGTACATGAGTAACGAAGACACCAATGATGAAAATATAGTGATTGAACATTCAACAATAGAAAAAGTAAACACATACATCTATCTGGGCCAAATAATAACGATAGGAAAGGAAAACCAGCAGCTTGAAATAGAAAGAAGGATACGTATGGGATGGGCAGCATATGGAAAATTGAAATATGTACTGAATATGAACATTCCTCAAAGATCAAAAACCCAAATTTATAATCAATGTATCTTACCAGCTACAACATATGGAGCCGAGACATGGGTTTTAACTAAAAGAACAATAGAAAAACTACAAGTTCATCAACAAGCAATGGAAAGGAAGATGTTGAGTGTTACCTTGAAGGACAAGAAACCTAATAAATGGATTAGACAACAAACAAAGGTGGATGATATCATCAAACGGATAACATCTCTGAAATGGAGCTGGGCCGGCCATATAGCGAGAGCGACATATAAGTGGAATGGCAAGATCACTAGGTGGAGACCATGGGGTGAAAAGCGAAGCATAGGAAGACCCCAACAGAGATGGAGCGACGATCTGAAGACAATCGGAGGGCTTAACTGGTATCAACAAGCACAACATAGAGAAAAATGGAAAGATTTGAGAGAGGCCTATACCCGACAGTGGGTAGAGAGCGGCGGAAGGAAGAAGAAGAAGGAAGATATATATATATATATATATATATATATATATATATATATATATATATACATATACCGAAGAATCAAAAACTATTCCTATATGCCACAAGATTCCGTAGATACAAAAAATCAAACGAGAGGAAAGACACCAACAACCTCTTCCGAAGAAGCGAAAAAAACTACGTACAATGAACAGACAACAGTGACCGAACCACCAAACAAACAAGAACTTATAGATTATTGGAAAAGCATCTGGTCGGAACCCAAACTACACATTAATGACACCCTCTGAATCAAAGCCGAAGAAGACAAACACAGAAACATTCACACCAGTTACGTAGACTATAAAAAAAGCCTTCGACTCCATACCCCACAGCTGGTTAGTCAGAGCCCTAGAAATCTATAAAATCAACCAAAACCTCAAGCAATTTCTCGCGCAAATTATGAAAATATGGAAAAGCAAAATCCACCTAAAACACAAAACGAACGCATTCAAACCGAAGAGCTGTACATCAAACGGGGTATATTTCAGGGAGCTCCGCTCAGCGCTCTATGGTTTTACCTCTGTCTCAAACCACTCTCAAATACACTAAGTTGAACAGACCTTGGCTTCCGCATCAGACATCAAAAAGTGAACCAACCTAAAATAAACTACCTCCTATATATGGATGACATAAAACTCTACGCTGTCACAGAAACACTCCTCAAAATCACAGAAAAATATCAATATGGAATTTGGTAATTAAATAAATGTAAAGTACTCTACATCAGCAAAAGCCAATGGAAAGGCCACCATGAGACAGAAACCATCAACAGTGAAACACTCGATAACATACTCGACAAAGAAAGATACAAATATCTAGGCTTCCATCAAAGCATCAAACTCAACCACACTCACATCAAAAACAGAGCTTAGAACCGAATTCAAAAACAGACTACGAAAATTATACAAATAAAACTCAACTCAAAAAATCTCACTAAAACCATCAATATGTTTACTATACCTATACTCACATATTCATTTGGTATCATCAAATGAACACACACAGACATAGAAAACATTCACATTCTTATACGTTCTTAATTCCAAATACAGGAAATTACACCTAACGCATCCAAAGAAAGACTTACCATCGAGAGGAAGGCAGGAGGAAGAGAAATCATAAATATAAGATCGCTACACATAAAACAAATACACTTAGGAAATTCTTTCACAGTAAGCAAACCAGTCTCCACACAGCAACAGTGAAAGCAGACAAAAACTACACACCTCTCGATTTATCTCGGGCAGACCACCCAACAGACACACACACTCACACCTAGTTACAACAGGAAAAGATTAAAACGTGGTCACAAAAAACACTCCACGGAAAACACGAATCCACATAGAACAAGACCACGTAAATAAAAAACAATTATACACCTAGTTATAGGATGGGCAGCTATTCCCTGAAATAGAAGGCTTCTTACTTGCCATCCAGGATAAAGTCATATTAACCAGAAACTACCAAAAACATATCATCAAAAGAAATGCCACCAGCATAAAGAAACGATCGAACACATAACAAGCGGGTGTAAAATATTAGCCACACATGACTCAGTGGCAAAAGGAGTTCACCAAGCACTGGCCACAACATACAAACTCATTGAAAACACAGATCCCTACTAAAAATACATACCAATATCCATACTTGAAAATGAAGATTACAAGCTCTACTGGGACATCAGTATCCATACAGATAAAACAGTCCCCGCCAATAGGCCCGATATTATTTTTTCAATACAAAAAAGGAAAAGTCACCTATCTGACTGACATAGCTGTCCCCAACGACACAAACATCCAAACGAAATACACAGAAAAAATCTCCAAATACACAGACACTGCAACAGAAATAAAAAGGCTATGAAAACAAGAAAAAGTCATTATTGTCCTCCTCGTCATATCAGCCAGTTAGTGATTTTGAAAACTTGTAACATGGTCAGGTCCTGAACGTGCATCATCAAAAATGTACGGCCGTGTTTGAATTCATTCCAATATTTTATGGTCGATAACGAAGGTGCATAGTCCCCATAACCTTCACTGCATTCCGCTTTTATCTCATCATTCGTTTTCCTTTTCAAATCATTGTTCGATATTTAATGTTTTCCATTACTGTAAAATCGCAAAAGTTGTTCTGTTTAAATGGCTGCCACTCACAAACTAAATCACACCGATTATTTAAAAAAAATATAATTTTTTTAAATAGTAGTAACGCCATCTCTGGCCGAGGCCAGGTAATTATCATACAACCCTAGTAGCTTTAGTGTCATATGTATTTCTCAAATAATATAAGTCGCATCGGGTTATACTTACCGCCAAATGAAAGCTGATATTTGACCGTAGTAGACGTGTCAAAACTATTGGAATACGAACATTTACCCTTAATTTAGAACGCCTAAGTGAAATTTCTACAAAAGTTCGCTAAGTTTTACAGTTTTATATCGATAAAAGCCCAAATGCTGCGCAGGTGTATGACGAAATTTGGGCTGTTTATGGTTAAACATTATTAAAAGCAATTGCTAAAAGATGGTTCAGTTGTTTTCTTCTGGAAATTTCGTTGTCAAAAATATTTCTTGCACTACTCGGCCAATAACAGAAAAAGTTGATAGAATCGTGGCAAAAGTTGAGCAAGACCGACATATACTCGTAAATAGCCAAGATATCGCCAAGAAACTAAACATCTATCGATCGAATTTCTACCTGCAAATCTCTACAGAAAGGAAACGAAATCGAGCCATCTCTGAAGATGATCGGGGAATGAAAAATTGATTGCGTACGACAATAATGTGTGAAAAAGATCGTGGTCGAAAAAAGGACACAAACGATGACAAAGCCTGGATTAACGCCAAAAAAGATGATGCTGTGTGTTTGGTGGGATTGGAAGAGAATCGTACATCATAAGCTGCTACAGTCTGGCCAAACGATTGATAGTGTACTCTACTATCAGCAATTGGCAGTAGGGATTAAAAAAAAATCTGCCGGAACTAGCTGACAGGAAAGGTGTCGTCTTCCACCATGACAACGCCAGACCAAACATCTTTGATGAGTCGGCAAAAATTGATAGAGATTGACTGGGAACTTCAAATGCATAGACTACCAGTTGTTCCGGCCTTTGCAGAACTCTGTGGATGGTGTTAAGTTAGTTTCAAAAGAGGCTTGTGAAAATCACTGGTCACAATTTTTTGCCCGGAAATCGCAGAAGTTCTATAGTGACGGGATTATGGTGTAGCCGGAAAATGGAATGTCATCTAACAAAATGCAACAACAACAAATTTAGTTTAACAAAGTTCTTTGAAAATATAAAAAACAATATATATATATATATATATATATATATATATATATATATATATATATATATATATATATATATATAAATCTCGGTGTAAATTCTCAAAACTATAGTAAGTATCAGATAGAAATTGGGAAAATATTCTAAAATTTAAAACTATGCACAAACGACTCTCACGAACTCATTGCTTATAAAAACGTCCACCTCCAAAGAAAGCGAAAACTCAATCGTCTTCTGAAAAGTTGATGGCGATCGTTTCTTGGGTCTACAAAGAAATTTTGCGTCTTGAATATGGTATATAAAAAAAAAATTACAATTAATAGAGTGGTTTACGTAAGGACGATCCAAAACTTGAAGTAGGCCGTTAGAGAATAACGTCCCAATTCATGCTGTTTCATTACAACTGCACGGGCCTTAAGATTCGCACAGTTCAAGCGATTACTAAAGCTGTAAATTCACTGAGTTACCACATCCAGCCTTCAGCCTTACGACTTCTTCTTGTTCAAACATCTAAAGAAAGACATCAAAGGCCGACAGTTTCCTCAGATGACGAGTGGAAAGCCCTTGTACCGTTCTTTCTTGGGCATTTAACCTTGTATTTTTGTTCATTATATATCATGGCATGTTCTAACCCCTTTCCATTAGTAGTTGAAAAGCTAAATCAATTTTGTTTGAATTTAACAGTACTTCAGTGTAAAATATTGTTAAATTAGATCCAAAGTAGCCTGAATACGTAAAAATTCAGTAAGGATTTTACAATGTAGAGACAGGAAATTTACGTTGTCCTGTAAGTACTACGGACTATCTCTTCTTTTTACCGGCATACATTTAAGTTATAAACATACAAAACAAGATCTTATACTGGACGATCTAACCACGATAAAACACTGCAGTGACTACAAGTATCTGCGTATAAAAATTTTGGAGGATTGAAAACTGGACAAGGCAATAAAAGAGAGAAATACGGCAGAAAAAAAAGGCTATTAAACTGCTAAACAGCATTTTATAGGATAAATCTATAAATAAAGCCAACAAGAAGAGTATATATAAAATCATAGTGAAAAGTACCACATTATATACCTGTGAAGTCTGGCCTCTGAAGGAAAGAGCATTAGCCACTCTGAGAGCAACGGAAATGGACTTCTGGAGAAGAGCAGCAGGAATATCCAGAAGAAAAAGAGTCAACAACGAACATATTAAAGATATCATGGCAATCAAACGCAGTATTATAGACTACATATTAATCAAACAATTTATCTGGTTTGTGCATATTCAAAGAATGGAGGAAGGTCGAATCCGAAAACAAATACTAAAATGGCAACCAGAAAACAAGAAAAGGAGTTATAAAACATCACGGAAATTAGAAGGAATAAAACACTTTTCTAAGAAAACAGTAATAACAAATCACTAACGATAGTAACTGCCAAAAGTGTGCATCACGATGGAAAACTGTTTATTATCGATTAAAAAAAATTGATTTAAAATCTCTACGTGTAGCTGAACCAAACTTGCTTTAGTTACATTTTAAGGGGTCAATCTACTATTAACGCCAATAAATAAGGATTCTCTTGAGGTGCCTTCAAGGAGTACTTGCTGACCTGAAGGAAAGAGAGAAGATCAGGGACCAGAAGATTGATCTGTTGACAGAGGTGGTAGCTCAATTGAGAGAACGAGTTTATGAGCTGAAGGATTCGAATTCGTCAGCCTGGGGCATGGCTCCCCAATTGGTCATTGATGAGGTGGAAGAGCGAAAGGGAGAAGAGCCATTAAGGTAATGATCTACAACATTCCAGAATCCTTGTCTAATGATCTCAAAGCACGTATAGAACATGATACTAAAATGGTTAATACAGCTTTTAAAAATATTGTTGATTCAATTGAATTCGCTAAAGTATTAAGATTGCAAAGTCTGTCTTCGATGAAGTTTTGTATACTGATATTAGTCTGTATGTCCCTGTGGTTCGTTTAAAGAATCCGAAGTTCCCAAGATGGTTTTCTAATGAACTTAAAAATCTTATTTTGAAAAAGAAGATATATCACAAAGAATACAAAAGAACCGCCAGTGGGAAACTTATCAGAAGTTTTCAGAGTTATTTTAAACAGCTACTGCTATTTGCAGTACGTTAAAAATATTGAGACAAACATAAGTTATGACACCAAACAATTTTGGAACTTCATTAACAGTAAAAAGGGGGGCAAATCCATCCCTACCTTAATAAATCTAGACGAACAAACAGGGACGGATGGACAGACCATTGTGGAAATTGTTAAGTCTCATTTTCGGGGTGTTTATAGGTCTGATGCTGACGGTGGTGAGTCTGGGCTGGGGGATGTTGGGAATGGTGGTGAGTATTCCTCTGCTGAGGTCTCCCTGGGGGAAGTATTTGACCATATATCCAAGCTTGTCATAAATGAGGGGCCAGATCCTGATGTTATATCTCCCAGATTTTTAGTTAACTGTACCTGTGCTTTGGCCAAACCGTTATATATGCTTTTTAAATTGTCCCTGGGGAGCGGTGTTTTTCCTGACCAGTGGAAATATAGTTTTATTACTCCAGTATTCAAATCCGGCGACCAGTCAGACGCTAAAAATTATAGACCTATTTCTATTCTAAGTTCTGTCCCAAAATTGTTCGAAAAAATTGTTTGTGATAAATTAAAACACTTCCTAAAACCTCTTTTAGTTCAGGAACAGCATGGTTTCGTTGGGAGCCGATCGACAGCTACAAACTTGATCTTGTTGGTTCAAAGTACTGTTGATGCAATGGAAGCAGGTGGTCAGATTGACGTGGTTTATACGGATTTCTGCAAGGTCTTCGACACTGTGACTTTTTTTTTTTTTTTTTTTTTTTATTGGTCTAGCACACGTGCTGCGGGGAAGTCTCTAAAGCGCTCCAGGAGCGGCACGAGTGCGGAAAAAGCGATTCACGTTGTTCTTGAATCGCTGTAAATTGTACTCGGTGGGAAACACAGCGCTGGGCAAATTATTCCAAAGGGATGACGTTCTCCATATAAAAGATTGCTTGAAAAGCGTCGTACGCGGAGTAACAAGCTGAACCTCATACGGATGCGAAGCACCAGCGCGACGTGTATTTCTAACATGCACCGCTTTGGGAGGAATTAAGCGGGCTACATCCTTCGAACACTTTCCATGAAAATACTTGTAGAACAGACTCAAGTCGCCAACCGTTCTTCGATGTTCCAGCGAATCAAGGCCGCCGGTCAATTCCGGGTCCCCAATCAGACGGACCGCTCTTCTCTGAACAGAATCCAACAAATGCAGTGTATGTTTGGGAGCGGAGCCCCAAACGTGGGAGCAGTATTCCATAGTTGGTCGAATTTGGGCTTTGTAAAGAATTAACAGTTGCTGTGGGGTGTAAAGCTTTCTGGTTCTAAATAATATTCCCAACTTTTGAGAAGCTCTACTTGCTATGCCTGCAACATGTTCATGCCAAGACATATTTGCTCCCAAACTAACGCCCAACAAATTGAGCGACGATGCTAAGGGAATGGAGTGCCCCGACATAACTATGTCGGGTTCAGCAACGTTTAACTTTTTTAGAAAAAACTGCCGCTTGGGTTTTTGTAGCGTTAAATTCCACTTGGTTACTGTCACCCCAAGATAGAATTTCTTCCAGGTCTTTGTTAAGTTGAACGACCTCCTGCTGTCTGCGGATATTCGCCTGAGCAGCCGATGTCCGAGCGTTCAAGGTGAATGAAGAGACAAGCGTACTGTCATCTGCAAAGCTATAGATTGGATTCCCGGTCTTTTCCAGCAGATCGTTAATGTAAATGAGAAAGAGAGTAGGAGACAGTATGGAGCCCTGGGGCGCACCGGCGTTGATAGTGAGGGTGTTAGAAAGAAATCCGTCGACCGCCACTCGTAAAGAACGCTCTCTGAGGAAACATGAGAGCCACAAACAGAACCTTTCAGGCATACCATAAGAGCGCAACTTAGCCAACAGTCCATCGTGCCAAACACGGTCGAATGCCTTGGATATGTCAAGAGCAACCGCTCGAGATTCTCCAAAGTGTTCAATTGCGTTGTTCCAAACATGTGTTACATAAGTCAGAAGATCTCCTGTTGATCTATGTTTACGAAAACCATATTGGTGATCGCTAATAATATTGAATCGTTCAAGATATTTTAGAAGATGCTCATTGATAACCTTTTCCATGACTTTCGATATTATTGAAAGCAGTGCAACTGGTCGGTAGTTATTTGGCAAGGTCTTCTTACCTTTTTTAGGTATCGGCTGAACCGTAGCACATTTCCAGCAGGACGGAAATATTCCCTTTCTGTAGGATAGGTTAAAAAGTCTACAGAAAACTGGTGTTAGTTCCCTTGCACAGTTTTTGAGAACTATGGCAGGTATTCCGTCAGCGCCAGAAGCCTTCTTGGTGTCTAGCTTCATTAAAATACGCTTTATGATGCGCTGTCTGAAGACAACATCGGGCATCCTTGACTGCAATATGGGAATAGTAGGTGGTGTTTTTCCTTGGATCTTGATAAGGAAATTAAGAAGTTATGGCTTTATATAAAAACAACACTATGTTTTAATTTCTTCAGAAGTAAATTTACTTCTGAAGAAGCCATTGTATGGTGAAACAATTGTCAAGTTATTTTAAATATATTGGAAATTAAAACATCGTGTTGTTTTTATATAATTTTATTATGAATTTCCAACAAGTATCGGCTAACACAATTAAAGAAGTTATGGCTTTTGTAGATCACTACTTAACTGGTTAACATGTTGCCTTAGATATAGGAAACAGTTTGTTAAAGTAAAGAGCTGGGCCCGTTGCTGTTGCATATATTTTTTAAGGCCTTCGTGAGGTGATTCTATTTTCAAGGCCCCTGTTTTTTGCAGATGATTTGAAATTGTTTATGGTAATTCATTCTGTTGATGATGCTGTGAGACTACAGGGAGACTGGGATAGGGTGAGTGAGTGGTGCAGAAGAAACAAAATGAATCTTAATATTAAAAAATGCATTAATGTCGTTCTTTCGGGTGAAAATTCCTCTTTTATATGACTACAGTATCAATAAGTGTCTTCTGGAAGAAGTCCCTTCATTATGTAACTTAAGTATTTATTTGGAGACTAAGCTCAATTTTCATATTCTCTATGACCTTATTGCTAACAAATGTTTAAAACTCCTTGGCTTCGTCTGTAGGAATATTAGGGATTTCCAGACTGGAGATAGCATGAATACTTTGTATAATGCCTTGGTAACATCTTCTGTAGAGTATCTGTCATGTATATGGTCGCCTTCATATGCTATACATATTGAGAGTATTGAAAGGGTTCAAAGAAGTATGCTAGATATATTTCTTACAAATTTAAGCGGAACATCACTGCCTATGGGGACCTGCTGCGAAGACTCAAGCTGCAATCGCTTTCAAGACGTAGGAAAGTTGCTGATAACTGTTTCTTATTTCGACTTGTAAATGGTCATATAGACTGCTCCGATCTTCTAAATTTAATAAATTTCCATGTTCCACCAAGATCAACAAGGGACCACTTACTATTCGCCCGAAGTACCATAGATGTAACTATGGCCTATTCTCGCCGATCACTAGAATCACTAATGACGCTGATGAAACGAAACTTCACTTTTTAATCTCTCTTTAAAACTTTTAAAAAAGAACTGTTGACAGTTCACTGAGTTATGTGAGAAAATTTGCTGATGCTGTTGTTTTATTGCTATAATTTTTGCTATATTATTATAATTTCTGTAGAAATGGGTCTGCCCGTAAATAAATAAATAAATAAAAAAGGATTTTTTAAGGTAGTTATATAACAGTAAAGGAAAAAAAATATACAATATTTATTGACTTTTAAAGTATATATTTTTTTTAAAATATATGTTTAAATTGACCATGACAGAGAAGGCGCTCCGAGGCTATTTTGAAAAATTCTAATTTCGGCGATGTAACATATCTCCAGATCCAGCCATCTGAAAACAAAAAATCAAAGCATAAAACTACTGCACGGCCAAGAATTATAATAGTTTATTAAAATTTCGAGAAATGTCGTGCGTTTAATTTTTTTTTTTTAACAATTTTTTTTTGGTTCTAACGGTAAAAACAATAGAATTTTTTAAATTTTAGAAATATTGTTGGTCCGTCCAGTCGTTCTTGTGATAGAGAAGCTCTGTACCAAATTTTAGAAAAATCGGTTGAAAACTGTTTACATCGCGCACTAAAAAAACGTGTTTTGAGAAAAACGCGTCTAAAGTTTAAAATAAATAATCAGCCAAATACTAGTCGGACTTGTGCAATTAGTGTTCCGTACGTGGATTGCTTTTAAAATAAAATTTTTTGTTACGGAGATATAAAATGATCAATGGTTTCAGAAAACATATCCCAAATAAGTTTTCAACAAAGTTTTTTCCGATCTTTACTGAAAACTGATGACCTCGAAATTATTGTTTTTTTTTGTTTACCAGATTAATTTTAAAGATAATGCACTCGTGATAATTTTCGTTCAATCTACACCCTGTGGAGAATATTTCAGAATTTTTTAAAAATGTTTCGATCAGTACTTTTCGAGATAAGGGAGGGGGGTCAGCGATTATTTTAAAAATAATACAACGAAAAGTGTGCGGAAGTATGACATTATATGTTTTTTTGAAGTCGTGTTTTTACAAGCTTTCATTTGACACCGCATTCGATAACCTAGCAAAAAAAAAATTTTTTCACTTCCGATTTCACCCCCCAAAACTAACACCTTAAGTCAAAATCTTTCAAAAGTAACGGCTCGGATGAGGCCATCAATTGCCAAATTTTACCTTTCTATGTCAAATAGTTTTGGAGAAAATCGGTTGTGACAGACAGACAGGCGGGCAGATAGACGGACTGACACCGAAGTGATCTTATAAGTGTTCCGTACAGAACACTAAAAAATAGGTCTATAATCAAAATTTTCTTACTTTTGCCTAATCAGCAAATCCAGGCATGTAAAATAGACCATTCATTTCAATTCCCTTTTCTGATCATCGATTTTCAGCTTTTTTCGATTAGTTTCTTGCTTCCTTTGTTTCGTGTCATTTTTGCACTAAATCGAGTGTGGAAGGGTATGAACAAGTTACATTTAAAACTGTGATTTCTAGCACTTTCATCATCTTTAAAATGGGCATTAATCCTTCATTATATAACGATGTACAAAAGTGGCAAGACATAATAGTAAAGCATCGATTGAAACCGCTTAAGAATTTTACGTTCATACTCCGTGTGTTAAAAAGTTTATATATTTTCGTGATTTACAAGCATTTCAAAAATGTTTTTACTTTTGTTACATTAATTTTTGATATTTTTATTTGAATTTATCACATTATTTATTCAGATATTTGCAAGGGAAATCGCTTTTTAAATTTTCATTCGTCACAAAAAGGGACACGTACTTTGCTAAAGGCTCGCAAAATAAAGACGATATTTAATTTTATGAAAATTTAAGGCAAGCCCGACTCTGTCTCCCTTTTTTGAAAATAATTGGAATTTGGCGGCTCAACCCTCTGCACGTTGCCACATGTGCCCCTTTCTCCACCCCAACTCCTATTGATAAGTATTGGATTACCGAATTTACGGAAATATCTTCTATTTTCTTGACTAAAAGCTCTTGTGTATTGTGAGAGAATGAATGAGTCTTCATTCGCGATTCTTTTGGGAGGGCATTATTTCTTAAAGAAATTTAAGTCTTTTACGCAATTTGTTTATTCTACATCTGTGATTCACGATATTGTGTGTGAAATTCTTAAATGTAAAAATTACAATATAATATATTTGATACAGATATATTTGCTTTTATAGAAAGGCTTTCCTACACTCTATTTATTTGAAACTAATGATAAAAATGCCAGTGGACTGACTGGCGAACCTATAACAGAAGCGGGCTATCCATTCCCAGGTGTTTTTCAGGTAACAATGCTCTTTAGTAACGAAGTTTTATTGCAGATCAAATCATTTTATTTACATACCTTCCTGTTGCCCCAACTATAAATACATAAGATGTTGCTCTAAATATGTATTTAGAGCAACGTGCAGATGAGCCACAAGTATAAAGCCAGTTTATGACATGTCAGTTAGTGTGTTAACAAAATGTCTTCCCAGCCAAACGCCAAAAGTTCTGGCAGCTAACCCACAATGAAAAGCGTATACTTAAAAATGTATTTGACTACGTTAAAAACGATTTAAGTGTGGACGATTGTGTAACAAAATGTTACTTAATAACCGGAGTTAGTAAAGCCACAGTTTACAGAATTTTGAGACAAGAAAAGGAGGGGAGTATAGACTCTCCAAAAAAGAGACTGGGTAGAAAAGAACTTCAGTTGACAGACAACACAAGACAAGCAGTAAGGCGTACTGTTCATAACTTTTTTATGGAAAAAAAGAATTCCAAGTTTGGATATGATCTTGCAGGCTGCGACAAGCCACCCAGAAATACCTAAAATAAGTAGAGTAAAATTATGGAGTGTTTTAAAAGGTATGAATTTTTATTGAAAAAAGTGTGAAAGAAAATCTTTATTGATGTAAAGTTAAGAAATTGTACACTGAGTATAGACTATTTAAGGAAAGTTAGAAAAGCTAGCTTTGAAAGAAAAAGGACATATTACTTAGATGAGACTTGGATAAATGAAGGTCGCTCTACTAGTCTTAAACCGCCATCTGGTAAGGGACGTAATTTAATTATTACGCATATTGGAAGTGAAAGTGGTTTTGTAAACGTCCCAAGAAAACAGGAGATTATCACGACGATATGAATTCCGATGTATTTGAAGATTGGTTTTCCTGGATGACAGACTTAATATCAGAAGGTTCTGTTATTATAATGGATAACGCAAACTATCATTCTAAAAAATTAGAACGAGTTCCGACCTTGGGTTAGCTGAAAAAGGACATCCTTGGATGACCGAAAAAAACATTCAGTTTCCAAAAGACGGTTAAAAGAGAATTATCAGAACTTGTAAAGCTTGAAGTTCTCAGAAGTAAAGACAAGTACACAAGTTTCGTCATCGACGGCGAAAAAATGTAATATTATTGTTTATCGCCTACCACCATATCATTGCGAGCTCAATCCTGATAGAATTTATATAGGCACAGGTTAAAGGTGAAGTCGCCATTCATACTATTCGCAAATAATACGTATACGCCGAGGCACACCACCACTGGTCAAAACTAGTTCAGACTATTTAACCCCAAACAACAAAAAAGGGTCGTTTTCCTATTATATTTAAACATAAGAGGTTGCGAATATTAGAACGATGCCAGATGGTATTCCAATAAAGTTGTTCAACTGCTGCATTACAACAAATAAAATAAAATTATTTTGTCTCGATACAGAAGCGCGAACAGTAATGGAGTATATTAACAAAACCTTCACCATACTGTCAAGTACACTTAATTTTCCTATTTTTTTTTAATACCAGATAAATTATCTGATGTAATGTACTCGTGATAATTTTTCCTCAGTCTACACTTTAAGGAGAATATTCAACAATTTTTTCAAAAATTTTTTGATCAGTGCTTTTCGAGATAGGTGGATATCAATTTTCCTGAAATATTTTTTTAAAACAATGTCAAGAAAGGTGTGCATTGCATCATATATATTTTTGAACTCGTGTTTTCACAAGCTTTCATTTGATACCCCACTCGATGATCCGGCATATTTTTTTTTCACGTTCGATTACACCCTCCAAAACGAATCCTTTAACTCAAAATTTAACTTTTACAACTACACGGTTCTAATTAGGCCATCAATTCCTATATTTGTGCCAAATTTCAACTATCTATGTCCATACGGACAAACAAATATTAGTTCCGAACTCCGGATGGTTGTTATGTAAGAAATTAACATATCGAGTATCTAGAAATAATTTATAGTTTGGATTTTATTTATATTTTTATACTTCTTGAACTAAAAAAAAAAAACATTTTAATTTTAATTTTTGTTAAGGTTTGAGTATTTTATATTGTTCTAGTTAGGAGATCGCTTTTAGAACAATGAAATTCAAATACGTTTTTTTTTTACATCAGAAAGATAAAACTATCTTAATTTGTTATAACACAAAATAAAAAACAATACTATTATACAATTATTTATTTTATGCATGGCAATATTAAAACAGCTCAGGCCCAAGTTAACTGTTCTTGACTTGTTCATTGGCTACAACCATTAATGTTTATTCTGAAAACCTAAAAGCTTCTATTTTTTTATTAATTATAGAGAGCTATTTATCAAATTTTTTCTAGGGTACTTTTGGTGCAAGGATTTACTGTAGAATAGTAAGGATTAATAGCACTCGTCCCTAAGTAATGAGAAAATCGACTCTAAAAATGCTTTGATTTTTCAACATGTACACTAATGGTTGTAACCAACAGTCACTCCAGAAACAATTAACTCGGACCTGAACAGTTTTTAATGTTGCTGTGTTTAAAATAACAAACACAAACTAACACGTAGGCTGAAAATTGTTTGGTTTGACACACAGATGTCGCCCTTTTCAAAAAATTCCATATGATTTTTAGAAAATACCAACCTTCAAACGATACGTGTCAAAATTTCATGACATTTCGATGATTAGTTTACAAGTTACAGTGGTTTTAGTGATGCTACTTTTGATATTTTCAAAACAATGAAAAAAATTGAATTTCGTGTGTTGATTAAACATTGTCACCACTAATTTTTTTTTGATGGGAAAAAATACCGTTCAAGCAAAGCAATATCTTAATAAGTGTTACGGGGACTCTGCCCCTGAAAAATCACTCATCGTTCACTGGTATGCTGAATTTACACATTTCTTTGTGAAACGACAGTCTTAATTTACTGTAAAACGCTTTGGATCTGATAGTAGACCCGCCCCCGTTACACCACAAAAAAAAAATTACACAAAAATTGTAACAAACTTTTTGATGACAACGTACATCTAGGCGCTTGTCTAACACAAGATCACCATGGTGAATTGTCATGATACCTGCCACCCTGATAAAGAGTGTATTAAGAGAATGTCAACCAATTGGTATCATATTTTGCGAATAATTTCCATCCGTAGTATTAGTAGGTCCGACTTGAAATTCGTACGGCAAGGGAGCCTAAAAAGCCCTAAAAACTTTATGAGAAGTATTTGAAAAAATCACATTTGCTCAAATTATATCGGTCAGTTCCGGCCTCTTCAATTTATCTTTTACTTCTTTAAGTAAAGCGAATATGCGATACGAAGTCTTCCGATGGTTACTAAAATCTCATCGAGATAGGAAAAAAATATGTGGCTCATATTTCGGACCAAATAAAGCGTCCACGAACTGAGCTGAGTTTAGAGCAAGCGTTCTTTAGACCAAACGGCATAGTGACTGAGGTGGGTTACACCTTAGAGGATATGAAAACATCAAAAAATGAGACACAAAACTGTTGATTCTTGGATGACTAACTCGTTTATTATAATACATTTGACATTACGAGACATAAATTGTCTTTACAGGACTGGCATCGAGCCGTAACTATAGACAATGTTGATTTTATATTCGTTCATGCCTACTCTATCTTTACCTACTTATTTCTTTGAAAGAGGCTTATTACTTTGTTCTGCCTTTAAGCGTTCCGTCCGCGAGAGATCATCCTAGGGTACATAGACCGAGAAAAGGTTTTCTAATGAAACTTTCTGAATAACAATCTTTAAACACTTGTTGAGAATTGACTTCTAAGGGACTGTTGGATACACGAAATATCCTTTAAATTACTAAAATACCTAATTTTTTGTGCAAAATCACATCCTAAAACCAAAGTATGTGATAAGAGAAGTACTACTAGAGCAGAGATTTACTAAACAATGACCATTTGCAGACTAGCGGCAACTCAACCGTACTAAAACTTTTAGACGGCATGCCATCAGCAGTGGTAACACTTCTATTTTTGACATGGCATATTTTTATACTTAAACGACTTAAAATTTTAATACCATTCTGACCTCCCACGGAGGCATTTTCACCAGAGACAAATAAAGCCGAGAAATGGGCACCTAATAGATTTATCTTGATATGCGGGCTGTTAATCTGAATAATGTTAATGCACGAATAAAGGAGACATGTGACCATTATTGGAGATGCAGGAGTTTCAACTTGAGAAGGAGAATTTTTATAGACTTAAAAAAAAACAGAAACTTTTTGTAACCAATTTAGTCCAATCTGATCTATTGAATATTTTTGTCCATCCATCCGTGTTTCTAGAACGTTTTGGATTAGGGCTATACTGGCTAACGTGAAGCTTGAGACTGCGACTGTTTGGAGCTTTTTGTTGGACTTAGTGTATCCGCCTCGGTAATAAACGACCGTCCTTAACTCGGTTTTTTTGTACAATTGGGGCATGATGCTAGTCGACACAACCAGTTTTACCACATTTGAAACAAAATACCCCTCTCGGTGCTGTAACAATTTTGGTAAGTGTGATTCCGGACGCTGTGCAATTCCAACAAGTAAACATTGCCTTAGGTGAGACCGAACTTGTCGTTCACTTTAGCTGCAGTGTCGCTAATGTTAGAATCCTTATCTTTTCTTACCCGCTTTCTGTTACTCTAGGGTTTCCGATTTACAATCCCAACCTTATTTGGGTCGAGACTTCCACTTCGGGCCATTGGATTAAAAACTCCTACTTGAAAGTATATTAGTTTCGCCATTTGGTCCAGCTCTTTTCCAACAAATAATCGACTCTTCAAGTTTTCTACATAACCCGGCGAGTTCGGCTACTCTAATTTATATCAAGTAGAGCTAACCGATTGATGAAGCAAGGCAGAAATTCCTCCGTAAAAATTTACCTTTGGTACATTCTCAAGGCTTGGTGGATAACCGACAATAAAGATCCATTGGGCAATAAAAATCACAGTGGACACATTCTCTTTGTCGCCTCCTCTTTATTTCCGACCCACATACCTTCATCATCATCACAGTGCAATAAGTCCTTCTTTAAGCCTATCTACCAAGGAATGCCAGTCGTTGACACTTGCTTTTAGGCTTCTAAACCAAATGAAGGCATCGCCAGTGAAGAATTCAACAGCGGAGCTGAAAAGATCATCTGCCGATAACTTGCCTAGCTGTGCTATTTCATCAGCCTCTCCACAAAAGGATAAAGTCCTTTGAGTCTCCACTTAAAGTTAAAATGCCATTCGCTGACAGGAATATGTTTCTGGCTGCGCAATTCACGATTGGAGACTGGGTAGCGCGATTAGGACCCTGTGGTGTAATAGGTTAACATGTGGGTAAATCATGACCATGGGGCTATCTTGTTTCTGCAAGACTTGCTTCCGATGATAAACATGTAGCTATTGTTTCTGAAACATAAGCGACCAAAGACACAACAGTCGGCGGGGAAGGTTTTGGCCTCTGTATTTTTGGATACGCATGGAATAATTTCCATCGACTGAAAAGGAGAAAAACCAACAACAGCGAATACTAAATAAAGTTATTGCTGCGTTTAAAGGCAGAAATCGCAAAGAAACAGTCCCAAATGAACAAGAGAAAGTGCTCTTTCATCAAGACAATGCACCGTGTCACAAGTCAATGGTTACGATGTCAAAATTGCATGAATTGAAGTTCAAATTGCTTCCTCACCTACCGTATTCTCCAAGTTTGGCACCCAGCGACTATTTTCTATTCGCAGATCTCAAAAAAATTCTCGCGGGAAAGAGATTTGGCTCCAATGAAGAAGGTATCGCCGAAACTATTACCTATTTCGAAGGCAAAGACAAATCCTTCTACAAGAAAGATATAGAAATATTAGAAAAGCGTTGGACTGATTGTATCGGTCTTAAAAAAGATTATGTTGATTAATAAAGTCAAATTTTGCAAAAAAAAATGTGTTTTAAGTAGTTGGACCAAAAACTTTTCAGCCTACGTGTTCAAACACTTTTTTTGGTTTAATAAAGTGGCTGATGGTGTAGAGATAAACTACATTTGTATTTTAGTGCTCGATTTACTAACAAGAATAACATAAACAAACATTAAAACTCTAAACTGAAATTAAAATCTTAGTTACATCCATAATTATTACATTTACGTTAAAAAAATTGTTTAATTGAACCTTACAACAATATAGAGTGTGTCAAGGAAGAACGTGACCGTCGTCTTCTTGCCATCTGCCATCAATGTATTCTTTAGTGTGCTAACAACGGCGCAATTACCTTAATAATCTGTCCAATCGACTCTTGCATCAATAATCTCCTGGCATCTTAGAGGCATGCTGTCGACGAAATTTTCCGCAACGATCTCCAAATTTTTCGAATCTCGCGGGAACAACTGAGTCGAAGTCCCCAGAGTCTTTCCTCTGAACTTTCTCTTTACAAGGGACCAAATGTTTTCAATAGGGTTGGCATCTGGCGATTGTGAGGGCCACTCTAGTATCTTATGGTGGGCCCAAGAGAGTCGCATCGCGACGTGATTTTTGCCCAACAAAGGTTTTTTTTAGTCAACGTGCTTCGGAATTTGAGCACAAAGATGTTGTCGAAATGATCTTGTAGGATAAATTTCGAGTCTCGTGAAAACAAAGACACTATTCGTTTTTCGACTGCCCTAGTAACTTTGCCTATCAAACCACGTTTTGACAAGTCATCTACATTTTCCGTCTCTCGTTACCTACTTCTTCACAAACGATACCGACTTTTTAATTTATGGGAACAAAGAAAGACTGCGCCTCGAACCGACGCGCAAACAAATGAGTCATTTTGGATTTACGTGATTTCGACGAAAGTTTGGAATCGACTGATACTTTTACTAATATGCGTCGTAGACAAAGGTTCCCTCTACCGATTTTTTGTTGACTCGCTAGAATCGCATCTACCAAAAATCGCAGACACGTTCTTAATTGACAGACTGTAATGTGCAAAAATCTAAATTTCCTTAACTGCTAAGCATGAAACCACTATAAAAACGTCTACACTCGTCGTGCGTTTCGCTAACCATGTTAGCATCATCAGGAGTGATATCAGTCATTACTCCTGATATTGCTAACATGGTTAACGGTTTACGCGTCTAGTGCAAAATAAAGTGTTTGGTGGAGTAGTGGTAACTGTCGTGTAGTGTCATTGTTCCAAAGATTCCAAAATTTATTAAAACTATTTAACTATTTTAAAAAATACAAAATATTCGTCATTCGATATGCTTATCTAAAAAAAAATATAATATAAACTGAACAAAAAAGATCGTAAAATTTGACATGAAATCTTAACTCGTTACCGGAAAAATGGCTTTAATTTTTTTCCTGGACATTTATGAGCCTGGTACATTTGATTTACTTTCCAAAAACCTTTATTATATTTCCAAAAGCAGTGGTGTCACGCATAAAACACATTAAATAAAACAAATAATCTGTTACTTTACTGATAACTATATACCCCGGAACTGCGTCACCCCGGATATACCCTTATCTTAAACCTCGAATATATTTTTTCCAATTTTGGTATTGTTATCGTTAATACAGTCTACTGTAGTGACACAGTTATCAAGCGTCAGATATTATAATATCAAGGGTATTTTAGGGTATGTTTTTTTTTATCATAAATGCAAGCTATGAAGATTATCATCCCGTTTCATTGGTTGGTAAATAGTTTTCACAAAAATCTTATTTTAAGAAAATATAAGGTTGCAATAAATATATAGTCTGTCAAATAAGACGTGACCGCTCATATTCTTGAAAAAATCTGTTTCGAGAACATTCTTTGCCATCAATGTATTGGTGTGCTAACAACGGCGCAATTACCTTAGTAAGTTGTCTAATCGCCTCCTGCATCAATAATCGCCTGATATCTTCAAGGCATGCTGCCGACGAGATTTTCTGCAATAATCTTCAAATTTTTCGAATCTCGCGAGATAACTGAATCAAAGATCTCAGAATCTTCCTCCTGAGCTTTCTCTTTACAACGTTTTCAATAAGGTTGGAATCCAGCGATTGTGAGGGTCACCTAGTATCTTATCGTGGGCCCAAGCGAACCGCTTCGCACGGTGAATTTCGTCCAGCAAAAGTTTCTTCAACGTACTTCGGAATTTGACATCATGAGCACGAAGATGTTGTCGAATGGTCTCATGGAACACGTTCAAAACCGATTTTCTTAATTTTGCCGCTCCTTGACGCAGCGTCATTTTCGGATCCCGTGAAAACAAAGACACGATTCATTTTTCGATTTTCGGAGTGACTTTGCCTACCGAGCCACGTTGTGGCAAGTTTTCGACATTTTTCGTCTCGTTAAAATGATTTACCTACTTCTCCACAAACGATACCGACTTTTTAATATATTTAGTGGCCGCGAAATGTGTCATTTGGATGGAACCAAGAAAAAACTGCCTCGAACTGACGCGCAAACAGGTAACTTATTTTGAATGTTAAGTGATTTTCACGAAAGTTCGGAATCGACTGATACTTTTACTAAAATACGCCGAAATAAAGGTTCCCTCTACCGATTTTTTGTTGAATCGCTAGAATCGCACCTATCAAAAATGAATTAACGCGAACACGTTTTTACTTGACAGACTGTAGCATAAAGTTTCTAAAAGTAAAATATCGTTTGATATACGATTTTACGATTCCGTGAAATGAACCTACTTTTTATTCTTATGAATATTAACCATAGTTATTTTTGTATCCATCGTCTAAAGGGGGACTGTTCCTGCACGACAGTGCGCCTTCTCACAAATCACTATTAGCTTTACAAAAAATAAACGAATTAGGCTTTGAAGTGGTAGATTATCCACACATATATTCCACTAATTTAGCAGCTTCGGACTACCTACATATTCCCAAAACTGAAAAAATATTTGAAAAGACACAGATTTTCTTCATGTGAAGAAGTAGTAAATGGTGCACTAGGTATATAAAATTTAAAGGAGATTAGATTAAATAAATATTTTTTGTTTTTGTGGCTTACCTGTTCTTTCTATACTAGGGTAGAAACTTATCGGTACTTCCTCGTATTTATAGGCAGATATTATTTTTAATGAGCATAGCACACGTGCAGAAGCGACGCGTGTGCGAAAAAAACCGATTGATATCCTGGGCAAATAATTCCAAAGGATTGAGATCCTCCATATAAAAGACCGTTTAGAGAGTTGTACGAGGAGTGACAAGCTGAATCTTATACGGATATGATCTATTCGCGCGACATGTATTCTTAGTATGCATCGCTTTAGAAGGAATTAATCGGGCTACATCCATCAAATACTTTTCATGAAAATCTTTTTAAAATAGACTCAAGTCGCCAGCCATGTGCCAAGGAGCAAGGTTCTGGTAAGTTCTGGGTCTCCAATCAGGCGAACAGCTCTCTTCTGAATAGAATCCAACTAATGTAGTGTATGTTTGGAAGCAAGCCCCAAACATACATCGGAGCAGTATTCCATTGTTGGTCGAGCCTTCCTGCCAAGACCTATTTGCTCCCAAATAAACGCCCAACAAATTAAGTGACGATGTTAGAGGAATGGAGTGTCCCGACATAACTATGTTGGGTTCAGCAACGTTAACTTTTTTAGAAACACTGCTGCCTAGGTTTTCGTAGCGTTAAATTCTAGGTTATATACAGGGGTTACAAAATCGATCAGAATATTTATGCTGTTAAACGTGTGCATCAAGAATAACTGCTAATAAACAGTGATGTAACTGCAAAAGAAAATTAATTCTAAAAATGTGCCGTTTTCTGCAGGTAAACCAATGATAGCAGTAAATATATACATTCAAAAACCGGTCAAGTGCAAGTTGAACTTGCGCAATTAGTGTTCCGTACGTTGATTGCTTTTCAAATAAAAATTTTTGTTACAGAGGTATAAAATGATCAGTGACTTAACAAAACACACCCCAAATGAGTTTTCAACAAAGTTTGTTTCCAATCTTTACTGAAATCTGATGACCTTGAAATTTTTGTTGTTTTTTATATACCGGATAAATTATTAAAGGTACTGCGTGATAATTTTCGTTCAATCTACACCCCGTGGAGAATATTCCAGAATTTTTTCAAAATTTTTCGCGATATTTTTAAAATAATACAAAGAAAAGTGCGCGCAAGTATTACATTAACATATATATATATATATATATTTTTTACTCGTGTTTTCACAAGCTTTCATTTGACACCACACTCGATTACCTAGTAAAAAATTTTTATTTTCACTTCCGATTTCACCCCCCCAAAACTAACCCCTTGAGTCAAAATTTAACTTTCAAAATTACATGGCTCTGATGAGGCCATCAATTTCTATATTAGTGTCAAATTTCAACTTTCTATGACAAATAGTTTCGGAGAAAATCGGGTGTGACAGACGGACAGACACCGAAGTGATCTTATAAGTGTTCCGTACGGAACACTAAAAATAACTTGAACAGTTACAATATTGTCAAACTTAAAATCAAAATTTTTTCATAGTACGTTACATATATTTAATAATATTTCGATTTTCAGTTTAAAAGGAAGTGCTGTTATGCGGCAGAAGGAACTTTTTTTACGGGCTTAGCACATGTGCTGCAGGAAAGTCCCTAAAGCGCTACAGGAGCGACACGTGTGCGGAAAAAGGGATTCACGTTGTTCTGAATCGCTTTAAATTGTACTCGGTGGGAAACACAATCCTGGGCAGATTATTCCAAAGGGATGTTGTTCTCCTATAAAAGACTGCTTGAAAAACGTACGAGGAGTATCAAGCTGAACCTCATACGAATGTGAAGTATTAGCGCGACATGTATTTTTGACATGCAACCGCTCTGGGAGGAATTAAGCGGGCCACATCCTTCAAATACTTGTAAAATAGGCTCAAGTCGCCAACGATTCTTCTTTCCAGCGAATCAAGGCAGCCGGTCAGTTCCGGGTCTCCAATCAGACGAACACCTCGTCTCTGAATAGAATCCAACAAATGTATGTTTGGGAGCAGTCCTAAATTCCATAGTTGGTCGAATTTGAGCTTTGTAAAAAAATTAACAGTTGTTGTGAAGTGTAAAGCTTTCTGGTTCGAAATAATATTCCCAACTTCTGAGAAGCTCTCCTTTGCTATGCCTGCGACATGTTCATGCCAGGACATATTTGCTCCCAAATTAACGCCCGACAAATTGAGTAACGATGTTAGAGGAATGGAGTGCCCCCCATAACTATGTCGGGTTCAGCAGCTTTAACTTTTTTAGAAAAAACTGCCGCCTAGGTTTTTGTAGCGTTAGATTCCACTTGGTTACTGTCACCTGAAGATAGAATTTTTTTCAGGTCTTTGTTAAATTGAACGACTTCCCGCAGTCTGCGGATATTCGTCTGAGTAGCCGATGTCCGAACGTTCAAAGTGAATGAAGAGATAAGCGTATTGTCATCTGCAAAGCTGCAGATTGGATTTCCGGTCTTTTCCAGCAGATCGTTAATGTAAATGGGAAAGAGAGTAGGAATAGTATGGAGCCTTGGGGCACACAGGCGTTGATAGTGAAGGTGTTAGAAAAAATCCGTCGACTACCACTCGTAAAGAACGCTCTATGAGGAAACATGAGAGCCACAAACAGCACTTTTCAGACATACCATAAGAGCGTAGTTTAGCCAACAGTCCATCGTGCCAAACACGGTCGAATGCCTTGGATATGTCAAGAGCAACCGCTCGAGATTCTCAAAGTGTGTTCAATTGCGTTGTTCCAAACATGTGTTACATAAGAACTCCTGTTGATCTATGTTTACGAAAGCCATATTGGTGATCGCTAATTAAATCAAGATATTCCAGAAGATGCTGATTGATAGCTCTTTCCATGACTTTCGATATCATTGAAAGCAGTGAGACTGGTCGGTAGTTATTTGGTAAGGTCTTCTTGCCTTTTTTAGTATCGGCTGAACTGTAGCACATTTCCAGCAGAAGGAAATATTCATTTTCTGTAGGATAGGTTGAAAAGTCTACAGAAAACAGGTGTTAGTTCCCTCGCACAGTTTTTGAGAACTATAGCAGGTATTCCGTCAGCGCCAGAAGCTTTTTTGGTGTCTAGCTTCATTAAAATACTTTTAATGATACGCTGTCTGAAATCAATATCGGGCATCCTTGACTGCACTGTGGGAATAGTAGGTGGTGTTTTTCCTTGGAAATCGCCAGTAGAATGTAAAGCAAAGAGTTCAGCCAACGAGTTCGCTTTTTCAACAGGTGTCGTTGCAATAGAATTATCTGGCCGTGTGAGTGGTGGTATGGAGGATTAGGTGAAATTTTAACTAACTGCCTTGGCGACTGACCAAAAGGACCTGGAATTATCGGGACAAGCGAGAAGTTTGTTTTTAATTCGTTGATTGTGTGTCTCCTTGGTTTTGTCGATACGTCCTACATAGCCATTTCAATATTTTAAAAGAAATTATTCACTAACGCAAATAACAAACACAAATAATTTTTTATCTAAAACTTGAATCTTGCTTAGTACCAGATTTGTGTTACTTTTTTTGTATTTTCATTAAGTACACAACGACACGATTGTAAAAAGATCAAGAATATAATTTTTTATTATTAACTTGTATAACCGAGGTTAAGCATTTTGAAAAACATTCTGCAGAATGCAGAGACAAAGTCTAAATGCTAGAAAACAGAAAATAAAAAGATTCTGTTTAAATTAAGTTTAAAAAGTGACAGAGCTACTTAAGACGAGAAAAGTTTTAAATTTGTACAGACAAATTAGCTATTGGATCCAAAATTAAAAAAAAAATGTCAACACGCGTCAACTGAACCGCTAATAGGTCGTCTGTATTTGCACACACATAACGAAGACGTAATATTTGACACTTCTTAGCTTAATAGAAAAACGTATTTCAAATATTTATTCCAAATTTTTATTATTAATTATTATGTTATATTACCAGCACATTCATCCGAGAAGGATAGTAAATAGGAACTTCTACTGTATTTTAAAAATAGCTAAATTGAAGAAGCAAAAGTAAATACTCTTATAATGACCCATTATAATATAATAAATAAACTATTATCATAACATCTTTTATATTAAAGATAAATGCTGTTTTTTGGACTTTGAAAAGAAAATTAATCTCAGTTTATTCCGTCCGCATAAAATATAATTTTTTTGGTAAAAGAACACGAGATAACGAAAACATTATAGAAAAAGTAAAACCAATTATAAAAGTTTTAAAGTGAAGGAGTAAACTTTTTTATGGGTTTTTCGAAAGTCAGAAGTTACATTAAGATTTCATATTATGATACTTGCAAAAGCTTTCCAACTTTTCTCGTAAAAGGAAAGTTTGCCCATAATAGAGGTCGATGATCAAATAAATAATTCAATCTATTGGGCAGTAAATAAATAAAAGATGAGTTTTAAGAGTTCCTGAAATTATATTTGATGTTTTACTACCATGAATTTTCGGTTTAAGATCTTAAATTTTGCAAAATTGGACTTCGTATAACTTTGTCGCAGCTAAAAGTAAACAATATTTTTACAGGACTAATTTTCTTAACGGTGTAGTTATCAAAATTGATTCAGTAAAGAATCGATCTGTGGAGACGTTGAAAAAAGTTTTCATCTGCTTTTATAGACCAACTTCAGCTTTACAACAACCTTATCAAATCTACTCTTGTGTGAACTCAGGCGGCGGTTTTTTCTAAAAAGGTTAACATTGCTGAACCCGACATAGTCACGTCGGGGCACTCCATTCCCCTAGCATCGTCACTCAATTTGTTGGGCGTTGATTTGGGAGCAAATATGTCCTAGCATGAACATGTTGCAGGCATAGCAAGGAGAGCTTCTCAAAAGTTGGGAATATTATTTCGAACCAGAAAGCTTTACACTCCACAATAACTGTTTCTTTACAAAGCTCAAATTCGACCAACTATGGAATACTGCTCCCATGCATGGGCTCCGCTCCCAAACACACACTGCATTTGTTGGATTCTGTTCAGAGAAGAGCTGTTCGTCTAATTGAAGACTGACCGGTGGCCTTGATTCGCTGGAACATCGAAAAACGGTTGGCGACTTGAGTCTGTTTCACAAGTATTTTCATGGAAAGTGTTCGAAGGATGTAGCCCGCTTAATTCCTCCCAGAGCAGTGCATGTCAGAAATACACGTCGCACTAATACTTCAGATCCGTATGAGGTTCAGCTTGTTACTCCGCGTACAACGCTTTTCAAGCAGTCTTTTATATGGAGAACATTATCCCTTTGGAATAATTTGCCCAGCGCTGGATTTCCTACCGAGTACAATTTGCAGCGATTCAAAAACAACGTGAATCGCTTTTTCCGCACACATGCCGCTCCTAGAGCGCTTTAGGGACTTCCCTGTAGCACGTGTGCTAGACCCATAAAAAAAAATATTGATTTTAGCATGGAATATGCTGTTCCACAAAATATGCCAAACATATGCTAAAACATTCTCAGACACCTCCTTTGCGTTATTTATATCATACTATTCTTTGAATTGTTGATACGTATACGTATATATTCATACTGTGGCTTGGATTTGTCCGGTGGAAGACCGAATTTGCAGTATCTGCTATATTTGGTGGTGTACCGCTAAATTCATCATCACCTTGAACAATTCCCATTATTTTATTTACAGTCAAGAATGTCTAACAATAAATTCAGAAAACTCAACACATGTCACTTTAGAATCTTGCTGTTAACTATGTAATCAAACTTTGTTGTTGTCGTAGTTAAGATCATAAATGCAACTAATTAACTGTTTCTTAAATTATTTTATTAAAAGACTGCGGTTGTAGAAAAAATATTGTTTGCATCTTGTGGACTTTGGTATTTTTAAGTGATTTTTTGACGAGACTACATCTGGTTAAAAAATTTCATTATCTTAGAACGAAAGCTTTCACGGCCTTAGTTAGATGAAAAATTGTGGTTCTTGAGATTAGATACTCATGTTAGTAACTTTCCGAAGTCTCTCTTACGATTGCACGAGGCATCTTCAGGTACCTAACCTGAATTGCTTCAATGTCTTAATTACGAAAAATAGAGGTCTTTGAAAATGTCTCGTGCAGTCAAATGTTAGGAAAGGACTCCAATTTCACACACAAATCACGTTTCATTATCGACTACCAAAGTAGAATTTGTCATACTGGTTTCCAAAATATTATTATTTTCTAGTTCTATTGCAGCAATATTTTTGATATAAATTTTCCTATTCTTGAATCAATTTTGATATGGAAAATTAATTTTGCATCTATGAATTCATTTTAGCCAATACTTTTCGTTTTTCGTATGCTTAGCAGCATAGGACAGTCAAAAAATGTCTTTAATTATGGTCGTTATGGTCAACAGACAACAAATGCAGAGTTGACATTAATTTATTATTTTATTTAAAACAAATTACTAACTACAAGAAGATTTGCATGCAGCTAGTAATTCTAAACAGAACTAACTCATAGACTTTTCAGTGGATCAGTACTCCATGATCAGGTTAGGTGTTGAAATTATTTACAATAACACGTCACTAGAAAAGGTTTAGGTAAAGTCCGTCCATACATATAGTGAAGTGACTAAACTTATTCCTTAAAGAGTAAAAATCATTAACCATAAACAGACAATGAAATAAAATTTTACGGTTTTCTTTGGGCACTTCAGAAGCAGGTAAATCATGGATCGTACTTAAAAAATATGATATCTGTTCGTTCTACCTGTTTGTAAACAACATAGGTGGATCTTCACTAATTATTAATGAACTTTTAATATGATTTTAATGGTGGTTATAAAACATGGCATATACCCGAAAATAGCTTGCATAATCCATATTGTCACTTACTGTATAGTAATATAAATACAGCCGCAACTTCGTTTAAGCTTTGTAATTATTGTTACTTCGTGTGCGATAGTGCAGCTTAGTCATGGAAAATATTTGCGAGTCAAATGTATCCCGTGTAAAAGTAGAAAACACTTATCTACTGATGCCAAGGAAATTGTAAGAATGTTTATTTAACACTAATGGAACGTGGTAATGTTAGCAAGTAAGCAGCGCTAGAAGAAACGGCCACATTAACGAACATTCCAACATCAACGGTATGGAAAATTGTAAACAACCCTATTCTAGTGAAGAAGAAAAGAAGTGATGCTGGCATTTTATCAAGGATAGATGGAAGTAATCAAAATATAATACGGCATAAAATTTACAAGATATACAAGGAACAAAGTGTACCCACATTGGATAATTTAATGAAAAGACTTGATAGAGATGAAACCGTGGAGTAGGACAACATTATGGAAGTATATTCAACACATGGGTTTCAGATTTAAAAAACTTAATAAAAGACAAGTTTTAATGCGAGTTCAAGAGAATTCAGGAATGGCGACTGGAATATTTAGAAAAAATAAGGTTTTACAGAGACGAGCAAAGGCCAATTATTTACTTGGATGAAATATGGTTCGACAAATACGATACTCCGGAAAAGGGTTGGGTTGACTCAAGTGATAACTGTAAAACAAAAGCACCATCAAACAGAGGTAAAAGGATTACGATTTTCCATGCTGGATCTAAAGGCGGATGGATTCCGAATGCACTCTCCCTGTCTGCGAAGAACATAAAAGATTCTTGTCTCGATTACCATGAGGACGCCACTACCGAATTATTTAAAAATTGGTTCAAACACAAGCTAATTCCGAACACACCTCCAAATAGTGTAATTGTGATGGACATGGCAACCCATCATAGTAGGCAGTTAATTAAAACTCCCTGCTCAAACGATACAAAAGCAACAATTCAAAACTACATGTACGATAATGACATTTACTTCGACGAAAATTATACCAAACAGCAATTGGTAGAAGTGTTGAAGGTTAAACATAAAAAAGGAATATGTCTGTGACAGTTATGAACAGGATATGGGGCATACAGTTTTAAGGATTCCACCATACCATTGTATATTTAATCCTATAGAACATATTTGGCAGCAATTGAAATCTGTCATTCGTCGTAATAATATTTGCTCCACTGTTAATTCCAGTGTACTGAAACTTATGCAAAGTGAAGTTTTTAATATCCCTCTACAGAGGTGGAAGAACTCTGTCATACACGTTGAAAAAATTGAAAAATCATATATCCATATTGCAAATAATATAGAAAAACTAATAATTAGAACCAGTAATAATGATAACGACAGTGATATTATTTTAAGTAAATAATGTAATTAATTTTAATGAGGAAAGCAATAATTTGTATTTGTAATAAAAATAATTGGTAATAATAAGATGATTTGTAATAAACATAAATAAAACATAGTATAAACATTGTTTAATGTCTTTCCAAAAACCAAAATATATAAATTCTAAGCAAAGTACGGACCTGTTCAATCATATTTGAATTTTACAGCTTGCATTAATAGTTTAGTCACTTCACTATATCTATGGACGGACTTTAAAATCAGAACTAAATTCAATTGGTACTGCAATAACTTCTAACTAAAATGTCTTTTTTATGACAAAAATTGCTAATAATGTCAATATTTTTCAAAAGCTAGAGAAGACCTAACCTTCATAATTGTGTAATAACAATAATAATATTTTTTTACAATAGTCATAAAAAGTAAAAGTTTCAAAGATCTTATAAGAAATAAAACATGCAAATTTCAAGCCTTAGGACTCTTGTTACACAATAATTGTGCAATTTCTCTTGACAAGGGGCCATAAATAAGTATCTTATTCGTTTATTGTTTGTATTTCTGTGTTTGTTATTTTAAAATATTGACAATCCCTGTTTACATTTGCTGAATAGCAAGGTTTGCAGAAATTTAACCTTTTCTCAATTTTAAAAGCTTGTCAAACTTGAACAAATAAATGTGAAAACAAACAATTCGAGTATGTTTCTAATTGAGTTGAAATAAACCGTTTGGAAATAATTTATAAAATGGAATCTTTGAAACGTCATTGTTCAGAATGAATTAAAATAATCATTTGCGTAAGAAAAACCCGGTATTAGTCTTCTAAAAATTATAAAATAATATGTTTGTGCTTATTTCCAGTACAAAATACTGCTTGCAATTGAGGCCACCTTACAAGATTGAAATATTTAGTGTCTCATTTAATTATTTGTGATGTGTTTCAGACGTCAGTATCTGAGGACTACTGAATTTACCATGCTACTTATATCAGTACCTTCAGAATTTTAAAATCATATAATATATAGGGTGTACCATTTGAGAAAATGATACGCTCTATACATCATATAATTTTAAAATTGATTGATGAAAAATTATAGATTTTCTTTTTTAAACCTCCCTGTATGGACAAAGTGGAGCCTGAATTATTGGTTCCTATTATGAGAATGTGATCTTGCCACTAATTTGTTCCGTTAGACTGTATTAATGAGTTGACTTTAATCCTTTCACCAGCTGGATTTTGCAGGGGTGCATACATAAACCTTTCAAAGAAAGCATTGTAACGAACTCTTGGACATATTTACGACATTTGATCTTTTGCGTACTAAATAGTTCTGGCAATCGAAAGCGCTTCACGCTTGCATCGCTTTTCGTCACGTAACCGGAGAATAACTTAAAGTTGAACCTGTTTTTTGAAAATGTACCCATTTTCTAATGAATTAAACACTCGAAGATTCATTACGCTGTATAAACGCGCACATAAAAGACACGTTCTCCTCCACAGTTACTAAATTTTCAAGTGCTGGAGCTACGCCAAACAATTTTAAACTTATTTATAAAACACCGTATATATTTGGACTTATTTCAAACAACTTCACATAATTTTTTAGTGTTCCATACGGAACACTTCGGTGTCTGTCCGTCTGTCTGTCTGTCCGTCCATCCGTCTGTCTGTCCGTCTGTCTATCACATCCGATTTTTCCCGAAATTATTTGATATAGAAAGTTAAAATTTAGCACTAATATAGGAATTGATTGCCTCGTCAGAGCCGTGTAGTTTTGAAAGTTAGGGTTAAGGTGTTAGTTTTGGGTGAAAAAAAAAATTACCAGGTCATCAAGTGGGGTATCAAATGGTTGCTTAAAAAACACGAGTTCAAAAATGTATATAATGTAATACGAGTACTTGCTCACACTTTTTTTTGTTTCATTTTTAAAAAATTGCGAGAAATCACTGTCCCCCCCCTTATCTCGAAAAGTACTGATCAAAAAATTCTGGAATATTCTCCGCAGTGTGTAGATTAAACGAAAATTATCACGAATGCATTAACTTTATTAACTGATCTGGTATATAAAAAAAGCAAAAATTTCAAGATCATCAGTTTTCAGTAAACATCGGAAAAAAACTTTGTTGAAAACTTATTTGAGGTGTGTTTTGTGAAGTTATTGATCATTTTATACCTCCGCAACAAAAATTTCCATTTTAAAAGCAATCAACGCACGGAACACTAATTGTGCAAGTCCGACTTGCACTTAGCTAATTATTTTATTTATGCGACTTATTTGTAATATATTTATAATCATTCCGTTAGTGCAGAAAGGCTAATAAAATAATAATTATGGGTGTTTCGCTTACGACGAAGAAATTCTTTTATTATTATATAGTGAAAGAGAAATTAATGGGTAGGAGAAATTGAATAACCTAAAATTTTCGCCCGTTAAACCCTTGTGAATTTTAAAAAAATTGCCTTGAAAATGTAAATGAGACCCAATTATCAACGGTCAGACCGGTAACCTTCAAAGGGCCATATTGCGGAAGGGTCTGCGGCAAGTATAATTTAGTTCACCCCATTTAAAAGTATCCTTTTTGCAAAATTGGAGCAGTTTCTACATCCTCTTCTAAGAAACCCATCTATTTTCGTAATGTTTTGCGTATCGCCCTTTCTTCTATTTATTTTTAAGTTGTAAAATTTTTGCTACAAAATAGCAATAAAATTGCACAAAATGGTCTTTAGAAAAAAAAACCGTTACTTTAATGGGTTCAGAATGAAAATTTATCATTTTAAGAAGTAGTTTTTGCGTAAACAAACAGCACGATCCTTTTTATTAAAAAAAATTAGTTCAACTTACAAGGTGGGGGTAGGGGAATTATAAAAATCGTTTAGAGTTGTCTAAAATTATCGTCGTGTTTTTTACATTACAAAAAGATCTTGATTAAAAACCAGTAGACCAGTGTTGAACGATTTTTTACAATTTTACGAGATTTTATGAGATCACTTCGGAGTCTGTTTGTCCATCTGTCTGCCCATCTGTCACACTCGATTTTCTCCGGCACTATTTGACATAGAAAGTTCAAATTAAGCTTGAGCCCAACATTGTTCACTGTATACTGGGAATCAAGAAATGCGAATAAAAGTGAAAAGAATGGCAATTGGATACTGGAAGCTAAAAATAATAGAATACCTTTTGCTGATGATATTGTGCTAGTGGCGGAAAGCGAGAGACAATTACAAGGAAATCTCGATATTTGGAATAAAGCGTTTAAAGAGGAAGGTATGAAAATTAATTAATATAGATAAGACAAAAGTAATGACAATGGAAAACCAACAAACGAACATTTACATAGAAGGGAATAAAATACAACAAGTGGAACAGTATTCGGGAGTGATAATGGATGAAACTGGAAAACAAGACAAAGAAATTAATGAAAGAATCGAAGAAACGAACAAACTTTACTATGCAATAAGTAATAAATTTATTAGAAAGAAAGAAGTGACGAAACAAACAAAAATAAAAGTGTTCAAAGCAATTTATAGGACAATCCTAACATATGGATGTGAATCATGGACCCTAATAGACAGGCAGAAAAACCAGATACAAGCCGTCGAAATGAAATACCTGAGAGCAGTACAAGGAGTTACACGGAAAGAATACAGAAAAAAGGAGAAGGCTGAGAGTACAAGCAATTATGGATTATATACAATAAAGACATCTGGAATGGTTGGGACATATACAGAGAATGAAGAATGATAGACAGGTGAAACAAGTGTATGAAGCCCGAATACAGGGAAAACAGAAGCGAGGAAGACCTAGACAGACCTGGAATAGGAGTATTGGAGGTATACTTAAGAAGGGAAAATCCTGGAAAGAAGCAGTGAAAATGGCAAAAAATAGAGACAGATGGAAGAAGTTTATATGTGGATATCGAGAGGGAAAAAAGGAGAATTTATGACTGCCCTACACCATATGGTCAAAGGGATATACGATTATTTATATATATATATATATATATATATATATATATATATATATATATATATATATATGTATATATATATATATATATATATATATATATATATATATATATATATATATATATATAAGTTGAAATTTGGCACAAATATAAGAACTTAGGAACTGACGGCCCAATCAGAACCGTATAATTTTGAAAATTAAATTTTGATATAAAGGGTTAGTTTTTGGGGGTGAAATCGGAAGTGAAAAAAAAAATACCAGGTCATCGAGTGACCGGTCTTTTTTTTAAGAAGTTCAAAAATTAACTGAATATTTACGGAATTGTAGATTATGTTAAACAGCTACGTAGTTTAAATGATATAAGTGTGTTATATAATTTAATTATCCCTTTATTTGGATTATTTAATGAAATAGAAAAAAAAATAGGAAAATTACAACAAATGAAATTTATTTCTACTTTTTACGTATACAGAATAGCCTAAAATAAGCAATAAAGCAAGCTTAAAAAGAAACATTTTGTATATGTATTCATTCTATGTATTAGCATATCATCTTGTATACGATTCACACTTTGATTCTACTGTCAGATCCATGTTTATTATGTAATATACCCGAAATTGAATAGTTTTTAACATTAGCACCTTAAAAGTGACATTTTTACTTATTGAATGATCCATTTTGGAATAAATCTTCCAAGCTGAGTTATTTCTTTTCTACCTAAAAATATTGACTTTCAGTTTAACTAAAACAACCAATTTTCTAACCTTCGTTCACTTGCAGTTAAAAAACTAATATTTCCGCATTACTTGGTGAGTGTTTTTTAGCTCTGCGGTACATCGTTTGAAAAAAGAGTGTGTACGTAAGAATTTTTCTTTTACGATACTATTATCTTTTAAACTAATTTAGCTACATAAATAAAGTGTCTATGAGACATTTTGGTACAACTTGTATGTACAAGAACTAGATAAAAAACCCGCCAAGTTCAAGTTGGACTTGCGCAATTTGTGTTGCGTACGGCGATTGCTTTTAAAATAAAATAAAATAATATCTCGGTTCAAGAGCGACTTGCGACTCACTTACAGTTACGTCCACCATACGTCATGAAACATAGATTTCATAGTTTTTTTGTACCAGATAAATTATCAAACATATTATTCACCTAATCTACACCTTATGGAGAATATCCCAAAATTTTTTCAAAATTTTTTGATCAGTACTTTTTGAGAGGAGGGAAGATAACAATGATTTTTGACAATTTCTTTAAAATAACTCAAAGAAAAGTGCGTGAAAGTACTACATCATATATATTTTTTGACTCGTATTTTCACAGGCTTTCAGTTGACATCCGACTCGATAACCTGGTAATTTTTTTTTCACTTCCGATTTCACTCTCCAAGTTAAGTCAAAACTTAACTTTCGAAACTGCACGGATCTGATTGGGCCATTAATTTCTATATTTGACCCAACTTTCAACTTTCTATATCAAATAGTTTCGGAGAAAATCTGGTGTGACAGTCGGGCAGACACCGAAATGATCTTATAAATGTTCCGTTCGGAACACTGAAAATCGAAGTGTCTGTGTAGCAAAAATGTCATGGTTGAAAAATCTGAGAGAGTGATATGGAGTCAGCACTTCAACATCGTTTTGGAAAGGTATCGATCAGGTACAAAAAGCGCTGATGATCACCAACGTTCGTAGAAGATAAGACACTCGATATAAAAGATATTATCCTCTTAACTCAATAGTTTGTAATTGTATGATAATTATACATAAAAATAAATTTAAATTAAAATCTAAACTTACCAAAATAGTTTAGTTTTTGAGAGGTTATTAAAATACTGTAGATATTTAAAATTAAATCAAAATACCCCGTAAACTTATCTTAAATTTTAATCTAGCTCAAACAACCGTAAAGATTGCAGAAAACAGCAAAAATTACAAATTCTGACAGCATTAGGGTGGCGTGTGCCACTCGAAAAACCAGCCGGTCTTAAAAAACCAAACTGATAGCCACATTATTATAAATCTATTGTAAAAAGTTGACCGAAAAAAAAGAGGACAAAAGGCATGTGCCGACATTTAAAAAACACTGTATATCAATATTTTTGGGGTCGTTCAAAACTTTATTCAAATTATTTTGTCTAGAAAACTGTTTTTTATTTGTATGGGGAGATGCCTATGGATCGCAATTCACCGACAGATGCAAAATCTTTTTTAGAATGTTTTTTTGGCATCATGTAACGATTTTTCTGATGAACACATAGCACAAGTTATTAAATGGGAATTTGAAGATTTTTAGGAATTACTTTTGACTTGAGGGACATGTCACATAATAGTATAGGTTGTATTATGTAATAATAAATGATAATAGATTTTTAATAGACTTAAATGTGTGTTTATGTCCCTAGTTATGGACTAATTTGTACACATACGTTGACTTAGATGACAACAAAATAATACAAGGTGTCCCATATGTAAATTAAAATATATTTTGAATATGCGAATTTTTCAAAATAATAATTTTGAGATTATTGCAAATTTCATAATCAATACACAGGCCGACAAAATTGAACGAAACTCCAGACCCTGAGACCAGAGTGCACTTTTTCAAAGGCACTCAATCCGAATCCGAGCTCAGAATTGCTCCATCACACTAGGTTTTCGAGATATCCTAACCTCAAAATGTAAAGAAGACGGTTTTGCATAATATTCGGGATTATAATGTCACCGCGAATTCATTTTTCTCCACAAAACTTGTTGCGATATGGGAAAGTACTACTCTTCCCCATCAAAATGCATTTCGAATTTTTCAGATATCTTATTTCTTCTCAGAGAAATCATCTTTCTAGTAGCAAAATTGTTTATTTGTTATGCTTTTCCATTTTAATGTACCAGGCTTCTTAATTTTTTTATGTCAACTTTTAGTAGAAAAAGTTTCAGACAAATGTTGAAAGGTTTTAAAGGGACAATAAAACTGTATAATTATAATGACCTTGGATGATCATTTTGAAGGTCATTTCAGGATCAACTTGAATTTTTTAAATGGGATCCATATTTTTTATGACGGCATCATATTTCTCTAGCAACATACACAACTTTTATTCGAAAAATTTTTGTCGATAGTAATTTAGACTCTTCAGAATTCCTACCCGTCATATCGGATCCGCCCTTTTGAATTCTTTAAGGTTAGGGACAAACCATGACTCGATGGGGTTAAACCGACAACGAATTCGGATTCAGCGTCCCAAAAATCATATAATTACACTACTCTCGCCCGCCGGGTCAACTTCTTTTTTTGGTATGGTTGTAACGAAAAGGCCGAACTAGTTAATTTCAACGGACGATTTCTCCAAGAATAAATAAAATATCTTAAAAATTCAAATGCATTTTAAAGGGGAAGAGTAGTACTTTCAGTTTGAGAAAATTGCTACAACTTTTAGTAAATCCTCGCAGGGTGACCAAGGACATCAATCGGCGTTGCAAACGATGTAACGATTAAAGTTAGTACTCTACAAAATACAAGACCTGAAGCCAATTGATACTGTTCAGAAACTTAACTTCATGAAATAAATATCTGAACATTTTTAAACATTTACAAACTCATTATCTGATAATACAAATTTTCATCTTAACAGTCACCTTAATAAACAGACTTGCTGTTATCGAAATTTAAAACTAAAGCAATATTAGACGGGGAATAATCGACCCGTAGTTTTCTGAAGATGATAGAGGCCGCACAACGGCTATTAGCTCGGGGTGAAATATTTTAAATATAATAATTTAAAACTTCTTCGCACCCGCTTAAGAGAATTATAAGGAGTGTGAACTAATTTTGAGGGATTTCTCAGAGAGGGTGTAACTTGTATTATATCACATCGGGGCATACTATTGTTATATTCATGGTGAAGCACCAACATTACACTGTAATTTTTAGTATATATTATTTTGCCGAAGTGTAAACAACATATTTTTTTGAGCATGTTGAATTGCGTGTCAACACAACACTATTTGCGGGAAGAGTAAATTTTCTGGTTTGCTTCGAAGAAAAGCGCTGCTGAAAGTCATTGATTGCTGTCGAAAACCTATGGTGGTTATACTCCATCGATAAAAACATGTGAGTACTGACTTCGACGCTTTAAAAGTGGTGATTTCAACACGGAAGACAAAGAACATCCAGGCCAGCCGAAAAAGTTTAAAGATGAAGAATTGGAGGCTTTATTCGATGAACTGGAAAAATCATTAGAAGTTGATCGCACAACCATTTCCAAGCACTTACATGCACTGGGAATGATTCAAAAGCAAGGAAATGGGTGCCGTACGAATTGAAACCGAGAGACGTTGAAAGGAGATTTTTCACCTGTGAACAACTGCTTCAACGGCATAATCGGAAAGATTTCTTGCATCGCATCGTAACTGGTGATGAAAAATGAATACCGTACGATAATCCAAAGCACAAAAAATCATGGGTGAAACCCGGTAAACCATCAACATCCTCGCCAAAGCCATTCATGGCTCCAAGCTTATGCTGTGTATTTGGTGGGATCAACTGGATGTAATGTATTATGAGCTGCTCCAATCCAACGAAACTATTACTGCGAAACGTTACCGAGAATTGATGCAATACATTGAAGGAAAAACGACCGCAATATGCCAAAAAACACGACAAAGTCATTTTTCAACATCACGACGCTCGGCCACAGGTTGCAAAACTCGTCAAGGAAACGCTAGACGTGCTTGGATGGGATGTCCTACCTTACTCACCAGACATTGCTCCTTCTGATTACTTGTTCCGATCAATAACGCACGGCCTGTCTGAGGAGCACTTCCATTCTTATGAGGATAACAAAATATGGGTCGATTCGTAGATAATTTCAAAGCATGAGTCGTTCTTTCAGCGTGGTATTCATATAATGCCACAAAGATGGAAGAAAGTAGTGGCTAGCGATGGACAATACTTTGAATAATCAATTTATAACCATTTTTAGTGTTCCGTACGGAACACTTATAAGGTGTATGTCCGTCTGCATGTCCGTCTGCCTGTCCGTCTGCCTGTCCGTCTGTCTATCTGTCTGTGCGTCTATTACATTCGTTTTTCTCCGAATCCATTTGACATAGAAAGTTGAAATTTGGCAATAATATAGGAATTGATGGTCTCATTAGAGCCGTGTAGTTTTGAAAGTTAAATTTTGACTTAAGGGGTTAGTTTAGGGGTGAAATAGGAAGTGAGGTGGGGAGTCAAATGGAAGCTTACAAAAACACGAGTTGAAAAATATATAATGTAATATTTGCGCACCCTTTTCTTTGTATTATTTTTAAAAAATCGCAAAAATTCGCTGTCCCCCTTATCCCAAAAAGTACTGTTCAAAAATGTTTTTAAATATTCTGGAATATTCTCCACAGGGTGTAGATTGAACGAGAATTATCACGAGTGCACTACCTTTGATAATTTATCTGGTATATAAAAAAAAAATCAAGGTCATCAGTTTTCAATAAAGTTCGGAAACAAACCTTGTTGAAAACTCATTTGAGGTGTGCTTTATGAAATCATTGATCATTTTATACCTCTGTAACAAAAATTTATATTTTAAAAACCATCACCGTACGGAACACTAATTGCGCAATTTCAACTTGCACTTGACCTGTTATTTTACAATAAAGCGATATTTTTACCGAAAAATCCCTCAAAATGAATTCACACCTAGTATGATATTTACAACCAAAGAAGCTGATTTCAGCAGGATGGAGCAGCATCACACACTTTAACCACATCTTTGTCAGTTAATGGAGAAATTTTTCCAAATAAATTTATTTCCAAAAGAAGTGACGTAAATTGACCTCAACATAGCTGATGGCAGGAATCGATCCGGCGACCATTCGATTGATGTGCAGACTCTTAACTTATTAAGCTACTGGGGCCGACGAAGCTTCAACTAAATGAGAGGTGAAGGAAGAGAGAAATTATACTGGACTCGAAAAATTAAACCATCAAGAATTGTCCCGCATGAACATTATAAGAACTTTGGAATCGGACAATTCCGTTAATTTTTTCCGAATGATTTCAAAATATTTCGACGAGTTACCCTTTTCGTATTAGATAGTATTCCTCCACACTTCCTTTCCTTTAGTCACCATCATTGCGTAAAATCGTACGTTATGAAATTGTCTCGATATCACTGCGCACGCCGTGATTCAGTCTCATTCTATAAGGATGATCTAGAAATCTGTGGATTTTTGAGATACAGGATATCAAAGTTATACTTTTATTTTAGTTTTTCTTAAGTAGCTTTCTTAATAATTGTACTATTTAAAGCTAAGGAGTTTTCTGAGATGAGAAATTGAAATTAGCTCACAGTTTTGTTGTAAATTGTAGGGGGAGCCACTTATCGCACCGTGTATACTTTTAAATTGTCATAACTTTTTTATACCACTCTACATGATATCTTTAATTAAATATTCGTATTTTCCGCCTTTCTCTGTCTAAAAAAGCTCTCTTGGTAAATGTTTCTCCCAGCAACAGTTTCTGAGATAATGAGATCTTTGTTTCCATTTTTTAATTCCATTGTCAAATTCGCAAATGCGTTCCTTCACATTTCATCCTGGCTTAGGACAGGTCCAAAAGTATAGTCTTTGAAATTTGGAGTACGCTTAAAGGCAAACGGGCTAACAACAATAATAAGATATATATAAGAAGGAACTCATTTGTGAATTTGACAATGGAATTGAGAAATGGAAACAAACATCCCGCTATCTCAAAAACTGGCATCATTCACCAAGAAAGCTTTTTTAAACAGGAGAGAACGGGGAATATGAATGTTTAATTAAAAATGTCATACAGAGTACACACATACAACGTATACACAGTGCAATAAGTGGCGCCCCCTACAATGTACAACAAAACTGTGAGCTGATTTCGATGTCTCATCTCAGAAAACCCCTTAGCACTGAATCTTGTACAAATAGTACAATTATTAAAAAAGCTACTTAAGAAAAACTAAAATAGAAGTATAACTTTGACACCCTGTATCTCAAAAATTAAGAATTTTTGGACTAAGATAAGTTGGCATATTTTCATCCCAAAAATCCACAGTAACTCTATGTACACGGAATACTGGGACACCTCGTATAGAAGTTGGGCTTCTCAGCTCGAACTTAAAAATTGGAAAATAATTAATTTCTACAAAAAAACAGGAAATTAAATCCACCTGCTAAAGGTTCTATGTTTTTACAAAAACAATGGAAGAAAAAAAAATTTTTGGTACAAGTCATTTTATTGTTTGTCACAATTCACCTTTAAGATTTATACAGTTTGGCATGCGTTCAAACTAATTCTCGAAATATTTTTTCCACTCTGAAGTTGGTACCTCAAAACTATGGTGTTGGAAGAGTTCAACAGCTTCTTAAGGTGATGAAAATGGCTGTCCACGCATTTTTTTTTTTCACATTCAGGAACAAAAAGAAGTCGTTAGGCGATAAATCAGGTCAATACGGACAATTAAACATTAATTCAAATAATCAATTGTTTGACATTCCATATGAGAGCTGGCATTGTCATAATGAAGAATGATGCGACCTTTTTGGGTTGTTTTTCCTGATTTCATCGATGACTTCTGGGAAATAAATAGTTGCATACCATTCAGCATTAACTGTTCTTCAATCCTCTAAAGCAATGGTTGCAACATGCCCAGTATAACGAAAAAAAGAAGCGATTATTTTCTTGGAAGTGCTTCGCGAACGAACCACTTTTGTTGGATTCAGTTCATTTTGTTGGATTCGGTTCGTCTTGGAACACCCAAACAGTTTATTGTTGCTTAGTTTTCGCCTCGTACAAATATATCTAACTTTCGTCTCCTCGATTTTTTTGAGAATTTCCTTACACTAATTGACACGAATCCGTTTTTGAGTTTCGGTCAAATTATGTGGAATTCATCGGAAACAGATCTCACGGTAAGTCACATGCCGATCATCTTCAATCATGTTGCGAACAGCATTGATGTTTTTTGAAACAACAACCAATTTTGGTCGACCTTCACGAAATTCATCAATTGTAGACAGTCTTTTCTGATGGTAATTTATTGCCAAAAGTTGAACGAGATGATTCGAGGCCTTTACTAAAATCGTAAATTTCCATTTATTCACAAAACTATTTTTTTTTTAAAAAAAAAAAGGCTTACTGTAAATAAACTACTCGGCTAATTTTTGAGCTGCCACTGTTTTAACAACAAATGCTAAATTTTACAAGAATGGTAATGTCATATCTCAATAGCGCCATTGTCGTTTGTAAAAACTTAAAAAGTGGCCCTTGTAAATATTACATTCGTGAAAAATCACTCTGAATTTTTTACGTTCCCACCCACAGTCAAATATTTAAGCGATTAATTTGAATATCTTGTATTATACGTCCGTTTTAGGGTCCTTAGAGTCGAGACTCCGAAAATTATGTGATGTTTTCATTATTTCAAAAAATACTCAACTTTTTTTTGTGATTAATATCATAAAGGACCTATTATTTAAAATATCGAGTTCAATATTCAATATTTATTTTAGAACTGCGTATTTGCGGATTTTTCTTTCTATGTGCGTTTGTTCTCACCTCACACCTTAAAGATTGAAGAGATTCAGAGCAAGCAAATTATTTGGAGCACTGCACGTCTAATTTAAGCCTTTCCCAGTTCCTTTTACATACCAGTAAATTCAAAAAATCTCTCATCTTGGAAACCGTCCTGGAATAATTAATCGAAATCTACACATGAGCCAGTAATCATTATAAAGTTTGACTCTTTATAATAAATTTATACTACCTCCATAAAAAATATAACTCACTCTTAACATAATCGAAAATCTTTATAATTTGTAAATCTTTAAAAAATATTTTTATCGCCCTAAATTACCACTTCACATAATTCACTTCACTTCTTTAATCAAACAAAAAGGGGTTAAATAAATAACAACACACACATTTCCTATTCATTCCTTAAGTATCTTTAAACTGTTACACAGGTTTCAATTAAGATACCAACAACAAAAAGTTACCTAAACTGCTTTTTGTAGTATTTTCACCCTTTCATTCACCCCGTTTTTTAGATCTGTCATACTGCGCACGAAGAATTAGACACCTGCCTTACGCAAGGGTAGAATTAACCCTTAACTGGGCAACCACCTGTCTTAAGGGTTGCAACCCTATTAACGGTACCAAAAAATTGACTTTCTTATTAAAATTATGCACTTTCGTGCATTTTTCCGTATAATAATAGAGAAGACGGAGTAAAAAAGACGATAGGGAAGGTAAAAAGGTGCCCTCTCGCTTTCTAAAAAGGGGTTGTCGCGTGTGCAAGCACAGTATTCATATATCTCAACGCTTCTTGTTTATCCATTAGAACGTTAGAAATTTATAGGCGGTTTTCTAAAAAACCAATTTATCCGGGGGTAAAAGTTTAATATAACCTCCGAAGTAATTTGTCAAAAACACGTTTTTAAAAGCAATTAATTTTATGTTTGGAATTTATTAGTTTAATAAATTGGTTTTATTCGTTTTATTTTTGTTTGCCCTGTTTATTAAATGAGTATTAGTTGAAACTTTTAGATAATTTATTAGGATAAAATTAAGACTTAACCCGGACAAATTCAAAGGTGAATTGTAATGTAAAATTACGGATTTTTAAACTTCACTAAAAGATGACCGGTTGAAACATACTGTCCACAAAACAGTACAATATACTTATTTTTTTTTAATCAATATCAACTACTTGAAGAAGGTTCATATTTCAGCAAATGTTCACTGTTCTCTTATATGTCAATTCATTTGAGTGATATGGTGAAAAGCGTCAGGAGATGGATTATTAGATGTGGAAACAGTCTATAACTGCTAAAATATGGACTTCGTTCAATTTCAGTAGTTGATATTGATTTTTTATACCTGAGGGAAAAACCCGACACAAGTGCTGCCTAGCGGTAATTATAAGCAACTCACTGAAAAAATCCTCTATCGGCCGGTAGCCTTAAGACACCCCCGACAGAGGGCACGTATGCGTTTTAAAACTAGGGAAATGCAAATGATTGTATCTTACTTTCGTGTCTTTAGTGTTCCGTGCGAAACTCTTATAGGACCACTTCGGTGTGTCAAATGAAAGCACACGTAGCCTGAAAAGTTTTTGGTCTGACACATAGGTGTCTCCCTTTTCAAAAAACCCGTATGATTTTTAGGAAGTACCAACCTTCAAACGAAACGTGTCATTTCATGACATTGCGATGATTAGTTTACAAGTTACAGTGGTTTTAGTGACGCTTGTTTTGATATTTCCAAAACAATGGAAAAAAATGAATTTCGTGTGTTGATTAAACACTATTTTTTGATGGGAAAAAATACCGTTTAAGCAAAGCGATGACTTGATAAGTGTTAGGGGGACTCTACCCGTCGAAAATCGCTCATCATTTACTGGTATGCTGAATTTAAACGCGGTCGTACAGTTACAAATGATGCTGAACGCTCAGCAATAAAGTTAAGCATAAAAATAAGACTCCTAAGGTGTTCTGTCTTCAGAGGCCTTCTTTACGGTATGGAATCTTGGACGCTGACTAAAGCCACTTCTAAGAAACTTGAAGCATTTGAACTATGGCTATATAACAGAATTTTGAAAATCTCTTATACTGACCATATTACCAACGAGGATGTCTTACATCGCATGAACAAGAGACTGGAAATTATGAAAACTGTTAAAGTGGGAAAATTGGAGTATTTAGGAGACATATTGAGAAATTCCCACAGATATGGATTATTCCAGCAAATACCCGAAGGAAAGGTATTTGGAAAAAGTGGACCAGAACGCAGACGCATCTCCTGACTAAACAATCTGTGAAATTGGTTCTCACCAAATACTACCGATCTTCTCAGAGCTGCAGTGGATAAAGTAATTGTTTTGGATGACCGTAAAGTGAAATTGCGTGAGATAGTATGAACATTTGGGTATGAGAAAGCTTTGTTCGAAATGGGTACCGCGTTCGCTCACAGTGGACCAAAAACAACAACGTGTTGATGATTCTGGGTGCTGTTTGGACCTGTTTAAGTGCAATAAGAAGCATTTTTTCATGTGATATGTGACAATGGATGAAACGTGGATCCACCACTACACAGCGGAATCCAATCGGCAGTCAGCTGAGTGGACAGCAGCCGGTGAAAAACGCCCGAAGCGACCAAAAATACAACAGTCGGCTGAGAAGGTTTTGGCCTCTGTATTTTGGGATGCGCACAGAATAATTTTCATCGACTATGCTGAGAAGCGAATCAATAGCGAATATTATATAAAGTTATTGGTGCGTTTGAAGGCAGAAATCCCAAAGAGACGGCCCCAAATGAACAAGAAAAAAGTGCTCTTTCATCAAGATAATGCACCGTGTCACAAGTCAATGGTTACGATCGCAAAGTTTCATGAATTGAAGTTCAAATTGCTTTCTCATCCACTGTATTCTCCAGATTTGGTCCCCAGCGACTATTATCTATTCGCAGACCTCAAAAAAATGCTTGCAGGAAAGAGATTTGGCTCCAATCAAGCCGAAACTGAGGCCTATTTTGAAGGCAAAGACAAGTCCTTCTACAAGAAAAGTACAGAAATGTTAAAAAGCGATCAATAAAGTCGAATTTTGCAAAAAAAAATTGCTTTAACTATCTAGACCAAAAACTTTTCAGCCTACGTGTTATATGATATAACACTCGCGCAAAATTCTGTATATGATTTTTAAAAAATTGCCAAAAATCCCCCTCTATCTCTAAAAATACTAATCAAAATATTTAGAAAAATGTTGGTATATTCTTCAAAAGGTGTAGATTGAATAAAAATTATAACGAGTGCATTACCTTTAATTATTTATCCTGCAGTTTTCGACAACGTCGGAAACAAACTTTGTTTGAAAACTCATTTGGGGTGTGTTTTGTGAAGTCACTGATCATTTTATACCTCCGTAACATTTTTTTTATTTTAAAAGCAATCACCCTACGGAAGACAGATATTTCAGATTTGGTACATACAAAATACTGAGAGTACGTAAGCAGCTAGATCATGAACAACATTTTATAATTTCCTTCAGTTCGTCACTCTGTCGCTGTCTAGAAAATTAATGTGAACAAATAATGGAAAAATACTTTGCACAATACACAAGTTTTAATACTTGAATTTAAATTAAAAAGAGAATAATGGAACAAATTAATGTACTTTTTTAAACAATTTCTAGTTGTAACTATACATCACTTATAATTAAATTGGGACTTTGAAATCTTTGGCTTAATGGCCAAAGACTCTATATTGGTATTCTATGTTAGCATCAACAGGAGCGATGATTAACTTTTTACGTAGTACTAGCTTACGGTGCCGGTGCAGATGGTTCCAATCCTGGCAGGTCGGTATACTTATTTATTAATTTATTTTTTTTGCAGAAATGCGATAACGTCCGTGGTAGCACTATTGCGTTGTCTAAAAGGTGCTGTGAAATACAAAAATGTATGTTTCAGCCCTTGGCCAACGTTGACAAGTATTACGACATCCTCGCCGATATCCTTAGGATATAAAAAAGGGTAAAATCCCTACTCAGGCGGAGAGATGAACCATTAAAAAGCCTCTTATAATCAAAACTAATTACGCATATAATATGACCTTAATTAGAAACCTTACAAACTATAAGTAAATTTATTCATATTTGGCAACACATATCTGCTGCGTTGACAAAACTAGAATCAATGCCTCTCTATTGCTCTCTGTCACGTCCACCGTATCGATAGCGGCTTCGCGAGAAGTTCCGAGTTGTCTCGAACATTTGGAAAGTCTGTCCTCGTTCAATTACAGCCCGTCTCATTCGAGTTGATCCTACTACTGCTATCGGATTTATCGTGAATGTGTATGTTGTAATTTACGTGTTAATTGAAATTCGAGGTATTAAGTATTCACGGCAGTAAATTTATATAGAATCATGGATAAATTTTTAAGTCGGCGTAAGCGAGCATTAGACAATAGTGAAGCATCAACAAGTGCACAGACGAGCGTGGTTCCGAAAATAAAATCAAGAAAATATTCTCAAGAATACTTCAATTTAGAGTTTACCAGTACTGAAGTAAATGAAGAAGAAAGGCTCAAAAATCTTGGCAGCACGAAGCCAAATAAACTTAAACGATATTTCGAAACGCTTCATAGCGAGTACCTTAATAAACCCCGAGAATTCTTCGAATTAAAATTAAAATCATATGTAAAGCAGAAATTATTTGGTATATTTCTGGATTTTTCCTATGACGATTGAACAAGTAATGCTGTCGTTTCACGGTTCATCTTGTCGGCTTCTTCAGAGCTTGTTCCGAGAAATCACTTCTTTAGATTCTAGAACGAGACTATTATGTAATGTATTTATTATACAACTTAAACAATGAAAAATAACGATAAAATACGTTCACGTTTGACCAATCGTATATAAAATACATTTCACTAGCTTTCATTCTATCTTAAACATGTTTATTTATATTATATGTTGAATTCAATTGGCAAAACTCTATTATTACAGAAAATCAAGCACTAATAAATATGAATAAACCTCGACAGTTGTTTTAAAAACATTTCCAATTTATGTGTGGCTGTTCGTATGTTTTGTGTTTTAGTAAGGAAACTCTACAAAAATATTAAAATTTAGTTCCTTATTTCTTAGTGACACATTATGTAAAAGGGCTCAGAAGGTCACATGTGTGTTTCCTGTCTAAAGGGTGCCATTAAGGGATTTAAGTGGGTATAGGAACTAATAGGTTGATTGCTTTTTAGTTTAGCCCGGCTTTACCTACTTTTTGGCCTAATTTTAGATACCAGTTTCATACCGGATGTTTTATTTTAATAATTAGTCAGTTGAACACCACTTAAACAATAACAGTTACTAAGTTTGTAGAGTATTTTTCAACAGAGATTTTGTTTTTATATAGGAAACCTATTATTGTTATTGTGGAAAAGTATTTCTTATGTTCATGCAAGGACTTTTATTTGATTTTAAATGTGCTTAATATAAGTGCTTAATTAAGTTAAGTCTAGTAGTAAGATTCTTATGTTAATGCAAAAACTTTTATTTGATTTTTAATGTGCTTAATATTAGTACTTAATTAAATTAAGTCTAGTGGTAAGATTTGAAATTTGTAATTTTGTGTTAAGTTTTTTAACCTTAGTATTAAGTGATAGAGTGTAACACTTTGTACTATTTAGTTAGGTAGGCTTAGTTTAATAGACTAATGTAGTATATTTCTTTTTGGAAGGGGGTTAAACGTAACATTAATTTTTTCCTATATTTTAAGATCATCTTACAACACCGTTTTTGGTGTTCCGTACGGAACACTTATAAGATCACTTCGGTGTCTGGCTGTCTGTCTGTCTGTCTGTCACACCAGATTTTCTCCGAAACTATTTGACATAGAAAGGTGAAATTTGGTAATAATATAGGAATTGATGGCCTCATCAGAGCCATGTAGTTTTGAGAATTAAATTTTGACTTAAGGGGTTAGTTTTGTGGGGTGAAGTCGGAAGTGAAAAAAATATTTTTTTACTAGGTCATCGAGTGTGGTGTCAAATGAAAGCTTGTGAAAACACGAGTAAAATATATATATATATATATATATATATATATATATATATATATATATATATATATATATATATATATATATATATATATATATATATATATATATATATATATATATATATATATATATATATATATATATATATATATATATATATATATATATATATATATATATATATATATATATATATATATATATATATATATATATATATATATATATATATATATATATATATAATATTATACTTGCGCGCACTTTTCTTTGTATTATTTTTAAAAATTCGCGAAAAATCGCTGTCCCGGGCCTTATCTCGAAAAGTACTTATCGAAAAATTTCGAAAAAAATTCTGGAATATTCTCCACGGGGTGTAGATTGAACGAAAATTATCACGAGTGCATTACCTTTAATAACACAGCCCCACAAAAAAAAAGTGGGGTATACTTTTGATGCGATATATCAGATCCGTAGTATTTTTGCCCGCTGATCACGAAAAATTAGTAAAAATTAAGAAAAATATACTCCTAAAAAATTGATTCAAGCTTTTTCATGAATCCAAGGATGTATTAATATGTATTCGGACACGCTAAGCTAATATTCATCGGTTGGATTAAGCCATACAGTTCTGTTTTCTTTCTAACCTCAATAAATCAGACAGATATAGTGCTTCTCGAATGCAAAAAACGAATTCAAATTAAAATTCAACCGATTCTTACCAAATTTGGTACACGGGGTTTTTTTGGGTTGCTGATCATAGGTCGGATTTGCAAAATTCAAAATGGCGGATCCAAGATGGCGGACAAAATTTTTGAAAACCAACCGATTCCTACCAAATTTGGTATACAGTTGGGGAATCCTCAAACCTGTTACTCTTAAACCCTAAACCCTGAAACCTTAGACTCCCACACCCTGTAACCTCAAAAAATAGACCTCAGTAACCCTGTAACTTTAAAAATGAGACCCAATAAACTCAAAACCAGAACTTTTAAACCATATACTCTCAAATAGTAGACCCTTAAGCCCTAAGGTTAGACCCGCGCCTAACTTTCCTTGTTTTAGCTGTATCTTGTTCTTTTTTCCGCGAATGACCTATTCAAAGGCTTTCTGCCCAAACGCTTTTAAGGACTTGTTTCTCTTTTTAGCGACTAGCAATAGTCCGCTAGCATATGGTCATCCCATCGTCCTTGATACCGATTTTCTATGATTTTCAGATCTTGGTGAAAACGTTCCCCTTGCTCCTCACTGTAGTCACCAAGATTATCTGGGAAATCATCGATGTGGGAGTCCAGGAAATGTAATTTTAGATTCATTAAGCAACCTAATGTTTGAGAATTTTTTACCATTTTCTCGACTATTTCTTTGTACTTAAGACTTTTATTATTTCCCAAAAAGTTTGTTGCGACTTCTTTAAAACTAAGCCAAGCAGCTTTTTCAACTTTATTCATTTTAGTAACAAATAATGAATCTTGAAACAATTTTCTTATTTGTGGCCCGTCAAATACGCCTGCCTTAATTTTAGCTTCAGAAAATTTCGGAAATTTTTTATGCAAATATTTGAAACATGGGCCGTTTGTATCTAAGGCTCTCGTGAATTGCTTCATAAGTCCAAGCTTAATGTGAAGCGGGGGAATAAGAACTTTTCCTGGATCTACCAATGGTGGAAACAATACATTATTTTCACCAGGAGTGAACGATTCTCTTGTTGGCCAAATTTTTTTCTTATAATGACGTTCCCTGTCTCTGCTATTCCATAGACATTTATAACAGGGATAAAGTGTTGTGTGACTGTTGGCCAAGCAATATTGTTACAATTTTCAGATCTCCACAAATTTTCCAGTTATGATCAGCATATTTTATTTTTATCAAAAGCTGCTTCATTTTTTCATATTGCTCTTCCATAACTATGGAATGAGCAATCGGAATGGGAGCGTAAACGTTGGTATTATGCAGCAAAACTGCCTTAATGCTCCGTTTAGAAGAATCTATGAACAGTCTCCATTCTTCAGGATCGTATGAGTTATTTTGAAATTCATCCATTAGACCTTTTACATCGGTACAATATGAAAGTGACAATTCCTCGTTCATTGTGAAATATTTTCGAAATTCTTCATCTCTGTTTCTATAATAAGAAATCGTAGCTTCTGGCTTAAGTAAATGTATTTTCTTTAAAAAGGAAGCAAGATGCTCTGAACCATCTATGGATAAGCCTAAATCTCTGACTAGATCACTAAGTTCTGACTGTGATACGAGTATTGGTTCTGGTTTACGATTGTATGGTAGAAATTCTTTATCTGTGTCACTAGTATATGATAGGTTGTCACTAGAACATTCATTAGTAACAGTGTTTGAATCTTTTTCAACAGTCTCAATGTTTTCGGCATGAACTGATAAGGTGAAATCATTTGTTTCCATAACATCAGCATCAAGTGGTTCAGGAGGCGGAATTAGTTTAGTTGGTCTTGTTACTGTCGAAACATCGTTATAAGTAATAGTGCTTTTATTTTTTCGGTTATGCCTAGATACAACATTCATACAAAAGTAGCAATCATTTTCACTGTATGGTCTATTCCATATTGCTGGTCTGGAATATTTAATCGCCTTCTTATTGATGTACAACATTATTTTGCAGGAACTGCAAATGATGTGGGGAACCCAATCTGTATCCTGGTGCTGTATTTCAATGTTAAAACAATCCTTATATAAGGTTTTAATCTTATCCTTTATCGGTGACCCCATTTTACTCAATACGCACTTATGAAAAGTCCTTGTACCGTGAGACCGTTTTCTTGTAGCATTATACTCTACATGAGCCAAGTCACCCACACATGAAGAGCTACGGTCGCTGGATGACGACGGCTGCGGGCCCGCTTTCCCACCCTGACCAACCGCCGATACTGGGTTTCCGAGTCCCTGCATCATAATTCTCTTTCTTCTACCTGCCATGACGGCATCTAAGCCGTTATCCAGGGACTCTGCCGGCTAGTGGAGTAACACCGTTGCCCACCGTCACCACGTGGAGGTGCCCTGGATGCAGGTAGAAGAATAAAAATCGACCGATGAATTTTCTCGGCGTTCAAAATGGCGCGAAAACATCTGCCATCTTGAATTTTGCAAATCCAACCTCAGATTCGTGATCAGCGACCCAAAAAATCCCCGTATACCAAATTTGGTAAGGATCGGTTGAATTTTAATTTGAATTCGTTTTTGCATTCAAGAAGCACTATATCTGTCTGATTTATTGAGGTTAGAAAGAAAATAGAACTGTATGGCTCAATCCAACCGATGAATATTAGCTTAGCGTGTCCGAATACATATTAATACATCTTTGGATTCATGAAAAAGCTTGAATCAATTTTTTAGGAGTATATTTTTCTTAATTTTTACTAATTTTTACCTATTTTTTGAGGTTAGAAAAAAATTGAGATGTGATGGCGATATTCTGACGTCAGATTCGTGATCAGCGGGCAAAAATACTACGGATCTGATATATCGCATCAAAGGTATACCCCACTTTTTTTTTTGTGGGGCTGTGTAATTTATATGGAATATAAAAAAACAAAAATTTCAAGGTTATCAGATTTTAGTAAAGATTGGAAACAAACTTTGTTGAAAACTCATTTGGGGTGTGTTTTGTGAAGTCACTGATTCTTTTATACCACCGTAACATAATTTTGACTTAAGGGGTTCGTTTTGAGGGGTAAAATCGGAAGTGAAAAAAATTTTTTTTTACTAGGTCATCGAGTGTGGTGTCAAATGAAAGATTGTGAAAACACGAGTAAAAAATATATATGTAATGTAATACTTGCGTACAATTTTCTTCGTATTACTTTTAAAAAATCACTGTCCCCTACCTTATCTCGAAAAGTACTGATCAAAAAATTTTGAAAAAAATCTGGAATATTCTCCACGGGGTATAGATTGAACGAAAATTATCACGAGTGTATTACCTTTAATAATTTATTTGGTATATTAAAAAAAAACAAAATTTCAAGGTCACCAGTTTTCAGTAAAGATTGGAAACAAACTTTGTTGAAAACTCATTTGGGGAGTGTTTTCTGAAGTCACTGTTCATTTTATACCACCCTAACAAAAATTTTTATTTTAAAAACAATCAACGTACGGAACACTAATTGTGCAAGTTCAACTTGCACTTGACCGGTTTTTCTTTCTATAATTTATATTTTATTACATTTTTATATTTGATTAGGCAGCGAGTTTAAATTTTTGAGCAGTCTAACTTAAAGCAGTGAGTTTATATTTTTGAGTAGTGTAACTCAATCGTGTGTATCGCGTGTTGCCGACTTAACTTATTTTATTTGCATTGAATGCGGACACCATTGGTCCTTGTCTATCAAGTGTAAGTAGCGAGTTTAACACTCCCATCTCTCGGTATCTGTCTGTTTGTCTGTCCGTCTGTCTGTCTGTATGTCACATCCGATTTCCTCCGAAACTACTTGACATAGAAAGTTAAAATTTGGCACTAATATAGAAATTGGTGGCCTCACCACAGCCGTGTAGTTTTGAAAGTCAAATTTTGACTTAAGGAGTTAGTTTTGGGGAAAAATATCTCCCCCCCCCCTTATCTCGAAAAGTACTAATCAAAAAATTTTGAAAAAACTCTGGAATATTCTCTATAGGGTGTAGATTGAACGAAAATTATCACAAGTGCATTAACTTTAATAATTCAACTGGTACATTAAAAAAAAAACATTTCAAGGTCATCAACTTATTTGAAGTGTGTTGTGTGAAGTCATTGATCATTTTATACCTAATTTTTTTTATTTTAAAAGCAATTAACGTAAAGAACACTAATTGCGCTAGTCCAACTTGCACTTAACTTTATATTAAATTTATATTTTGGTTACCGAAACCTATTTTTAAATCAAGATATTAATTATTATTTGATTACAATTTAAAATTATTTTGAAAAAGTTAAATACAAACCAAATGAATGTTGTATACAGGAATTTGACGACAAGATTTAAATCTTTTACCACCTTTTAATATTTCTCCCTTTTTATTCCTTTACCTATTGACGTTTTAAAGGAAATAAAAGGAATTTGAGATCACTCTTAAAGATTCTGCCTGACTGCCTGCATGCACATTTTATCTTCGATTTCCTAGAACCGTGATTCTAGGATGCGGTTTTTACGAATCACACACACGAGTATTACGTCACATCCTGTCATGACCTGGGTCAACAAACATCGTTTTGAATATCGGCAAGTCCCTTCTCTGATATTTTTCTTTCGAAAATAGACTTTTACGGACGGACACCATCGATTTTTATCCTTTTGGGTATTGAATATGAATGAGATATCTATTCTTCTTATTTTGTTTATTTTTTAACATTATCCGATGATATTCGAATCTTTGCTTTAAAATCAAATCAGCGAAAAATAACTTAGCTAGTCGCGGACAGATAACCATAAATAATTAAATTCGGATTGCAACTGAACTAACCTGAACTAACCTGAATTAACCTAATCTAATATGTGGGCACCTAACAAAACTAATCAATAACAGAAAGGTGAGTTTAAATTAATTTCAATTTACATGAAACTGAAAATTGAAATTAATAAAATAATCAGTTTAATTTACAGTTATTTAAACTTTAAATAAATTGTTTTGAGGTTAACACAGTTTCAGGTAAGTTTAAACTAAACCAAGTAATTAATTACACGAATTATCATCAGCTTTATAGTCCATCGTCGGGCATAAGCCTCCCCTAAGTACGTCCATCTTCCCCGGTTTTTGAGCGTCGTTTATCCAGTAGTATCCTACTAGTCTTTTGATGTCGTCAGACCATCGAGTTTGCGGGCTTCCTCTACTTCTTTTCTCATCCCAGGGCCTCCAGTTGATTACTTTATGAGTCCATCGATTATCAGAGAGTCTTGCGATATGACCCGCCCAGCTCCACATCAAACTGCTTACCCTCTCAGCTACATCAGTTACCTTGGATCTTTCTCGAATTTCTTCATTAATCAGCCTATCCCTCGACGATATTCCCAACATCCTCCTTTCCATCGCTCGTTGAGGTACTTGTAGGCGATTTATAACTTCTTGATTCAAAACCCACGTTTCCGTTCCCTATGTCAACACCGAGAACACGCATTGAACAAATGTGTTCGCTTTTAGTGTATTTGGGACATTAGAAAGGAAAATGTTCCGCAATCTCCCAAAACATTAATTACACAAATAGTTAATTCAATTATTGTTTAATTCCTAATTTCCTAAAATCCTAATTTTCAGCTGGCAGATGTTAGCTCAGCTAGTTCAAGTTCCAGAAAAGGAATTTTTTAGTTTGGTTAAGTGGATCGTAGCTAGTCGGGGAGAGATAACAATAAATAATTAAATTTGCATTTCATTTGTACTATCTAAATTAACCTCACCTAACCTATGAGCATCTAACGAAACTAATCAATAATAGAGAGGTGAGTTTAAATGCATTTCAGTAAGTTTACATCGAACTGAAAATTCAAATTAATAAAACAATTAGTTTAATTTACAGTTATTTAAAATTTAAATCAATTGTTTCAAGTAAGTCCAAACTAATCCAAGTAATTAATTACGCAAATAGTTAATTCAATTATTGTTTAATTTGGATTTAACTAAACTAATCCCAATTTTTGGCTGACAGAAATTAGCTCAGCTAGTTCAAGTTCCAAAAACGGAATTTTTTAGTTTAGTTAACTGGATCATAGCTAGTCGCGAACAGGAAACAATAAATATTTAAATTCTGATTTCATTTGGATTACCTAAATTAACTAACTGAACATAACCTGTGGGCACCTAGTTACCGGAACTAACCTAAACTAGTCAAGAGCAGAAAGGTGAGTTTAAATTAATTTCAGTTAATTTACATGAAACTAAAAATTGAAATTAATAAAATAATTAGTTTAATTTACAGTTACTTAAACTTTAAATAAATTGTTTTGATTGAATTGTTTGACACTTCAGGGTAAGTCTAAACTAACCCTAGTAATTAAGTACACAAATAGTTAATTCAATTACCGTTTAATTTAGGTTTAACTGAACTAATCTCAGTTTTTAGCCGACAGAAGTTAACTCAGCTAGTTCAAGTAATATTAAATTGAATAACTTGAAGATTATTTTAGGATGACTTAAACGATCCCACTGAATCATTGTACAAAACTTCTGCAAAATGGTAAGATATAAATATCATATTTAGTGTTCCACACGGAACACTTATGGACTCCCTTCCGCGTCTGTCCAGCTATCACAGCCGATTTTCTCCGAAACTATTTGTCATAGAAAGTTGAAATGTGGCAGACGCTCTTGTACCGAGATGTAATTTTATTTTATTTATTTATATTTAAACAAATATTTAGGTAGTAAATATTTCTTTTACAGTTTTATTACTAGATTCTAGATTGAGTTAGATTGATTTATTGGCTATAAGGTAGCTAAGATGCTAAAACTGTTATACATTATTGACTAAGAAAAAATATGACAATACATAATGGAACTTAAGATATATACAAATCAGGGACCTAATTAACTTAGCCCAGATAAGGATTTTATTTCATTTTAAAAGCAAACACCATGCGGAACACTAATTATGATAAAAGCCACCCCAAAATGCAGGTAATGGATAGCCTAAAAGAACCTTCATCTAAATAATTTTCCTCTAACATTTACAAAAAAACTTGCATGTCAAAAATACTCCATTAGATAATTTTTTTTTACTCTATTATTTTAACTTATAGTACACTTTTTCAAAATTTCTCATATTCTTATATGAAATTCCATGTGTGGAAAAAAAATTAACTAAAAGTTACATGCATTTAAAAAAATTTTACAAATCTAAAATATGAAAAAAAAATTAAATCACTATAATTTGGTAATAATTGCAGGTTTTAGAGCCGAATATGAAAATTTCACTAGAAACTATCGTGCAGAAAAAAAATAGAAAATCGGTTTTATTTAAAAATATTGTTTTTCTGCCTATAAAATGTAACTTTTTTGACAACTTTTAAAATGATTTTAAGTAATTTGGCTTAGGTCTCAAGCCAATTATATTCTTTTAATTATCGATCAACTGACAACTATAATGACCATTTACTATTCTTGAACCAAAATTAACTAACTAAGCTTTATTTGAGCTACAGTCAAATACATAAATGATAGTAATTTTGTCACCTTATTTGATTGATAACCATAATGCAACTCTATCAGCCGCAATAACATTATTTTCAAAGACTTTTACCCAATCATAAAATACAACCCCATTGTAACCAAAAGTGGTGGTCTCCATTGAAAAGTATAGTAAATAGTTTTCCGCCTATTACCCTTTTGCATATAATGGTATATGAACCCTTTTCACTTAGACCTTTCCGCCTCACTAATAATGACTGTCATCCGCTAGGTCGCATTCCGGCTACCTTCACCCCTTTTTCCTATAATATTTGCGATTACACGCCCTTGAATTGCGGTAAAATGGTTGAAAATAGTTCAGAATTGTTAAATGTATGGGTAGCGTAGTGGTCAGGTAAAGGGTGACTTGTGAATATAACCCTATTAATATTTGTGTTAAGTATTTATCGAAATTTTAATTTTTGGACCAATTGTTTAAAAGAAAATGAGCTGGAGAAATAGAATTAGTTATAGGCACAAGAAATTTGTGTCACGATATAAAAAAAAAAACCTGTCAAGTGCAAGAAGCATTTAGTGTTCCTTCCTGTGATTAGTTTTAAAATAAAAAATTTTGTTACGGAAGTATAAAATGATCAGCGACTTCACAAAACACATCCCCAATGAGTTTTCAGTAAAATAATTAAGAGCCCAGATTACAAACATGTCTAGTCAGATACTGTCTCAGCAGGCTTATTAGACCAACCAGAACAAGACAAAAAGTTCCTGACATGTATACAGTCCCTGGCCAAATTATTAGACGCACTGCAAGATTTCATGTAAAATATTAATTACCGAGTGATATTGTACCGTTTTATTATTTTAAATTGATTTGTTTTTTATTTTTATATTATCCAATCAATTACCTATTTATTTGACATAAATAAAACAGCATTAATTTAGAAAAGCATAAGTTTATTAAGTTTTAAAGAAAAGTGAAATTAATGTTAGTAAAAGTCAATATTTAGTTGAGCCACCTTTAGCCGCTATCAAAGCTTTAATTCTGCGCGGCATGCTATCAATGCAAGATTGTACTGTCTCCTGCATTTGAGGATGATGATTCCACACATGAATAATCTTTTCTAGGAGCTGGGTTTTGTTGGTAATCACATCTTTAGCCACTTCTCTTTTCATCAGCTCCCACACATTTTCAATGGGGTTCATATCAGGGCCAATCCAACAGAGGGATATTTTTTCTGCCAAAAAAGCTTTAACAGACCGAGCAGTGTGGCAGGGAGCTCCATCTTGCATGAAAGTGAATGGTTCCCCATTTGGAAACCATTCTCTGAGCTGCGGAATCAACCGATTTTGTAATACTTCTTTGTACTGATCTTGCCTCATTATTCCTTTGACGACGTACAGACGTCCAGTGCCCTTGCCGCTGATGACTGACCAAATCATCACTTTGGTGGGATGTTTAACCGTCGGGACGGCACAATCAGGATGAAACTTTTCTCCATGACGACGACGCACATACTGAGCTTTATTCTGCAAAATTTCGAATGTGCTTTCGTCACTGAAGCAGACCTGTCAAAAATAGGAAAAATATATAAACTTCCATGTTTATTTGCTTTATTTAACTGAAAATGATAATGTATCAATTATTGATTAAATTGCTGTATCTTACCGATCTCTAGAAGTCCACATCTTTGTCTTGCCATTGTTTGGCCCACTTCAGGCGCTTTGCTTTCATTGCAGCTGTTAACTTGGGCTTCCTGGCGGGGCGACAGGCCTTAAAATCTAATTCTTTCAATTTTCTTCGAACAGTGCGCTCAGAAGCATTTACGCTAGCATCCTGGAGTTGTGATTTTATTACCTTTGTGGTAGCAAATCTGTTTTCTACACAAATTTTCTTCAAACATCTCTCTGACCGTGGAGTGAAAATTGGTTTTCTACCGCATCTTTTCTTTCTTTTCGGGCTTAATTCCTTCCCTGACTCAATTTTCTTTTTTATGCGTCGTACACTAGCTTCAGAAACCTCCAATCTTCGTGATATTTCTCGGTTTGTAAATGTTTTCGCAATCACAAGGGCCTTCACTTCGGCTTTTTACGTGGTGAAAGATTGCCTTTTCTACCCATAATGAAAATAGTCCAATTACTTTTTTAAAACACTGCATACAAAATAAACTAATAACTGAGTAGTATAAAAACTGTTAAACAAACAATCACAGTCCATAAAGCCACAGAAACACGTCCGTACCCTGATTCCGATCGCGACTGATATAGATTTGTACTTGTTTACGTTCATGTATCACTTTGTCAACACAGTGTTGTCATATGTTAAAAATAAATACAAATATGTAGTCTACAACAATTCTTTTAAATAGAAATCAATAATATTGTAGTTTAAATATACCATTATTGCATAAAAACTCTTAAGAAACATAAAATTACTAAAAAAAATACAGTGCGTCTAATAATTTGGCCAGGGACTGTATATCTTAAGAACAAATATATATTTTCACTTTTTTTTAGTCAATAATGTATAATAGTTATAGCATCTCAGCTTCCTAATAGCCAATAAATCAATCTAACTCAATCTAGAATCTGGAGGTAAAAATTTGAAACAAATATTTACTCCGAAATATTTGTGTGAATATAAAAAAAATAAATAAAATTATATCTTGTATAAGAGCGGCTCGCTACTCGGTTAAAGTAATGTACACTTAAAAGTATACTACACAAATCTTCACCATCCGTCAAGGACCATAGTTTTCATAGTAGTTTTTTTTTACACCAGGTAAATTTTCAAATGTAATGCACTCGTGATAATTTTCGCTCAATCTATACTTTATGGACAATATTCCAGGATTTTTCAAAATTTTTTAATCAGTAGTTTTCGGGATAAGAGGGGTGATAGCTATTTTTGGCAATTTTTTATAAATAATGCAAAGAAAAGTATGCTCAACTATTACATCACATATATTTTTTGAACTCATGTTTTCATAAGCTTTCATTTGACACCCTACTCGATGATCTAAGGAAAAAAAAAATTTCACTTCCCCCTACACTCCAACTGTCAAAACTACACGGCTCTGATTAGATCATCAATTCCTATATTTGTGCCAAATTTCAACTTTCTATGTCAAATAGTTTCGGAGAAAATCGGATGTGATAGCAGGGCAAACACAGAAATGAGACCATAAGTGTTCCGTACGGAACAATATGATGTTTGGACCTTACCATTTTACAGAAATTTTTGTACAATGATTCAGTGGAATAATTTAAGTCCTCCTAAAATAATCTTTAAGTTATTCAATTTAATATTACTTTAACATTGCCTTTAAAATAAAAACTTACAAAACACACCTCAAATGAGTTTTCAATAAAATAATTAAGAGCTCAGATTACAAACATGTCTACTCAGATACTGTCTCAGCAGGCTAATCAGACCAACCACAAAAAGACAAGAAGTTCCTGACATGTATATATCTTAAGATTCAATATGTATTTTCGCATTTTTTCTTAGTCAATAATGTACGAGGCTGGTTTGAAAAGTCCGTGCAAAGTCCGAGAGATGGCACCACCGGCGCGTATCGAGGTCATGTTTAGTTAGTAGCATCTCTTGAATGAACGCACACCAAGTTTCAGCCATATTGGTCTATTTCTTTGTGTTTGGCATTCGTGTGAATCAAGGAAGCCGAGTGATTTTCAAGAAATGGACGAAAAAGGATTTCGTGTGGTGATTAAACATTACTTTATGAAAGGCAAAACGCCTCAGGAGACTAAAGAGAAGCTTGATAAACATTATGGTGACTCTGCACCTTCAATTAGAACAGTTTATAAGTGGTTTCAAAATTTTCGGACTGGCCATATGGGCACAAGTGACGCTGAACGTTCTGGGCGGCCTGTGGAGGTTACAACTCCAGAAATCATTGATCAAATCCATGATATGGTGATGGATGACAGAAGAGTTAAGGTGCGTGAGATTGCTAGTGCTGTGGGCATCTCGACTGAACGGGTACATAATATTTTGCATAAACATTTGGACATGAGAAAGCTATCCGCAAGATGGGTGCCGCGATTGCTCACGCTTGACCAAAAACGGAATCGTGTGAAGTGTTACAAGGATGGTTTGCAGCTGTTCCAGAAGAATCCGGAGGACTTTAAGCGTCGTTTCGTCACTGTGGATGAAACATGGATACATTACTATACTCCTGAGACCAAACAACAATCTAAACAATGGGTTACCAAGGGGGAATCTGCACCAAAAAAGGCGAAGACCGTTTCTTCGGCCGGAAAGGTTATGGCGACTGTCTTTTGGGATTCGCAAGGGATAATTCTCATCGACTATCTGGAAAAGGGTAAAACTATTACAGGTGAATATTATTCATCGTTACTGGACCGTTTGAAAACCGAGCTGCAAGAAAAACGCCCGCGATTGGCCCACAAGAAAGTCCTTTTCCATCACGACAACGCACCAGCATACACCTCAACAGTTGTGGTCGCAAAATTAATGGAAATAGGATTCCAACTCGTTTCACATTCCCCCTATTCTCCAGACTTGGCTCCCTCGGACTACTATTTGTTCCCCAATTTGAAGAAATGGCTGGCGGGACAAAGATTTTATTCAAACGAAGAGGTGATTGCAGATACTAATGGATATTTTGCAGACTTGGACAAATCCTATTATTCGGAAGGGATCAACAAACTAGAACATTGTTGGACGAAGTGTATAAGCCTAAAAGGAGACTATGTCGAAAAATAAAAAAGGTTTACCCCAAACACATAAGTAGTTTTTATTTTTGCACGGACTTTTCAAACCAGCCTCGTATAATAGTTATAGCATCCTGGCTACCTAATAGCCAATAAATCAATCTAACTCAATCTAAAATCTAGTAATAAAAATGTAAAACAAATATTTACTATCTAAACATTTGTTTAATTTTAAACAAATAAAATAAAATTATATCTCGGTACAGGAGCGACTCGTCACTCCGTTACAGTAACATAATTAAAAATATTATACAAGAACGTCCACTATACATCGAGAGACATAGTTTTCATAGTTTTTTTTTATACCAGATAAGTTATCAAACGTAATGCACTCGTGTTAATTTTCGGTCAATCTACACTTTATGGAGAATATTCCAGAATTTTTTCAAAATTTTTTGATCAGTACTTTTCGAGATAAGGGGGAGGTACATCGATTTTGGCAATTTTTTAAAAATAATATAAAAAAAAGTGTGCGTAATTACTTCATATATATTTTTGAACTCGTATTTTCATAAGCTTTCATTTGACACTCTACTCGATGACCTTGTCACTTCTCCCTACAAGCTAACCCCTGAAATCAAAATTTAACTTTCAAAACTCTGATGGCTCTGATTGAGCCATTAATTCCTATATTTGTGCCAAATTTCAACTTTCTATGTCAAATAGTTTCGAACACTAAAAAGAGAAAACGATTCCAAACAGGGTAGGCGGTTCAAACTAGGTATATATTTATTTCTTCCTGAATAGTGTTGCAATTCGTGAGTTTTATATCGCAAAACTGAAGAGACTTTTAAATACAAATCACAAGTATATGTCGAAATTTTTAGTTATAATAGTTTACAATTATTTTAGCCAAGATTTTTCTGTTTTATTGTGGTTATTGGATTCAAAGCCAAATAACTACCAATTTCGACATTTGATGTCGGTAAATAAAGCAATAAGCTTTTGAACAGTATAGTGCCGGCAAAAAAAATCTTTACACTTGTGCGGCAAAAAAAAACTTGACATGTAAAATCCGAGCCATAATTTCACTTGCCGTTCCCACTAGAAAAATGAAGGAGAAGCTTAGTGATGACATGCGGTATTAGCACACCACAGGCGACCTTCTCCATCCAGCCAATACTCAATTCGCCTCGTGGACTTTTCCAGTGAGGTTGACCGTTCTTTTTCCGGTCGAACAGTGTTTTTATCATTTCTTAAAAGTTTGAGGTATAACATCTTTAGTCACCCTGCACACAATGGGTCGGAAGAAGCTTAAAATAGAAGAGAAATCTCGTGCCTTCAGTCTGCTAGAGAAGGAAGATTCAGTGATTGCTGTAGCCAGAGATCTGGGCGTATCGAGAGAGACAATTTATCAACTGAAGTGGTCAGCGGCGTCATTGCCTCCTGGGACGGTACGTCAGAGAAAATCAGGCTCTGACTCACCAAAGAAGACTTCATCAAGGATTGTTAAGCTTCTGAAACGTGATGTCAAATCCTTCTATTACTGCCGTTGAACTCAAAAACAAGTACCCTACTCTCCTCCAGAACGTCACAACTAGTACAGTTCGTCACCGCCTGCAGAAGAACTTGGGTCTACCAAGTCGCCGTGCCGCAAAGAAGTCCCTGCTCACAGCAGTAATGAAGACGAAAAAGCTTACCTTCTGTAAAAAATATCAAGATTGGACATCTGAAAAGTGGCAAAAAGTGATGTTTAGTGATGAAAGCATTCTCAGATTGGTCAGGGGAGGCTCAAAGATTGTGCGTCGTCTAAGTACCATGTATGACTCTAAATATAAGGTTAAGACTGTTAAACACCCTGACAGTGTGATGGTGTGGGGTGCATTCAGTGGAAGTAAGGGCAGGGGAGGTTTGTACTTTCTTCCCAATAATGTAACTATCGAAGCAAGTAGTTAAATTAATGTTTTGGAAAAACATTTGCTTAATTTTTGAGTCATTCATCAGTATGACTATTTTATGCATGATGGGGCCCCTGCCCACAAGGACAAGGCCGTGACAAAGTTTCTCAATAACCATAACATTAATATTGTAGAGTGGAAGTAATTTCCCTGACCTTAATCCTGTAGAAACTGCCTTACACGACCCAGCAACATCAATGAGCTAAAAGAAGTGCTGTGGATAACCATACTTCAGTCCCTGGCCCAACCATGCCTAAACGACTACAAATGGTGGTAAAATGTAAGGGTGACATGATAAAATACTAATTGTAAGAAAATATCCACACTAAAACAATTGAATGTTAAGATTTTGTAGTTTTATTGACCTTGTAAAGATTTTTTTTGCCGGCACTGTAACATATATTAACTTGTATTCTGAACAGTAGCGAAGCTATGTTAATTAAAGAGTTAGGTGATTGGTCGGTTACTTTGTAACAGTACATTTTAACAATAAAATTACTTAATTACTTTGTTAACTAACACTAATTATATTTTTGTAAAGATTTACGTTATCGCGATTTCGTAGTATAGTATTTTTCAAGATCTAAGAATCAATCTAACATTTTATTGGCTACTTCGTGTTTATAAATATAAAGAATATTCTTCATTTTATCTGCAGTATTATACTAAAATAGTATGTATTATAAAGTCCAAAAGTGTCTTAAAATGTCCGAAGCTCTTTTCATCAGAAGCTGCAAATGTTTGCCCGTTGAGGCAAAAGTAATAGTTTGAAGTGTTTATTTAAAGTTAATGGAGCGAGGCCCCGAAAAGTACTTTTCATTGATGGAGACATCAGCTTTAACGAGCATTCCTGAAAGTACAGTTTTGAAAATTGTAAATAATTCGATAGCGCCTAAAAAAACACGAAAAGACAAAAGTTTGTCGAAATGTATTGATTTCTGTCAAGAAGACTTAATCCGCCGCAAAATTTATGAAACGTATGCAGAACAAAAAGTTCTTACGTTATTGTCACTTTCACGGAGGCTGTCCGAGGATAGTTGTGACATAAAATGCACACTACAACTTTATGGCGTATTCTACGTCGTTTCGGGGTTTTGTTCAAAAAAAAATATACCAAAGGCAAGTTATGGAATCACGGCGCTTACAACAACTCAGAATGGAATATCTTAAAAAAATAAATACAGCTAAATCGGAAAATCGAACGATAATCTACCTAGATGACACTTGGTATGACACCCACGACACACCCAGTAAAGGATGGATTGATAAATCCAAAAAATGCCACACCAAAGCTCCATCAAATAAAAGTAAAAGAATAACTATTTTACATGCGGGGTCAGAAGAAGGCTGGATACCAGAATGTCTATTTCTAGCAGCCAAGAATATTTCAGATTCCAGCTTGGATTATCACTGTGATACAACCGCTGAAGTTTTTGAAGACTGGTCTCAAAACAAATTAATGCCGAATATACCACCGAATAGCTGAATTGTGATGGATAATGCATCCTATCAGAGTCACCGAACGAATAAGGTACCAAGTTCCACCAGTGGAAAAAGGGAAATACCAGCCCTTTTTGTGCGGACGTGACATATATTGCCATGAAAGTTATACAGTTAAACAATTGTTAGAAGTTTTAAAAAGTTACAATTTTTCAAAGGAATATGTTTATGATAAAATTGCAAAGGAAGCAGGACACAACATAATTCGGCTTCCACCATATTATTGTATCTTTAATGCGACCGAGTTGATACGGCATAAAATAAAGCCTAATATACATGCTCACAATAATACACCCACTTTAAACAGTAGTGTGATTGAATTGATGAAAACAGAAGTCAAAAATGTAATTCTTGAAAACTGGAGAAACGGTATTCAACACGTCAAAAAAATTGAAAACTCATTTAGATGTATCTACATAAATATAAATAGTTTAAAACCTGTAAAAAAACTTATTATTGATTTGCAAGATAGTAGCGATAGCGAAATTGAACTAGATATTAACTAAAATTGCAACAAATGTACCCGAGGACACTTTGTTTTAACATATTTGTGTAATTACTATATTGTGTATTATTTAGTACATAAAACATTAAAATTCAACTGTCTTATCACAATAAAATTTTAAACCCAACAATTATACAATCAGGTATAGTGCGGCCCTGCACGATGCCTTGTCATTAAACAGCCATAAATTAATCACTCCCAAATCTTGTTGAATTTTAAATGGGTATAGGTAGCTAAGTCACGTTTTTAGATCGTGAAAAATACTATACAACTACATTTTCAAACGTCTTAGTTAAACGTTTGAAAATGTAGTTGTACTATGAAATAGCGATAACGCAGTTGTAAATCTTTACAAAAATATATTTAGTGTCAGTCAACAAAGTAATTAAGTAATTTTATTGTTATATTAATTAAATTAGTGCATGCCGGAACAAATACCGGGTGCTCCAGCTAAATCGTATTAAGAAATAGAGTGGTCAAGAAAAATTCCTATTTTGAATTATAAAATTTGAATAAAGCTTACATATTGGATAATGAGCTATATATTGATTCAAAGTTAGCTTTCTTAAAAAATATATAATAAAAACATTGGTACAAAACTAATTTTTTTTAATTCTAAATAATTACCTTATTTTACTCTATATATATATATATATATAATATATATATTTCATTGAAAACATTGAAAACCATTTAATAATTAAAATTGTAAAATTGGGTAGGCACTCTGTTGGAGGTATGGATGTCTGATTGTTTATGGAAACGAGAAAAATACTACCGGATTTTGACCCACTTTCTTCTAATAAAAAATCACTACTTTTTTTTTTTTTTATTGGTCTAGCACACGTGCTGCAGGGAAATCCCTAAAGCGCTCCAGGAGCGGCACGATGTGCGGAAAAAGCGATTCACGTTGTTCTTGAATCGCTGTAAATTGTACTCGGTGGGAAACACAGCGCTGGGCAAATTATTCAAAGGGATGACGTTCTCCATATAAAAGGTTGCTTGAAAAGCGTTGTACGCGGAGTAACAAGCTGAACCTCATACGGATGCGAAGCACCAGCGCGACGTGTATTTCTAACATGCACCGCTTTGGGAGGAATTAAGCGGGCTACATCCTTCGAACACCTTCCATGAAAATACATCCTAAGGGTCTATTTTTTTTTTAATTCCTCAGAAAACTACAAGATAGGTAGGGAGTTAAAAAAACATGAAACTACGTATATTATCTCCAAAAAAATAATTACAAAACACACGAAAGTCATGGAAAAGGCTATCAATCAGCATCTTCTAAAATATCTTGAAGGATTCAACATTATTAGCGATCACCAATATGGGTTTCGTAAAAATAGATCAACAGGAGATCTTCTGACTTATGTAACACATGTTTGTAACAACGCAATTGAACACTTTGGAGAATCTCGAGCGGTTGCTCTTGACATATTCAAGGCATTCGACCATGCTTGGCACGATGGGCTGTTGGCTAAGCTACGTTCTTATGTATGTCTGAAAAGTTCTGTTTGTGGCTCTCATGTTTTCTCAGAGAGCCTTCTTTACTAGTGTCAGTCGACGGGTTTCTTTCAAACACCTTCACTATCAACGCCGGTGTACCCTAAGGCTCCATACTATCTCCTACTCTCTTTCTCATTTATATTAACAATCTGCTAGAAAAGACCGAGAATCCAATCTACAGCTTTGCATATAACAGTACACTTATCTCTTCATTCACTTTGAACCTTCGGACATCGGCTACTCAGACTAATATCCGCAGACAGCAAGAAATCATTTAACAAAGACCTGGAAGAAATTCTATCTTGGGGTGACAGTGACAAAAACCCAGGCGGCAGCTTTTTCTAAAAAAGTTAACGTTGCTGAACCCGACATAGTTATGTCGGGGCACTCCATTCCTCTAACATCGTCACTCAATTTGTTGGGCGTTAATTTGGGAGCAAATATGTCCTAGCATGAACATGTTGCAGACATAGCAAGGAGAGCTTCTCAAAAGTTGGGAATATTATTTAGAACCAGAAAGCTTTACACTCCACAACAACTGTTAATTCTTTACAAAGCTCACATTCGACCAACTATGGAATTCTGCTCCCACGTTTGGAGCTCCGCTCCGCATTTGTTGGATCCTATTCAGAGAAGAGCTATTCATCTGATTGGAGACCCGGAACTGACTGGCGACCTTGATTCGCTGGAACATCGAAGAATGGTTGGCGACTTGGACCTATTCTACAAGTATTTTCATGGAAACTGTTCGAAGGATGTGGCCTGCTTAATTCCTCCCAGAGCGGTGCATGTTAGAAGTACACGTCGCGCTAATACTTCATATCCGTATAAGGTGCAGCTTGTTACTCCTCGTACAACGCTTTTCAAGCCGTCTTTTATATGGAGAACATCATCCCTTTGGAATAATTTGCCCAGGACTGTGTTTCCCACTGAGTAGAATTTACAGCGATTACAGAACAACGTGAATCGCTTTCTCCGCACACGTGTCTCTCCCGTAGCGCTTTAGGGACTTCCCTGTAGCACGTGTGCTAGACCCGTAAAAAAAAACCATTATGGTTGTAAAAATTTGCTAAAAAGTGTCTTCGAATTAGAAATTCAAAACGTTTTCACCTGTATCCCTGATTAAAATTTAAGAGCTTCATTTGTGACCAAAGCCAACAATAAAAACTGACAGTTTTGCCGTTATCGAAAAATGAGAATGATTTTTTTAAAACTCAGGAAACGATAAAAATTCAACTTTATCAGCGACATGATTAAATATTTCCATTAAACCACAATTAGTCCAACTTTATTGGCTATTCAAAAAAACTTACCTGATTGAAATCACCTGCAAAAACTGGCCGTTTTCTCGGTTAAAAAACGTTTCGCCCTCATCATGGTCTTCTACAGGTGTGTATATCAAATAATAAGTGTTGCCACGGCCTTTCTTTTCTTCTCTTAACGGGAACGTGCCAAATAGAGATACTATCTTCTATTTCAAATTTTATTATCTATCTCCGGTTCTTTCAGATAATTTAATATACTAATGTGATGGTTGCTGTCAAGGACTGATTTCCTTTTGTGTACAAGGAACGATCATTAGAGATACAATTTTTGGTCAACTGATATAGCTGCATGATATTATTCCGGGACATGCTTTGGAGTACGTTATATGTATAAATGCATGTATGTATGTATGTATGTATATTATATGTATATTATATGTATTGTATGTTATATATTATATTATATGTATTATATGTATATATGTATATATGTATGTATATAACGTTGCTGAACCCGACATAGTTATGGCGGGGCATTCCATTCCTCCAACCTCGTCACTCAATTTGTTGGGCGTTAATTTGGGAGCAAATATGTCCTGGCATAAGCACGTTGCAGGCATAGCAAAGAGAGCTTCTCAAAAGTTGGGAATATTATTTCGTACCAGAAAGCTTTGCACTCCACAACAACAGTTAATTCTTTACAAAGCTCAAATTCGATCAAATATGGGATACTGCTCCCATGTTTGGGGCTCCGCTACCAAACGTACACTGCATTTGTTGGATTCTATTCCGAGAAGAGCTGTTCGTCTGATTGGAGACATGGAACTGACGCGGCTTTGATTCGCTGGAACATCGAAGAACGGTTGGCGACTTGAGCCTATTCTACAAGTATTTCCATGGAAAGTGTTCGGAGGATGTGACCCGTTTAATTCCTCCCAGAGCGGTACATGTTAGAAATACACGTCGCGCTGATACTTCACATCCGTATGAGGTTCAGCTTGTTACTCCTCGTACAACGCTTTTCAAGCAGTCTTTTATATGGAGAACATCATACCCTTTGGAATAATTTGCCCAGGACTGTGTTTCCCACCGAATACAATTTACAGCGATTCAAGAGCAACGTGAATCGATTTTTCAGCACACGTGCCGCTCCTGTAGCGCTTTAGGGACCTCCCTGCGGCACGTGTGCTAGACCCAAAAAAAAATTAAAAAAAAAAAATAAATAAATAAATATATATATATATATATATATATATATATATATATATATATATATATATATATATATATATATATATATATATATATATATATATATATATATATATATATATATATATATATATATATATATATATATATATATATATATACATATATATATATACATATATATACAGTGAAGTCCGTTTATAACGAACTCCAAAAAATTACTAAAAATGGTTTGCTATATTCGAAGTTCGTTACAAACAATAAACAAAATCTAATATCATTTTTCACTACTTTTTTATCTAGATTAGGCGCTAGTGCTTAGAAAAAGGAATAATATTAATTATTAAATTAAAAGAAAACTTTCAGAGGATAATAAAACAAGTCACATCAGTAATTTTCGTTTATACAATTTTACTTGAAAAAGAAATGGTGTTTATATAATTGTCAAAGTCACAAAAACTACTCCATATATGTTCAGGAACTTCACGAGATTCCAAAAAATTGCGTCATTTTCTTAATCATTTCTAAATTGGATGGAATATAAATATTATCTCCTTCTCCAAGCTCGTCTTCGTCGTCATTATCGCTTAAAATCTTTCCAGAAGTCACTGATGTCACAATTTGATAATCAGTTAATATTTCTCACGTCATTAATTCATAACCAGCACATACATATTCTTCAAAATTAAAGTGATTAAACATCTTTTTAATCTCGATTTCCACTGTACTTTGTTGAATGTCAGCATCGTAAACAAATTCTAGACAATCAGTAGGACCTTCTCGATGTTTTTCAATCCACTCATATCTACGTTCCTTCCTTAAAAATCCTTAAAATAGTTTGCAATGGTTTCTCTACTAACTCTTTGCCAAGCCATATGGATAGGATAAAGTTTATAGCGTCCAAGAGAGTTACAGAAAAAGTGTTACCTTTATCGATCGTCTCTAACATTTTCATAAGTAAAATCTTTCTATAATGACATTTTAAAGAATGTATCACCCCTCGATCCATAGGCTGGAGCTTTGCACTTGTGTTTGGAGGCATAAAAACCAATTTTAGTTGCTGTAGATCAACTTCAGAGTTAGCTGAATAGTTGTCAATCAAAAGTAATATTTTTCTGTTTGTGAATTTTAATTCTTTGTCCCTTTCGATCAGTTCGTTTTTTAAAAAATTTCTCATCCAAGCTTTACTGTTTGATTTGTACTTTACTGGTAAATGTTTTTGTGTTTTTAAAACACTTGGGATTGGCGGACTTTCATATCACCAACAATTTTCTTTTCTCTGTTCCAGACATTTTTTCACTTACCGACACAGTAATCCTTACTTTTGATAATTTTCCACCACCAGCACAATTAATGTCTTATCAGGCGTCATCTTGTAAAACAAACCCGTTTCATCCGCATTAAAAATGTCCACATATTCATAACTTTCTCCAATTTCCGGCCATACATTGGCCAACCACTGATCAACACCAGTCATATCCACTCCTGCAGTTTCTCCTACTATCTTACCCCCACTAATATTATGTCGCTTTTTAAATCGTTCAATCCAACTTCCAACAGTTAAACTCGGAGTTTTTTATTTTCCTTCCCAATTCAGTAGCTTTCTCTTGTTAAGTATAGCGGGTAATAGGAACATATTCATGTCGTTTTTGACTAAACCATTTAAGGAGTCCTTTATCGACTTGATCATGTGTAGATTTTCTTACTTTTTTACAACTAAAGTTTCTTTTATTATAGATTGATAAGTTTTCTTGCCTCTTCTTCCATATAGTAGAAACCGTAGATTTAGATAAATTCAACTGTTTGCAAACATCACTTTATTTAATTCCATTTTCTATTTTCCTTATAATATCGTGTTTGTCTTTACGTTTTTTGTGTACTTATTTTAAAACAAAAACTTAAACATTCACTTTGCTACTTTGATCAAATATGCATTAGAACCGCATAACACAACAAGTGAATTGAAAATAATACTGCTCGAACTAGCGACGGGGCGGAAACAAGTTTCGGTGAATTCCCTAGATTAAGTCGAGCGACATCGAGTATAGGGAGTGGCAAATTCGTTATAACCGGACACAAAACATCCAAATTTGGTTCGCTTTATCCGGAACTTCGTTTTAACCGGAAATTCGCACCACTTCTTGTTCAAGCAATGCAGAAAAAAATATTTTATTTGAAGTTGCATAAAAACCAATTTCACCAAAGTTGTCGCTTATTTCCTTTTATCTCGAAAGTTTCAAAGTTTTTTAATCGTAGCATTTATTTTTCCCTTACTGTAAAATCTTCAAATGTCCTGTTGTAACTTTTATGTTGATAGTTCCATGTCACTTTTTCTTCCGGCGTTAGAGATATAAAATAAAATGAGTTGATAATATAAGGAAACAACTGCAAAATTAGGAAAGTTTACCACCAACGAATACACCAGCTGAAACCGTTGTTAATAGGACAGTTACTGTTTTATAACATCGATCCTAGTGTTACATATATAACGGACATCAACTCAAATGAGATTTTTGAATTTCAAAATTGATGAGAAAATAATTCCACTGTTCAATTATATAATACGGCTAAAAACTAACACAAATTCATAAGGAACGTGTCTAGTGGAAGCAACTGCCGTAAAATTTTTATGAGTATTTTCTATTCCATGTTTTATCTTAAATATAACGTGAAAAAGTGATTTTAAAACAAATACTGTCTATTTTACAATAAAATTATAATTTAGATAACTGAAACGTATTAATTATTGTTATTTTAATAATAGCAATAGTAATAGTAATATGAGATAGCAGTTTAAAAATAAAACAACAATTAAAAAAAAGTATATTTGGACTTAAAGGCATTCCCTACTTATACCTAAACATAATATACGGTAATTTGAAAATTACCGCACAATGCCTCGGTGCTACGCTTCGAAATAAGTTGTAACGCTAACAACCTTCGTAAGTATACAGATGGCACCTGTATCATAAGCATCAAATATTTCATCGTAAGTTAGTCTTATCGTAGTGTACTGTAGTTCGTGGACATCATTTATTTTCAGAGATACGCTAAGATCTCTCTGTTTATTTTACGTATGCGTCTCGTGTATTCTTTAACTCATTAAACATTTCAGAATATTACATTTTGTGATTTATAATTATATTTCTTGTTAATAGCATAGCATGTTTAAGAAATGTATATAGTGTATATTAAAACTATCCAAATGATTTTGTGATCTAATTAAAAATACGTCTTTATGAAAAATTTTTGACACTCAACGATTTCTTTGTTTGCATTATTTTAGTCCATTTTTGTTTTGTTGAATTTTTTCTTTTTCTTTTATCTAAATCATAATTTTATTGTAAAATAGGTAGTATTTGTTTTAAAATCACTTTTTCCTGTTATATCTATAATATATATAAAATGCAACGTCTCTCTGTCTGTCCATAAGTGAGCTTATCACTCGAGAGCCGATTAACGTGCTTTTTTTAAAAAACACATATATTCTCTGGCCCGGTTATAGGATATATTTTATTACGTTAGGTAAGATGAATAAGCAGTGACGAATATGATGAATCAAGCCGGAAAAAAGTTTGCCGCTAGCGCATTCTCTTGCAATACGCTACCTTAACCAGTAAATATGGAACAATATCATGTAGCAAAGAATATAATATATATATAAAATGCAACTTCTCCCTGTCTGTCTGTCTGTCCGTTAATGCGCTTATCACTCGAGAACCACTTATCCGATTTATATGTTTTTTTTAAATTCATACATATGTTCTCTGGCCAAGTTATATAATGATAGTAATCTATAAAATACATATAAAACGTAACGTCTCTCTGTCTGTCTGTTCGTTAGTGCGCTTATGACTCGAGAACCACTTATCCGATTTACCTGTGTTTTTTTTAATTCATACATATGCTCTCGGGATAGGTTATCTATAATTTATATAAAATGCAGTATCCCTCTGTCTGTCTGTTAGTGCGCTTATCACTCGAGAACCACTGCTTCTTTTTAAAAAAAAAAACAAACATACATATATTCTCTAGTCAGATTATAGGATATATTTTATTACGTTAGGTAACATAAGGAATAAGCAGTGACGATAATAGTGAATCAAGTTGGAAAAAAGTTTGCCACTAGCGCGTTCTCTTGCAATACGCTACCTTAACCATTAAATATGGAATGATATCATGTAGCCAAGAATAAAATATATGTCTGTTCGTTAGTGCACTTACTACTCAAGAACCACTCATCCGATTTACGCGTTTTTTTTAAAGTTTTTTTTTATGGGCGACAGGGAAGTCCCTAAAGCGCTCCAGGAGCGGCATGTGGGCGGAAAAAGCGATTCATGTTATTCTTGAATCACTGTAAATTGTACTCAGTGGGAAACACAGCCCTGGGCAAATTATTCCAAAGGGAAGATGTTCTCCATATAAAAGACTGCTTGAAAAGCGTTGTAAGCGGAGTAACAAGCTGAACCTCATACGGATGTGAAGTATTAGCGCGACGTATATTTCTAACATGCACCGCTCTGGGAGGAATTAAGCGGGCTGCCCTTTCCATGAAAATACTTGTAAAACAGAGTGTAGAGAAATACTTGTAGAGCAGAATCATACATATGTTCTCTGGCCAAGTTATATAATAATAATAATAATAATCTTATAATATCTATAAAACGTAACGTCTCTCTGTTTGTATGTCTGTTCGTTAGTGCGCTTTTGACTCGCGAACCACTTATCCGATTTACGTGTTTTTTTTTTAAATTCATACATATGTTCTCTGGCCAAGTTATGGGATATATTTTATTACGTTAGGTAATATAAGGAATGAACAGGAATGATAATAGCCCACGCGAGCGGAACCGCGAACACGGCTAGTTGAAGATAAAATATTGAATAGAAATAAAGAGCATTAACCAGAACTTTTCTAGAGCAAAAGTGATAAAATTAAATTTTTCGTAACGAAAAAATTGAAAAACAAAATAGTTTTTTGTATATTCTTTATTTTTTTCCTTCTAAACATCTTGAAGAGCATAAAAATTCGCATATTTAAAAAAAAAAAACTTTCGACCTTTTGCTCACAAGAAAACTTCATAGTAAGATTTGGGTTAAAATGCAAATTTTGACCAATCCTCTTAATATTTTTTAATAAAATTTGGCACACTTTTTTGTTAAAATAATCGAATTGAACTGAAGTTACCCGTAAAAAACCCATTTTCAATTGGATTTTTTTATAGGTTTTAATGCAATCTACGCAGTTTTTAGGCAATTTTATGACGAGTAAAACGATTTTTTTTTGTAGAATAACAACAAACAGAAGCTGAGACATTTAAGAAATAGTGAGCTGAATGCGAAATTGTGAAAAAATGCACTAAAAAAGAAGAAAAGTTGCCTTGCGGTCACAATTAGGCTGAGAAAACTCGTTTACATTATATTGGCACAGATTCAAAGTATCGATTCGATTTCTAAGCTGTACCCAAAAATTTCCAAAAATCATGAAAATTTTACGGTATTTCCCTCCACTAATATTGCAAATAAAGGAAAGATTTTGACAAAATTTTCGAACACTACAAATTAATAATTAATCTATAGTTTATAGAAGATATTTTTAACTTCAAAAAAATGTTTGTGCTTATAACACATATTCTAAAATAAATTTTTCAGCCTTCTTGTTAATTTTAATGTCACAAGGCAGGTCAATTTTTCGAGCCCAAAATCTTAAACCCATGCCTCACTTCTTCGTAATAATGCAAGAAAGTGACACAACCCCTACATAAATCTATTCCTCATCAAAAGACATATGCAACTGCAAAAGATTTCTTTTACACACTTCTTTACAATGGGTTAAATAATTCTTTTAACCCCGGCATTTATTACTAACCATTGTCCGGCAAAACGTTTGGCTACTGACAACATTTGGTCATTAAATTTTTTTGTAGATATAGGTAGATTTTAAAAGCCATTTATAACCCCTTAGGTGACATTTGATGATCATTTATGCTTTTCTGTCTGTTCCGCTCTAGTTTTGTGTTGCCAAACCTATAATTTTTTACATTAAAATTGAATTTTATAAAGTGTTATTTTTATCCTCTTTTATAAATAGAAAATTGTTTAGCATTCAGAAATTGATAAAAAAGAAATAGAATTAGTGGATCAGAGGATAACAATTATCGGTAAATTTTTCTACTGTATTAAAAGTACAGAAATACTAAGAATAATGGACCTTTTCCTTACTATAGCGCTATCAAATCGTCCTTTATTTTTGACCCCCGACCGGTAGAACACGCTAGTAATGCTAAACACTTGTGTATGTGTTATTTAGAGATGATAATGTTAGATGTTACCAAGGCTTTTAATAATAGAAACTGAAAATAGTAAGAGCCATAGTTAAAGAATAACCTCACAGGAAAAAACAATTTAAGCCGGAGTTCCATAAGACTCTCCATTGTCACCACTATTACTTAATATCTATAAAGCCGACTTCCCAAGAGCAGAACATATCAACCTGGCACTGTATGGTAATTGCACTGCCATCAGAGTCAGTTCAAGAAGTCATAGGACAATAGGCACCACTAAATAAATTATCAGTTCGGTTGGATCGTTGGAGAATCATTGTCAATTCGAAAAAGACTGAAAGGATTTTTTTCTCCAAATCTAGTTGTATTCCGCTTTACTCTCATCTTACACTTGAAGGCTACAGGCTTGAATGGCATAATATCATCAAATAGTTAGACCTACATTATGGTATGCACTAGTATGGAAAGAACAGGCTGCTGCTGGCATAGCTAAAGTTAGAATCTTGCTATTGAGGCTTTACTCTCTGCTGAAAAAATATAAGATGATTGTCAAGTCCCCAAGCCCATGGTTCATTAAAAACGACCATTGAAATCAGTATATTCAAACCATGTTACTTGCGATAGAGGGATCCTAAAGCCAGTCGCCTAGGTGAGCGAAATGGACTATACTAAAAAATGTATATTAACAAAGTTATGTCAATGTTCTCCAGTTGTAGCCCATGTAACCCCCCTTTCTTGTGAAAAAGCTTTTCTAAATTTATTTTAATAAAAAAATAATAAATTTTTGTTTGAAATTCAACTTTTCATTTACCGTTCACTCGAACTAAATTTTATTAATTAATTACCGAAAATATTCGGTGGTGGATTGTACGGCCTTGCTATAAATTCTGTCAGTGCTTTTAATGAAAATATTTAAAGAAGACTCAATGCAACAAAGCTAAAAATATTTATTTAAGAACTACAAACCATATACGGTTGTTCAAAATGTCCGCCAAAGTTCTCGTAACAAGGTTTAAAACCTATAGATTATTCATCAACAATGAATTTTTCTTTTTTTTATCGTTCACCTCCCCACCTGAGTAAGGTTTTACCCTTTTTCATATCCTAAGGATATCGGCGGGGATGTAGTACCTGTCACCGTTCTCCAAGTGCCGAAACATACATTCTTGTATTTCAAGGCACCTTTTAGACAACGCGATGGTGCTGCCACGGACGTTATTGCATTTCTGCAACTACTACCTATGTGCCTGGCCAGGCCATATAAATAAATAAGTATACCGACCTGCCGGGATTGGCACACCAGATCGTCTGCACCGCAGCAACTACTACGCCACAAAGCCAGGGGCCATTGTGTAACAATAATTTTTTTAGGGATACCAAATTTCAGTGTCTGGTACGATAAGGATTTTTTTGAAGAATATTCCACAATCACTTCGTTGCAAACTTGAACTGCCGGAAGATCAGTTTTCAGTGTTAATAAATGACGGCCAGCGTTGGATTATCTTAGTCTTAGCCCTTCTCATCTGTTTTAATTTTGTCATTAATAAATGGTCACTAACTCCCTCAGTCCTAAAACTTTTTTAATAATTCGAGACGTTGTGCGCGGAACGATGTTGTTTCCATGGGTAATTAGCTCTTATTTTCTCAAAGAATTTGGCCAATACGAGAACCCACAATTTTGATAACTTCTTTTATGCGGAAACAGCAAGAACGCGATCTATCTTCCTTGCCGATTTCCCTAATTTAAACAGTGCTCCACTATTGGGCAACTAAAGAAAAATTGAACCTAATTTTATCCGTTGTCTGTGTACTCACAAAGGATGAAATAACAAGTCTGCGATGGTACCACTGTTTTAAATGTAATGTTCACTACCGCCGAGCGCGGTAAACAAAATTTGTGTCTATTCTGTGTATGAGTATGAGGATGGATTAAAAATTCTTGTAAAAAACATAATATCCATTGAGCTTGATACATTTGACCCAGAGATATTTCAATTTTTTTATTCCCTCGTAAAAAAAAATGTTTCGAACTGTGCATAATACTCGTTTACTAGGACTATCTTTTAAGTTTTTACTAACGACCACTAGATGACGCTGTGGAAATCTGACATTACCATTGTTGTAAAATTTGACATTTGTTATTGTTAAAAAAGTGGCAGCTCAGAAATTGACCCAATAGTTTGTTGACAGTGAGCGTTTGAAAAAAACAGTGCTGTGAACAAATGGAAATTTCACGTGAAGATTTTCGTTGGATGATTTTTTACTATTTTAGTAACGGTTTAACTCAACAACAATGCCTCGAATCGCTTTGTTCAACTTTTAGTAATGAGTCACCATCAGACAAGACTATTTACAATTTGTTTGCAGAATTCCGTCATGGTCGTGCTTCCGTCAACGATGCACCACGTGATTGAATAGAATCGGCATGTGACTTATAGTGAGATAGAGGCATCCTTAGGCATATTGAAGACTGTAGTACATTCAATTTTGCATAAACACTTAGCTGTGAAAAAGATCTGTTCCTGTTGGATTCCGCATAATTTGACCGACTCAAAAACAGGCTCTTGTCAGTTGGTGTAAGGAAATGCTCAAAAAATTCGACCAAGGACATGCAAAATCCGTATACAATATCGTAAAAGGAGACGAAATTTGGATGTATTTATACTAAGCAACAATCAACTGTTTGGGTGTTTCAAGATAAACCGAATCCAACAAAAGTGGTTAGTTCACGACACACTTTAGAGAAAATGATTGCTTGTTTCTTTGTTGTTAATGCTGAGTGGTATACAACAATTTCTTTGCCAGAAGTCATCGGTGAAATCAGGAAAAACAACCGAAAACGTCGCATCATTCTTCATCAGGACAACGCCAGCTCTCACACAATACATCAAACCATTGATTAGTTGAAGGAGAAAAACATAGAATTAATGTCTCATTACCAGTATTCACCTGATTTATTGCCTAACGACTTCTTTTTATTCCTGAATGTCAAAAAAAATGGGTGGACAGCGCCTCATCACCTCAAGAAACTGTTGAACCCTTTCAAAACCATGTACGAACTTCAGAGTGCAAAAAATGTTTCGAGAATTGGTTTGAACGTATCCGAAGTGTACATATCTTAAAGGCGAATATTTTGAGACACAATAAAACAATTGTAACAATTTTTTTTTCTCTTTCATTGTTTTTGTAAAAACTTAAAGGTAACCCTCATACAGCATAGATAACCTCTTCATTCAACGAAAACTTTTTCCCTCCAAGCCAATTTTGGAGATTAAGGAACAAAAAAGTCACCTAGGGCCAAATCTGAGGAATAGGGTGAGGGAGGAACAATTTTGAAGCCCAGCTCGTACACCTTTGTCATTGCAATGACAGTGACTAGTGAAGAAGTACTTTTTTGCGCGCTAATCTTGGTCGCATCTGCTTCAACTCACTATGAAACCGGTCCAATAACGTTGCGTAATAAAAGCCAGTCACTGTTTTACCCTTTTCCAAATAATCAATCATGATAATACCTTAGTCCCAAAAATCAATTTCCATCACTTTTCCCGGAGCTAAAACCGTTTTCGTTTTTTTTCGGTACACTTTCACCTCCGCCAGCACACTGTTTTGAGTCCATTTTGTCTCTGAGATGTAAGGGATCCACGTTTTGAAATATGCTTCCTCTTGTATTTTCGATCTGGAGTCAACTAACCCGGCACTCATCGCGCCCTCAGTTTTTACCTTTTTCGAATTTTATGCAGGATGTTATGTACCTGTTCATAGGAAAGAGCTGAAACCTCAACAATCTTCCGAAGCTTAATACATCTTTCATCACGATACCATGAATTTTATCGACTATTGCTGTAGAAAAAACCTCAATCGGGCGTCGTGACCGTGCAGAGCTCATACGGCCACGTTTAAATTCATTTAAATACTAATAAATGGCCTTGTCCCCATGAACTTTGTTCAGTTCAGTTTATATCTGGGTCATAGTGCACTTTTTTAAATAAAAATGTTTTTTTATGATTCACCTCCTCGCCTGAATAGGGATTTTACCCTTTTTAGTGTTCCGGACGAAACACTTATAAGATCACTTCGGTGCCTGTTTGAGATAGAAAGTTAAAATTTGATACTAATATAAGAATTGACGGACTCATTAGAACCGTTTAATTCTGAAAGTTAAATTTTGACTTAAGGGGTAAGTTTTGGGGAGTGAAATCGAAAGTGAAAAAAAATTTTTTTACCAGGTCATTGAGTGGGGTGTCAAATAAAAACGTGAATTCAAAAATATATATAAAGTAATACTTGCACACACTTTTCTTTATATTATTTTTAAAACATCGAGAAAAATCGCTGCCCCCCCCCCCATCTCGAAAAGTACTGATTTTGAAAAAATTCTGGAATATTCTTCACAGAGTGTAGATTGAACGAAAATTATCACCTTTAATAATTTATCTGGTATATAAAAAAAACAAAAATTTCAAAGTTTTCAGTAAAGAACGGAAAAAAAACTTTGTTGAAAACTCAGTTGGGGTGTGTTTTGTGAAGTCATTGATTATTTTATACCTCCGTAAAAAAAATTTTTATTTTAAAAACAATCAACGTACGGAACACTAATTGCGCAACGTGCACTCGACCGGTTATTTATATCCTAAGGAGGATGTTGTAATATCTGTCAACGTTGTCCAAATCCCGAAACATACATTTGTATTTCACGGTACCTTTTAGATAACGCGGTATGTATGTGGTCACGCCAAATATATTTAAATAAATCAATAAATATGTTAAAATATACCGACCTGTCGGGATTAGAACCCCAGATCTTCTACACCGCAAGCTAGGTATTACGCCACGTAGCCACGAGCCGCCGCACGATACTCGGGTTTATCTATTTCTACGAAACGTGTAATAACGATCACTTACAATAGCTGCCAACAAATGGCTGCGCGTTGCATCTGTTTTAAACTTTGAACACAACTGTTACTAGAATTACACTTACCAACAGTCATGCTGCATAGTAAAATTTCCCATCATTTCGTAGACAGTTATCAGACTTATCCATCCACCATCGTCTATGATAAAGTAGTTAACGCTGTAATTTTACCGGTAACGGTACTTATAAGATTCCAGTAAATTACCAGTGGAGTTTCAATGAATTAGCGGTAAAATTAGAGACAAAAACCCCTATAAAATTATCAACAAGAATTTTACATTTTAAAAGTGTATTTTCACTTATCTCATTTTCTAACCTACTTTCTTTTATGTTTTTTAAACGATATTCTTGCCGATGCTTGTTTGTTATTATGCTAAGAATCACGAACAGTATTAGGTACCTAGGCCTTCTATACGACAAACGGCTTGTATGGAAGGACCAAGTGACAGCGGCCATGCGTAAGGCAAATCAGCTCCTAGGAAAGCTGTACCCGCTTCTGAACCATCGAAGTAAATTATCAACTCATATCAAGTTAGTGCTAGATGTCTGGAAAACATCGACCCAAAGTCCAGACAGTTCAAAACAAAACCCTACTTATTATAGCAGGTGGTCCTTGGTTTGTCCACAGTAATCAGTTGCATAGGGAGTTTCAAATGTCCACAATAAAAGAATTCACCCGAAAAACCTAGCTTCACTTTCTTGAGAAAGCGACAGCTCACTCTAACCCTAAGATAGCTAACGCCTTCAGACACAACGCAATCGTCGCTAATCGCTACTTACGACCCTTAGACACACTACAAATAGACTAACAATAGACATGACTAAATCTCGACTACCAAAACGAACTATATTACATACTTAGTATATAGGGATAAGGATGTAGTGTAGTTGAGCTATTCCTCTTCAAAAAAAAAAAATAATAATAAGCTAAACATGTAAACATCACATACCACTAACACTATTGTAACACAGTACTCCCAAAATAGCCGGAAACTCAGCTTTTAGTTTTAATTAAACTTAGTTAGGTTAAGGTAGCATAGATCTACACATCAGAAACTAACCTACAAGTTTTTTTAAAACTCACATCCCCTATATAAAGAATAATCGTCACATTGTAAGAGGAGGTTTAGTAGGTATGCCAGCCATTCTGGCTGGAGAACCACCACATAATTGGAGCGTTCTAGGGCACCCTTAAGATTAATTATCCATAAGGCGGATTCCTCCCTGTAAAAAAAAGAAGCTAAGAATCGTAATCGGTATCAATGTAAATATCAGTACAAAAAGTATATAAAATGCAGCATGCAGATATCTTCATTTTATTATGCCAACAACGCATTATCATCAATGTTCGGATTATGTTTAAACGAAAAAAAGATTAAAAGAGATTTGTAAAATTACCTACAATATAGCGATAATTTGCCGTTTTTCTAATTTTTACTAAAATTTGAACCCTACCGGTAATTTTAAAACACTAAGCAAACAAATCATTTATTACAAAATCAATTTGGCAACATTGCTTGTAACTTAAGGGTTCAACGTTAAAACTAGGACAGTCTGGATGCACGCACGTTTAACTCTTGTTAATGATGTTTGTTTTGTTTCCTCTAAGAGGATGTCTGGCAGATATTAATGGTATTAATGTCCACTTGCGAAGTTAATGATGTCCAATGTCGTCTATTATTAGTTAACTTTCGAAAAGGGCTAAATAAAGGAAATTCTTACGTGAAAAAGAAGTATTACACGCATTTTTCAGAGGTATATCGACAAAGGCTGTTTTCATTCTATATCATTATTCTTATTTGAACAGTTGCAGAATAGTTTGCAGCAGATTGTCTGGATTTTAAGGCTTCTAAAAAAAAAAATAGAAAAAAAGTGATAGATTTTTTTCTACACAGCCCTTCTGTTTCTTTAGAGTCGCTGTTATTATTTTTTTGCAAGTTTTATTTATTTATTTAAAAATTTTTATGTTTTTTCCAGAAAACTATTGACCAACATCAGATTTTATGATGAGGTATGTAATTAAACAGTAAAAAGTCACAAAACCAATTTTAACAAGAACAAAAACCGAAACTAATAGTTCCTCAAAAATTAACTATATTTTTGTTGGAGAATGATATATATGTAATATCTAGGAGGAAGTCTGGCATCTTCCCACCATCTGTTTAGCTTCTAGAATATAGAATGAAGAACTAAGAAATATTCGGGATATGTCCCAACTAGAAATTGATTTTTACTGCCTAACTCAGAATGTAAGGGAGGCAATTCCAACGTTTACTGACTATCCTAGCACGAATCCCTCTGTACTTAAAACTAATTTAGCAAATTACTGCAATTTTACAAACATATACACAGATGCATCAAAAACGCAGCAACGTCGTTGGGGAGCTTTCTGTATTCCTTCCATCAAAATAGAAACAAAATTCAAACTGAATCCTGCCTATTCCACTTTCACCTGTGAAGCCATTACGATTCTACACTCGTTTGGGTTTTACAAAAAATTGTATAGGATATAAAATTAAACAGATATTAAGGAAAGTTGCTCTGAGCAAAAAAGGAGTTGTCTTTATATGGGTTGAAGCTCATGCTGGTCCTGTGCACAACGAAAAGGTTGACTAAGTGGTTAATGAGGCGTTTGTTGCCGTGAATTCTTATAATTTCCAATAGGATTATCAGATACAAGTAAAAAAAATAATTATAGAATGGCGAAATAATTGGAAAAACTTCAGTAGAAGTAAGAATACATATTTATCTCAGATCTGTCAAGAAATTCCAAACAAATATTGGCGCAGACACACTATTATAAGACTTAAATTTGGCCATACATATTACCTTGCGCATCTTAAAAAAAATTATGTCATAGAATTAGACTTATGCAAGTCATGGTGGATCTAGTAGGGACTTGTGTTATATATTTTTTTTAATATAGCAAATATAGTAATCATCTATACCCAAAATTAATAAAACACTACTTTACACAAGGCCTGTTAAACTTTCTACATGTACTCACTTTTAGACAATTTTCAATTTGAAAGGTTCGTCATGTCTTATTTAGACGAAAATAATATTAAATTTTGAATTCTAGATATAACTATTGTCTTGTTTGTTAAAAATCCTCATATAATCCCAAACTTATGAGTTACCCCGGACCTACCTGTTTATTTTAAAACGCTCTGATTGACCCTGAACAAGAAGAGTGTAAACCTGTCTATATTTCTGTTAGGGAAGGAAGGTTATTTTAGTTTTGCGTTTGGAATACTTGTGAGATCACTTCAGTGTCCGTCTGTCGCACCCAATTTTCTCCAAAGCATAAAAGTTGAAATTTGGCATAAATACAGGAATTGCTAGCCCAATTAGAGACGTGTAGTTTTAAAAGTTAAATTTGCACCCAAGGGGTTAGTTTTGGGGGGTGAAACCGGAAGTGAAAAAAACTTTTTACCAAGTCGAGTGGGGTGATGAAATGAAAGCTTGTGAAAACAAGAGTTCAAAAATATATATGACTTATTACTTGCGCACACTTTTCTTTGTATTACTTTAAAAAAAAATGGCAAAAATACACACCTTATCTCGAAAGATAAAAAAAATTTTGAAAAATTTTGGAATGGTCTTCATAAAGTGTAGACTGAGGAAAAATTATCAAGTGCATTAATAATCATTAAATCACGATAAATTTATTTCAATATTTTAAATGTTTTCGAGATTTTCCTTGCAGTACAAATTTGTATTCACGTATATTTACATGCTATGTATACAATTACACAAAACCTACGATCCATTCACATTATTTAAGTAAGTATTTTCCCCAAAAATTTAAAGCATAATGCAATTTTACTTTAGCTTTTCATAAAGTTGTGTATGGATGATGTACAATGGCTACTGAAAAATGATCTCTTCAAGAAAGAATTGAAATCATAATATAAGTGGCGATAATTCTCAAAGTTCGCGATATGCTGCTAGAATATTTAACGAAAGGCATCCTGGTAAAAATGTTAATCATGGGGCAAGGCTCTTCAATATCTGTAAAGAAAAAAGAAAGTCTGCCATCACAGGTATGTTACTAACGAAAAAACAAATTTTAATTTCATGCTATCAACTCTCGAAAATCCTCAAATGGCACTATCTGAAAGAGGTGAACAAGTTGGAATGTCAGTGCGGTTGATCAGGGGAACTTTAGTGAAAAATAAATTTCGTTCTTACAAACCAAAATTTATTCACATTTTACAGGAAGGGGATTACCAGGCTCGACTAGATTTTTGTTCCGGGCTACAAGGAGAGATGGAGCAAGACATGCGTTATTACAGAAACATCCCTTTTACTAACGAGACTACGTTTTCTTTTAACGGAGTGTTTAGCTCACAGAATTGCAAGTGGTAGACAGACGAAAAACCAAATTTTGTATTAAAAATTAAAAATCAATACTACTTTAAAGTGAAAGTGTGGTTTGGGATATGGAACACCCAAACTCTTGGCTCTTTCTTTTTCCGACATAGTTTAACTTCTGAAAGCTACCGACATTTCTTAAATAGAGAAATATTTAATTTTTTACATTCACTTTCACTTCAGCAGCGCAGGGTACTATTGTTTTAATGAGATAGTGCGTCCATTCATAGTGCTCTGTGAGTCCAAGAATGGCTGGATGAACGATTTGAAGACCAGATCAGCAGAACGACATTCTGCTGATCCTTGGCCAGCCTTAAGAACAAAGTTTATATTTTATTTCTGAAAAGTCTATATTGAACATTTAAAAAGTGCAATAGTGTAGTGCGTAAATAGAGTTAATTCATACACAATTCGGAGCATAGAATTGGGCGGTGGGTACGTTGAAATATAGACTAGATACTTTTTTTAAAGTTTATGGTTTTTGTTATGAAGTGTCTATAATTTATTTATTTATTTTTGTGCTGTATAATCAATGTCTCTGTTACCTTTAGTAAATATTAATTCACTAGTTTTCCTTTTCTTTTTTGCAATAAAATTGTGACGCTAGAGTGTCGATAAAAAAACAAGACCTCAGACTGCAAGCCATAGGGTAAAAATATTCGATAACTCTCCGTGGGGCAGTTGCGGTTTTACAAAAGTCGTCATTTTTTAATTACAGATTTTGCAAGAAAGAAACATGGCTTGGATATAACATATAAATTTTAAAATTCTCTCAATCTAACCAAATTCAAGAAATAAAAATCTCCTTGCGAACATATTTTTATTGATCAAATTTTGAAATAAATTTTTTAACAGAGTGACTTCAGAAAATTCAAATTTCCTGCTTAACGAAAAATGACAATCGGCTTTGCAAAATCATTTTTAACCGACCTCAAAAAGGAGGAGGTTCTCACTTCGACGCGTATGATTCTTTTTTTTTATGTATGTTCTCGCATAACTCTGGCAAATACGTACGGATTTAGATGATTCTTTTTTTATTCGAGAGAGTACATATTCGAGATAGTCCCATATAAATTTTATTGAAATTGGTTATGTAGTTTCTGAAAAACTTATATTTTTGTAATAAAACACCGAGTACTCTGGCAGATATGTATCGATTTGAATAATTCTTTTTTTATTCAAGAAAGTACATATTTATGATGGTCTCATATAAATTTTTATTGAGATTTGTTGTATAATTTACTGAATAAAAACTTTTTAACAAAAAAACCGACTTTAATAAAACAGCACACAAAATTTTGCCACTATAAAGTGAAAAATAAAAACTTTTTAACAAAAAAAAACCGACTTCAAAAAACAGCACCCAAAATTTTGCCGCTATAAAGTAACAGATAATGTTCTTGAATCACTCGTAAAATTACTCTAATATAAGATATTGCTTTAATTTGACAATTCAGTTATTACTTGAATTAAACAAATCCTACAAATGTTCAGAATCCACCTATAAATTTACATTTTTTCTTCTCTTTCTACCTCTCTCTCTCTCTCTCTCTATATATATATATATATATATATATATATATATATATATATATATATATATATATATATATATATATATATATATATATTTATATATATATATATATATATATATATATATATATATATATATATATATATATATATTTATATATATATATATATATATAAATATATATATATATATATATATATATATATATATATATATATATATATATATATACAGTCCCTGGCCAAATTATTAGACGCACTGCAAAATTTCATGTAAAATATTAATTACCGAGTGATATTGTACCGTTTTATTATTTTAAATTGATTTGTTTTTTATTTTTATATTATCCAATCAATTACCTATTTATTTGACATAAATAAAACAGCATTAATTTAGAAAAGCATAAGTTTATTAAGTTTTAAAGAAAAGTGAAATTAATGTTAGTAAAAGTCAATATTTAGTTGAGCCACCTTTAGCCGCTATCAAAGCTTTAATTCTGCGCGGCATGCTATCAATGCAAGATTGTACTGTCTTCTGCATTTGAGGATGATGATTCCACACATGAATAATCTTTTCTAGGAGCTGGGTTTTGTTGGTAATCACATCTTTAGCCACTTCTCTTTTCATCAGCTCCCACGGGGTTCATATCAGGGCTATTACCCGGCCAATCCAACAGAGGGATATTTTTTCTACCAAAAAAGCTTTAACAGCCCGAGCAGTGTGGCAGGGAGCTCCATCTTGCATGAAAGTGAATGGTTCCCCATTTGGAAACCATTCTCTGAGCTGCGGAATCAACCGATTTTGTAATACTTCTTTGTACTGATCTTGCCTCATTATTCCTTTGACGACGTACAGACGTCCAGTGCCCTTGCCGCTGATGACTGACCAAATCATCACTTTGGTGGGATGTTTAACCGTCGGGACGACACAATCAGGATGAAACTTTTCTCCATGACGACGACGCACATACTGAGCTTTATTCTGCAAAATTTCGAATGTGCTTTCGTCACTGAAGCAGACCTGTCAAAAATAGGAAAAATATATAAACTTTCATGTTTATTTGCTTTATTTAACTGAAAATGATAATAATGTATCAATTATTGATTAAATTGCTGTATCTTACCGATCTCCAGAAGTCCACATCTTTGTCTTGCCATTGTTTGGCCCACTTCAGGCGTTTTGCTTTCATTGCAGCTGTTAACTTGGGCTTCCTGGCGGGGCGACAGGCCTTAAAATCTAATTCTTTCAATTTTCTTCGAACAGTGCGCTCAGAAGCATTTACGCTAGCATCCTGGAGTTGTGATTTTATTACCTTTGTGGTATCAAATCTGTTTTCTACACAAATTTTCTTCAAACATCTCTCTGACCGTGGAGTGAAAATTGGTTTTCTACCGCATCTTTTCTTTCTTTTCGGGCTTAATTCCTTCCCTGACTCAATTTTCTTTTTTATGCGTCGTACACTAGCTTCAGAAACCTCCAATCTTCATAATATTTCTCGGTTTGTAAATGTTTTCGCAATCACAAGGGCCTTCACTTCAGCTTTTTTACGTGGTGAAAGATCGCCTTTTCTACCCATAATGAAAATAGTCCAATTACTATTTTAAAACACTGCATACAAAATAAACTAATAACTGAGTAGTATAAAACTGTTAAACAAACAATCACAGTCCATAAAGCCACAGAAACACGTCCGTACCTGACTCGATTCCGATCGCGACTGATACAGGTTTGTACTTATTTACGTTCATGTATCACTTTGTCAACACAGTGTTACCATATGTTAAAAATAAATACAAATATGTAGTCTACAACAATTCTTTTAAATAAAAATCAATAATATTGTAGTTTAAATATACCATTATTGCATAAAAACTCTTAAGAAACATAAAATTACTAAAAAAAAAATACAGTGCGTCTAATAATTTGGCCAGGGACTGTATATATATATATATATATATATATATATATATATATATATATATATATATATATATATATATATATATATATATATATAATATATATATATATATATATATATATATATATATATATATATATATATATATATATATATATATATATATATATATATATATATATATATATATATATATATATATATATATATAATATATATATATATATATATATATATATATATATATATATATATATATGTATATATATATATATATATATATATATATATATATATATATATATATATATATATATATATATATATATATAAAATATATATATATATATATATATATATATATATATATATATATATATATTATATATATATATTTATATATATATATATATATATATATATATATATATATATATATATATATATATATATATATATATATATATATATATATATATATATATATATATATATATATATATATATATATATATATATATATATATATATATATATATATATATATATATATATATATATATATATATATATATATATATATATATATATATATATATATATATATATATATATATATATATATATGTATATTTATATATATTTATATATATAAATATATATAAATATATATAAATATATATATATATATATATATATATATATATATATATATATATATATATATATATATATATATATATATATATATATATATATATATATATTATATATATATATATTTATATATATAAATATATAAATATATATATATATATATATATATATATATATATATATATATATATATATATATATATATGTACAGTAGGACCCCAATTAACCGAGTCGCGATTATCCGAGCTCCGGATTAACCGAGCCAATCTAAGAACCTGATTATCCGAGAAACGCGCGTCTATGCTGCGTATTAACCGAGCTTCTAAAATATGTATGTACATATTTCCATTTAAAATCGTCGGGGCCTTCGGGGAATCCCCCTAGCCCGTGTGAGGTGTTCCCCTATTTATGTTTTTGGACTCTTTCAACCTGTAAATTTGCGTGAATGCAGTGCGTTTTAGCGTTTACTACGGAGAAGTACGAGTATACTCACATAATTTATTTGATTGGAGTTCTGGTAGTTAAGTGTAATTAATACGAACTGCTTTGTTTGAATTTTTGTTTGTCGTATTATAATGGAGCAAAACAAGCGTAAAAGAATCCTCGTTCCTATGGAAGAAAAATTAAAAGCCATCAGAAGAATTGAAGCAGGAGAGACAATTAAAGTTGTTGCACGAGATTATGGAGTAGGTGAGGTAACAGTTGGAGATTGGAAATGAAACCGCACAAAAATAGAAGAGTGGTGTATAAATCAAGCCTCCTCGTCCTCAGGAAGAAAATCAATGAAAACCGGCGACTATGAAAAGGTTAACGAAGCTTTGTTCATGTGGTTTAACCAGCAGAGATCAAAAGGTGCGCCTCTGTCAGGTCCAATTTTACAACAGAAAGCAATAATGATTAATAGGCAATTCCCAGAGATAGATCAGTTTACCGCCAGTTCTGGATGGCTTGACCGCTGGAAAAAACGGTACGGTGTACGACAACTGACTGTATGTGGTGAAAAACTGTCTGCTGATGTGTCATCAATTGAGAAGTTTAAGCAGAACTTTAAAAAGCAAATCGAAGATTGTAGATACACATGGGATCAAATTTACAACTGTGACGAAACTGGTCTGAATTATAAAATGCTTCCATCAAAAACATTGGCATCTCGACAGGAAAAATCAGCTCCTGGGCACAAACGAAGTAAGGAAAGATTAACTATAATGGTATGTGCCAATGCATCTGGCAAGCACAAAATCCCACTGATGGTGATTGGCAGGTCTGCACGTCCAAGAGCTTTAAAAGACATCTCACCCAAAGCCCTACCAGTCAGAAGAGCGCATGGATGGATGCGACCTTATTTACTAACTGGTTTGAAGAAGAGTTCGTGTCATCTGTGACTAAATTTGTGAATAGAAACCGTCTTCCTATTAAAGCAATTTTGTTAATGGATAATGCCCCCTCTCACCCTGGAGAAGGACTTCATGTGAGCGAAATTGTTGTAAAATTTGTTCCTCCAAATGTAACCGGCATAATGCAACCAATGGATCAAGGCATCCTCGAAAACATTAAAAAAAAATTATAGGCGTTTATATCTTGAACATCTGTTAGAATACACAGAAAAGGAGGATATTATTAATGGGATGAGAAAGGTTACACTGAAAAATGTTATTTACTGGATAAGTCAAGCTTGGGATTCTGTGCGTATTACCACTATTCAAAAATCTTGGTCAAAAGTTATTGATTTTGAGGACTATAATGACAGTGAAGATGATACTCCATTAAATGAATTAGCTTTGAAATTAAGAAGCCATGGGGAAAAGTCCTGTACAAATTTTGACAGCGAGATAGAAGAAAAAGAAAAAAGTTTATTTGAATTAATGCAAAAATTAAAAGGTTGCGACAATGTGACAAGAGACGATGTTGGATTACAGCAGATGATTTAGAAGAAAAAATGAGTATTGAAGAAATAACGAATGCCTTTCAGGAAACCAACAAATCAGATGACGATGACGAAGCGGCGGTGGATGAACAGTCTCCCACTAAGATCTCTCATCGAGAAGGTTTTGCTTCTTTGCGAAAAGCTTTGAGGTATATCGAACAACAACCAAAGGCAACACCAGCGGTATTGCTTCTTCTTAATAGATGGAGAAACATTGCAGCGAGAACAAGAAGATGCAATATGAAACAGAAGCGCATAGATACCTATTTCACTGTTTTATAATGTATGTACCTATTTATATGTTAAAAACGTTAATACATCGGTTTAAAGTATTGGTGTTTATTTTTTGAATGAATAAAAAACAAATCCGGATTATCCGAGTTTTCAGTTATCCGAGGAGGGTGCCCCCCACGTTACCTCGGATAACCGGGGTTCTACTGTATATATATATATATATATATATATATATATATATATATATATATATATATATATATATATATATATATATATATATATATATATATATATATATATATATATATATATATATATATATATATATATATATATATATATATATGTGTATATAAATGCATGTATTAATCAAAGACATTTTGACTTTAGTTATTACTTTTAGCTTACTTTAGCACGTAGGAGCAACACCACGCAGCCTAAGCCGATGCCGATGCCGATGCCGATGCCGATGCCGATGCCATTCCAAGCTATGCCTGATGAGTTTTGGGCATTGACCATATGATTGTTTTTTGTTTAATTAAATGAAAATAAAATGTTACTACAGTAGTGACCATTGGCACTTACCTCTTATTAAATATATCATAGGCATAATAAAACAAACGCCAAAGTAATATAATATCCCTAATAAAAGAAATGCTTTAAATACCTTCGTTTTTCAAATAAAAAATAAGCATTCTCCAAATACGCTTTTAGGAAATGTTATACGAAATAGCAGGCAGGGGCTGATAGGGAAAGACAAAATGACTAAAAGGGGGAAACGCAATATAAAGGATAAATAATTAATTTGTAGGCAGCCATCTTGGAATCATTGATCAATGTTACGAAGAGGGAAATTAGTTTCTTATTTTCTGATCGTAGCAGCGGGTAAATGAGGGTTAAAATTACAATTTTGTGGAAAGTTGTAATACGTTGAATTTGATAGGAATTTCAATTATTTAATAAGGGGATGTACAATATTAAAATGATAATATTAATAATACAAATGCAAACAATTAAATTATTCTTTATCATCAACAAGTTGTTTTAATTTAATTTAAATTTATTTAGCCATTTTCACTAAAAATATTATCTGTAACTTTACTTAAATTAGCTTAATTTAAAATAATACAGCCTATTACAGGTTAGATTGGTTTAGTTCAGAGCAATAGCCGTGAAAAATTATATATATATATATATATATATATATATATATATACATATATATATATATATATATATATATATATATATATAATAAAATTATTTTTTTTTTAATTGAACTTAGCAGGCTGATTTTGCGAAGGGCAGGGGTACTAGAGAACAAATATTGAATATAGGCCAAATCATCGAAAAAGCAAGAGAATGTTATGTGTCACTATACCTCTGCTTCGTAGACTACTCTAAAGCCTTCGATAACGTTAAATGGACTAAATTATGGTACGTAATGTCAGAGATGGGCATACCCCTACATTTAATCATAATTATTAAACATCTGTATGAAGCCAGAACTGCTATTGTGAAAATAGATAACAACTGTTCCTCTAGATGTCGAATAATAAAAGGCGTAAGGCAAGACTGTATACTCCCCCCCATTCTTTTAAACATTTATAATAAATTTATAATGAGACACGTATTAAATGGATTAGAAGGAGAAATTAATATAGGTGGTCGTCACCCTATTGCTTGCAACATGTCGAGAAAAACTTTTGACCTTAACCGAAAGACTTCAGAATATCAGTGAGGAATACGGTCTACAAATAAATAACAGCAAGGCGAAAATTCTGATAGTCGATAGGGACAACAATAACTTCCTAAATGTACAGCAGATTAATGGATATAAGGGGGTTAGCAGCTTCACATACTTGGGAGCTTTGATCAATAACACGGGCAACTGTGAAGATGAAATAGGTCGAAGAACACAAATGGGTCGAACAGCTATGACTCAACTCACAAAGCTTTGGAGACCCAGGAACATCAGCCGCAGTACGAAAATAAATCTCAGAGAAATCCTTGTATTCTCCATACTTAGGTATGCATCTGAAACCTAGACTATACGCACCGCTGATCGACGCCGTATAGACGCGTTTCAAATGTGGTGCTGGCGAGGGATGCTGAGAATTCCGTGGACAGCTCGGCGAACAAATGCTTCAGTCCTTAATGGTCTCATACCGAAACAGAGACTTTCCACCACAGTCTATGCCAGCATCATAAAGTATTTTGGTCATATTACACGTGCTGATAATGTGGAGAAACTTGTGGTGCAGGGCAAACCAAATAGAAGGAGGCGACGCGGAAGATCACCTAACCGCTGGATGAATAGGATTGAGATGCTGTTGGGTACCCATATGGAGCAAGCTACAAGATAAACAGCTAACAGAAAATGTTGGCGTGCCACTATTAAAAACATCGCCAATATACTGGATATCCAGACATAATCACGATATGTCTGAAAAGACATTTAAACATTGTTTTGAAAATATCAAAAGTAGCGTCACTAAAACCACTGTAACCTGTAAATTAATCGTCAAAATGTCATGAAATTTTGACAAGTATGGTTTGAAGGTTGGTACTTCCTAAAAATCATATAGATTTTTTCAAAATGGCATCTATGTCTCAGACCAAAAACTTTTCAGCCTACGTGTTATATTTCTTTTCGTCAAAAGTAATTAAATATAAAGGTTAACGAAAAAATTGTGCCAAAAAAGAACACTGAAATAAAAATAGACAAAAATCGTTAAGCGAAACTTTAAAAATATGTTAATAATAATATGTTTTGCTGATATTTTTGGTTTGAAGCATATTTCTTACAGACAGGAGAAAGATAAATTTAACAGAAATTATAAACAATATTATTCAGTTATTTTTTCCGGCATTCTACGATACTTTTTATTTTTAAATAATATATATTATTTCCTTGCGTCAATTTCTTTTTTCCGTTAAAAGCCCTTTTTGTGTGGTAGACAGAACACAATGCCATTATGCATAAACCCTATAACATTTCGCCCTTACAATATAAAGAGTGGGTATAGCGAAATTTTTGCAATTGACGTGAGTCCAGCCGTGATTTGAATGCGATTTAAATAAAAATGTATTATTTTGGGATTTTAAGGGGTTTTGTTATATTTTCGCTAGTTTTTATTGAACGTTTACTCGTTACTCAATAGTCGTGAAATGTGCAGCTGCTGCTGATTCTGTAATGCACATTAGTTTTATATGAAAAAGATTTTTCAAACAACTTTTAATTAATATCAATTAACATGGAAAATTGAAAAAGGCTTATTTTTAGAAAATTTGAAATCGTGCTTAAAATAACCGAAAAAATTACTGCAATATGTTTTTAGATATTAACTTTTACCACCACCAATTATTGAACGCTGAATTTAGAATATAGACAGAATAGATATTCTGCTCAAGAAAAGCGTTATTTTTCTTTCCTAATATATACAGGGTGTACCAGTATTCCGTGTACATAGAGTTACTGTGGATTTCTGGAATGAAAATATGACCATTTAACCCCACTTAACTTAGTCCAGGAATTCGTAATTTTTGAGATACAGGGTGTCAAATTTATACTTTTATTTTAGTTTTCTTAAGTAGCCTTCTTAATAATTGTACTATTTGTACAAGATTAGGTGCTAAGGGGTTTCCTGAGATGAAAAATCAAAATCAGCTCACAGTTTTGTTGTACAGTCCCTGGCCAAATTATTAGACGCACTGTATTTTTTTTAGTAATTTTATGTTTCTTAAGAGTTTTTATGCAATAATGGTATATTTAAACTACAATATTATTGATTTTTATTTAAAAGAATTGTTGTAGACTACATATTTGTATTTATTTTTAACATATGGCAACACTGTGTTGACAAAGTGATACATGAACGTAAACAAGTACAAACCTGTATCAGTCGCGATCGGAATCGAGTCAGGTACGGACGTGTTTCTGTGGCTTTATGGACTGTGATTGTTTGTTTAACAGTTTTATACTACTCAGTTATTAGTTTATTTTGTATGCAGTGTTTTAAAAAAAGTAATTGGACTATTTTCATTATGGGTAGAAAAGGCGATCTTTCACCACGTAAAAAAGCTGAAGTGAAGGCCCTTGTGATTGCAAAAACATTTACAAACCGAGAAATATCACGAAGATTGGAGGTTTCTGAAGCTAGTGTACGACGCATAAAAAAGAAAGGGAAGGAATTAAGCCCGAAAAGAAAGAAAAGATGCGGTAGAAAACCAATTTTCACTCCACGGTCAGAGAGATGTTTGAAGAAAATTTGTGTAGAAAACAGATTTGCTACCACAAAGGTAATAAAATCACAACTCCAGGATGCTAGCGTAAATGCTTCTGAGCGCACTGAAGAAAATTGAAAGAATTAGATTTTAAGGCCTGTCGCCCCGCCAGGAAGCCCAAGTTAACAGCTGCAATGAAAGCAAAGCGCCTGAAGTGGGCCAAACAATGGCAAGACAAAGATGTGGACTTCTGGAGATCGGTAAGATACAGCAATTTAATCAATAATTGATACATTATTATCATTTTCAGTTAAATAAAGCAAATAAACATGGAAGTTTATATATTTTCCCTATTTTTGACAGGTCTGCTTCAGTGACGAAAGCACATTCGAAATTTTGCAGAATAAAGCTCAGTATGTGCGTCGTCGTCATGGAGAAAAGTTTCATCCTGATTGTGTCGTCCCGACGGTTAAACATCCCACCAAAGTGATGATTTGGTCAGTCATCAGCGGCAAGGGCACTGGACGTCTGTACGTCGTCAAAGGAATAATGAGGCAAGATCAGTACAAAGAAGTATTACAAAATCGGTTGATTCCGCAGCTCAAAGAATGGTTTCCAAATGGGGAACCATTCACTTTCATGCAAGATGGAGCTCCCTGCCACACTGCTCGGTCTGTTAAAGCTTTTTTGGCAGAAAAAAATATCCCTCTGTTGGATTGGCCGGGTAATAGCCCTGATTGAACCCCATTGAAAATGTGTGGGAGCTGATGAAAAGAGAAGTGGCTAAAGATGTGATTACCAACAAGACCCAGCTCCTAGAAAAGATTATTCATGTGTGGAATCATCATCCTCAAATGCAGGAGACAGTACAATCTTGCATTGATAGCATGCCGCGCAGAATTAAAGCTTTGATAGCGGCTAAAGGTGGCTCAACTAAATATTGACTTTTACTAACATTAATTTCACTTTTCTTTAAAACTTAATAAACTTATGCTTTTCTAAATTAATGCTGTTTTATTTATGTCAAATAAATAGGTAATTGATTGGATAATATAAAAATAAAAAACAAATCAATTTAAAATAATAAAACGGTACAATATCACTCGGTAATTAATATTTTACATGAAATCTTGCAGTGCGTCTAATAATTTGGCCAGGGACTGTAAATTGTAGGGGACTTTTAAATTGTCATAGCTTTTTATGATATTTTTAATTAAATATTCGTATTCTCTACCTTCTCCTGTCTAAAAAAGCTTGGATGTTTGTTTACATTTTTTAATTCCATTGTCAAATTCGCAAATGGGTTCCTTCACACGTTTCTTCACATTGTATAGTTACTTGGCAACGCTCAAAAAACACTCTGGCAATGATGTAAGATATCATATGTTCTATGACTTAACTGGCTTGTGGTAATTCTGACAGAAAGTAATTTTTGACAGATATCAAACAAGTTTTACGAGTGTTAACGAGAATTAATCCCTTTTCAAGCTCAAAAGTGTTTTAAATTTAGATTATTATGGAGTCCACTTTTGGTGAGCAATATGATTGTAATGTTTGGTTTTTGTAACGGCAAAGGTCGCAAAAGTGCTCGCGTATATCACGAAAGATTTCCGCATCGTCGGACTCCTAACCATCAGACTTTTGCCAATATTAACAGAAACTGGATAATTTAAGCCGATCACGAATAAGGCTAGGCGGCCTTCACAAGCTAGAGCACCCGATGTTGAAGAGGAAATTCTTGAAACTGTACACGATAATCCTGGAATCAGCACTCATTTAATTGAACGTCAAATGGGAATATCAAAAAGTACAACTAACCGGATCATTAGACAACAAATTGTTCACCCCTTTCATATACAAACCGTCCAGGAGCTCTTACCTCCAGATCTTGAATCCCGTTTGCATTTTTCACAAATTATTCGAGCACGCATAGCGACTGTTTCGGCTTTTGACACTAAAATCCTGTTTACAGACGAAGCACGCTTTACTCGACGTGTTATAACAAATATGCATAATAATCATGTTTACGCTGAAGAAAACCCACATGCTGTGCGACAAAAACAGTTTCAACGCGAATTCAGTATTAATGTCTGGATGAGATTTGTCGCGAACTATTTGATCGGACCGTTTATATTACCAGATCTATTTGATGGTGACATTTACTTGAATTTCCTCCCTGAAACTATTCCTAATTTATTAGAAAACTTACCCATTAATGTACGTCGCGAAACGTTTTTCATGCACGATGGTGCACCACCCCATTTAGCGCGTAATTTTTTTAAACCAAAGTTACCCAGATAAATGGATCGGAAGAAGTGAAGATGCTCCTATTCACTAGCCACCTCGTTCTCCAGACTTAAATCCATGCAATTTTTTGCTTTGCGATGCATTGAAATCGATAGTTTATCAAGTTCAAATTGACAACATTAAGCAATTGTGGAATAGGATTCGAAATGCTGGTAACACTTTACGAGACATTTTAAGAAGAGTACATTTAAATTTCCTGAGACGTATTAATTTATCCATTAACGAAGGTGGCGGCCATATTGAACATTTATTGTGAAACTAATACCTTCTCAGTTGAGCGATTAAACTTTTTTCGAATATATCAATTTGTAGGTAATCTTTAATGCCCTTAGCCTGTTGGTTTTTTTACATTCTTACTGTTGTTGGCCCGTTGGTCTTTAAATTTATTATTGTTGTTAGCCTGTTTGCCTTTAAGCATTCTACAAATTTCAAAGACTATTCTTTTGGACTTGTCCTAAGCCTGGATGAAGTGTGAAGGAACACATTGGCGAATTTGACAATAGAATTTAAAAATGGAAACAAACATCCCATTATTTCAGAAACTGTTGCTCGGAGCAATATTTACCAAGAGAGCTTTTTTGGACAGGAGAAGGCGGAAAATACGAATATTTAATTAAAAATATCATACAGAGAGATATAAAAAAAGTTATGACAATTTAAAAGTATACACAGTGCAAGAAGTGGCGCCCCCTAGAATTTACAACACAAAACTGTGAGCTGATTTCGATTTCCCATCTCAGAAAACCCCTAAGCACCGAATCTTGTGCAAATAGTAGAATTATTATGAAAGCTCCTTAAGAAAAACTAAAATAAAAGTATAACTTTGACACCCTGTATCTCAAAACTTACGAATTTTTGGACTAAGGTAAGTTGGGTTAAATGGTCATATTTTTATTCCAGAAATCCATAGTAACTCTATGTACACGGAAAACGGGGACACCCTGTATATACATACTTATTTGGGTAGGACTAGAATTAAACTAACTTTCCCTTCACATCCTAATTACAAAAATTCACTGTTATTGCGCAAATGCAAAGGACTATAGAAAGAAGGTAAGGGCACAGAGCGTTACCCTGATTCTTTGAAATTTGATAAATATTTGGTGTTTCGCCAGGGCGAAACGTGCTTTTTGCATCAAAGTGACATCAGAAAACAATGCAAACGCAGTAGGGACTCAATTGTTAGTTCGAGACCTCTCAGGAGGCAAAAGATCGCTCACGACTCAAGAGTTGGTTACAGCGCATTCTTGAAAAATAATGATGTCTGCATCTCTACAAGACACAGACAGCTAGTGCAAGAGTTCAAATCAACTGACTCATTGACACAGAAAGTTGAAATTTGGCACTAATATAGGAATTGATGGCCCCATCAGAGCCGTGTAGTTTTGAACGGTAAATTTTGACTTAACGTATTAGTGAGAGGTGAAATCGAAAGTAAAAAAAAATTACCAGGTCATCGAGTAGGGTATCAAGCGAAAGCTTATAAAAACGTGAGTTCAAAAATATATATGATGTAATACTTACGCACACTTTTCTTTGTATTTTTTTTTTTAATTGCAAAAAATCGACTTATCTCGAAAAGTACTGACTAAAAAATTTTGAAAAAAATGCTGGCATATTCTCCACACGGTGTAGATTGAACGAGAATTATTACGAGTACATTACCTCTGAAAACTTATCTGGAATATAAAAAAAAAAAATCGAGATCATCAGTTTTTAACAAAGATCGGAAACAAACCTTGTTGAAAACTCTTTAGGGTAACAAAATTTTTTATTTTAAAACCTTGACCGGTTTTCATTTTTTTTTTTGACAAATTTCAAATTCTCAAAAAAGTTTTTTAAGAGCTACTCTATTAAAATTATGGTCAAAATATATATTCCTAGTAAAATAATGCGATGATACTACATAAATAAAGATACTACAGAAATGGCTTTACCGACTAATAACAATTAAAAGGTAAGTGGGAATTTTGGAATCTTTGGCACGATAACACTACACAACCGTTATCACCACTATATCAAACACATTTAATTCTTACCCTCGACGCGCAGCCCCTTGTCGCTTCTGATGATGCTAACCGGTTTAGCAAGACGTCCGTGGAGTACAAAAATAGTATTTGATGTAGTGGTAATAACTGCTGTGTAGAATTAAAAAGTAAAATAAAATGCCACGGGCCTTGTTCGTCCTGTGGATTTTGCTCATATCATTCTGGTGCAGTAAGATTAAAAAGCTTTAAATAGTTTATATAGTACCTTTATATAGTAAGACAGAAAGGGAGAGAAAGAGACTGAGAGAAATCGTCCAAAAAATTTCAATTTTTTTCCATTTTTAATTGAGATAACTGAAAAAGCAAATCGTTTAACAAAAATATTAGAGAAAATCTAAAACAAAATCAAACATGAGAACCTCTTAATTTCAGCAGTACTTGTACAGTTAGGCCGCTCCCTGATTTGCCGGTGCGGTATCGCTTTTCTTGGTGTGCTCGGTACCGATTCGGTAACAAAAACATGCCAAACACCTATATTTCAATGAAACCCACCTTACTTGTCAGGCACACCGAGAAAAACAATATCGCACCTACAAATCAGAGAGCGGCCTTACATTGTGCAAATTTTTACGAAATTGAAATACAGAAAATGAACCCTACTTGGATATGCGCTAAGTTAGAGGCTACGGGTACACGATAGATAATAAATAATAACCTCTGTTGTTTCTACGACTTACCAATTATTTTAAGTTTGATATATGTTGCTAAGCAAATAGTTAAGGATCCATAGCCGCAGTATAGGAAAGTGAAGCATATCATTTTGGAATTTTGACTTACTTGTCAATTAGACTTGGACTGTGGACAAGTACAGTAAATCAGATTTATGACAAAACGTTAGAGTTTTACTCTGTCACGACCAATTAGTATCAACAAATCCAAAATCAAATTTTATTAGATACCTAGGCTGTCTGAAAAGTTCTCGGCCCGACACATAGATAGAGTTAGAAACTGTAAAATCATAATTGTATTATATAAACACATGTAAAATTTTATTTCAGTCAGTTCATTCGAGTAGTAGCAGCTGTTTAGTATTGACGTGTCATTGATGTTTTTAAAATGGAAAAAATTGAATACCGTGCAGTGATTAAATTCTTTGCTTTAGATGGTTTAACATCAACAGAAATTCATCCGAAATTATTAAGAGTATATAAGAATTCATTACCTTCACTTTCCACTGTGAAAAAATGGGCTGCTCTTTTTAAATCTGGTTGTACAAGCCTCGAAGATGATCAACGCGAAGGTCGTCCAAAAACTGCTACAACACCCCAAATCATTCAACAAGTCCATGATATGGTGTTAGATGATTGACGAGTGAAAGTGCGTAAAATAGCTGAGACCATCGGCATCTCAAAAGAACGAACCGGAAAAGTTTTGCATGAAGAATTACATTTGAAAAAGCTTTGTGCATTTGCTGACAATTGACCAAAAACGTATTTGAATGCGTATTTCTAAAGCGTGTTTGGATCGTTTTAAGCAGAATAAAATGGATTTCAAGCGTCATTTTACAACTGTTGATGAAACTTGGATCCACCACTATATACCAGAGCGAAAAGAACAGTCGAAACAATGGATTGAAATTGATGGAAGTGCACAAAAGAAGACAAAGGCGGTTCTATCAGCAAGAAAGGTTTTGGTAACAGTTTTTTGGGATTACAAAGGTGTTTTGTTGATGAATTATCTTTAGAAAGGTAAAACAATTAACTCTGAATATTATTGTAACCTTTTGGATCAGTTGGATGCAAAAATTCGCGAAAAAAGACCGACCTTAAAGAAGAAAAGAATCGTTTTTCGTTAAGACAATGCACGTAGCAAAATTCAACGAATTAACATACGAATTGTTTGAACATCCAGCGTACTCACCAGATTTAGCTCCCTCTGACTATTATCTGTTTCCAAACCTGAAAAAATTCCTAGCTGGAAAACGTTTTACATCAAATCACGAAGCTATATCGAAGGATATTTTACAGACCTTCCGGAATCACACTCTAATTGTTATATTGGAAAAACGTTGGAATAAACATATTGAAGTTTCAGGAGAATATATTGAAAAATAAAACATATTTCACGTAAAAAAACAATTGTTTTCATTGTTAGGCAGAGAACTTGTCAGACTGCCCACGTATAAATATATAAAAATGTAACCATCTTATTCCCCAAAGAGTATTTTAGATGACCATCTCATCTCACTGCACCGAACGTATAGGACGCAACCCCATAATCCATTATCTACCAAAAAACTCGTCGCAATTTCAACCCCTCATGACTACACAACCCTCTGGCCAGCAGTTGCATATCGAGGTGCACCCTCTCTCTAAGGGTTGTCCACTATGTCTTCGTAATTTATTACCATCGGCTGGACCTGGTCCACATAAAGGGTGACTGTGCAGCCGGCCTCATAAAAAATCTCCCTTGTGTAACGATATCGCCATTTTTCGAAAACACACCCCTTGATAATCTTGTCTGTTGTCCGAACTTATGTATAGTGACCGGTTATTGGTGATTTTTTTGTGCACAAAACCATTTATTTTTTTTTTTTTTGGTACCTTGCTAGGTCAAAATATGCACAATTAGTTACAAGTTGATTTGCCATGCTTTAATATTCATAACCGGTAAAAAACGATCCTAAATATTTATTTTTGCGTATTGACTTTACAGCATGTAACGTTATTTTTAATACATTTTTGTAGATTATAAACACCTGTTGGAATTCTCGTCAATGTAAGCACGTACTTCTTTTTCTAGTGCCATCTTCGTTACAAAGATAAGGTAATCATCAGGGTTTAAAGTCGATTTTTTATATTCTATTAGAGTCAAGTACAAATTTTTCTAGGGACGGATTTCCAGCCTATCGAAAGTCCCTAAAAATTTTGTATTGACATATTAAAATTTGATTTTCTCAGTCAATGTCGTTATTTCAAAACTCTTATTTCTTTAACAAACGGCTTGAAAATAGCTTACATTCAAAAATATTGAAGAGGATCATTAATACGAACTAAACATTTTCTATAAGTAAAAACTAAGAGCTTGTGGGAATTAGATAAAATTGATTAAAGAATTATCTGATTATTTCCTATTAAGACTATGTAATTGTAATTTTTAGACAACCGAAATAGTGGGAAGCTGTGACAGAAGCAGAAGCATTCCTGCAACAACAGAAGCGGCAGGGATACGAGATAATATATAGTATGTAGAATTTGACAGAAGATGTGCTAATAAAATAGGCGCCTTTGAAGTTCTTACGCCTTCTAAGTGAATAATCTAAATACCATATTTTACTAATAACTTTTTAAGGCTCTTCTTATTGATGGCTGCTTCTTTTTAATTTTACTACCCTTTTGCTGAACATAATTTTGTAGTTAACCCCTGAATTTAAAAACATTTAATCAAAACTGAAATAAAATCTAGCAACATTGTATAAGACAATATATAAGATAACAATATGTATAAAAAAATTGACAAAGAATATACAAAAACGAACTCTATAGCCGACTCTCTATAAAGTAAATACGATTTTTTTTTATTCTGTAGCAATTTTTTTTAATATTAGTAACATTGTTCTTACATTTTTATTTTCAATTTTGGTAAAATGTTTTTTTTAAAGATTAACTAAAAAATTACGTTTCACAAAAAACTGCAAAAAATAAGAATAAAAATAAGCAATAATAAATAAACAGGACCTTAAAAAGACACTAGTAATATTACTAGTGTTCCGTACACAACTCGGGATCACTTCGGCGTCTGTCTGTCTGTCTGTCTAACTGTCATACCTTCCTCCGAAACTATTTGACACAGAAAGTTGAAATTTGGCACAAATATAGGAATTGATAACCCAGTCTCAGCCCAATCAGAGCCGTGTAGTTTTGAAACTTAAATTTGGACTTAATTGGTTAATTTTAGGGAGGAAAAATCGGAAGTAATAAAAAAAATTTGCAAGGTCATCGAGTGGGGTGTCAAATGAAAGCTGGTAAAAATATGAGTCAAAAATATATATAATGTAATAATCGTGTAAACTTCTCTGTATATTATTTTTAAAAAAATAGCCCAAAATCACTGTGCTCCCACCCTATCTCTAAGAGTACCGATAAAAAAATTTCGAAAAAATTCTGAAATATTCTCCGTGAATTGAGCGAAAATTATCACGAGTGCATTACGTTTGATAATTTATCTGGTATAAAAAAATATTTAATTTGACAATATGGTGGAGATTTTTTTCGTGGGAAGTTGTGAATTTAACCGAGACTAAGAGCAACGAAATATCAATACTTATTCGATGCAATCTGTAATATACTCATATACTTTTCAGTACATTACCGCTTTATGCATTTAGTCAATCCCAGATAACATAAATTTCCATCCTGGCTGTGACCAACGCATAGGCACCGGCATAAAATAATTTTATTTTGTTTGTGTATAATTAAACAAATTTAGGTAGTAAACGTTTGTTTTAAACTTTTAGAACAAAGATGTCTCGCTTTTTATATGTTCTTGGTAATTCTTATATTGAAGGTGAATATGTGACTGAATTTCATAGACTACCTCAGTAATTACATTACGAAACACTAATTGCGCAAGTCCCACTCACACTTGACCGATTTTATTTTACTTACGTTTTCTCTTTACACCAGATTTCTAACAATTTCTTAAGTTTAACATATAGAAAAAGTTTACTTGGAATTTCATTTTGGTTAGATTTCCAATATAAACCTATTTTTTTCAACATCTTCCATTGTTTTAATTCTATCTGTTTTAAAGCTGTTTTCTGATAAAGTAATAATTTTAACCCAAAATAAAATTTTAATATTTAAAAATATAAAATTTTTAAAAACTTAATAAATTTGACAGGCTAGAAATCCCTTTCCCCAAAAATTTGACCTCAACTTAGAATATAAAAAAAACTTAGAGTTTTTTCTATTTTCTTTGTCAATTTTTTCTAGAATTGGTGGTTACGTTTTTATCTTCAACTGTGGTAAAATGTTTCTAAATACAGAGATTAAGGCAAAATTATGTTGAATAAAAATATATAATAAAAATAAGCAATCATCAATAAGCCAGGTCTGAAACAGGTTATATTACTGTATTTCACTTATGTACATACGTTTTAAAGCACAATTAAGTTTTTACTGTCAGAAAATATTTAGTTTCTATTAATCACAAATTTTGGTTTTAAATGGCTTTTAATTTCACCAAATACTGTCTATGTTGCGTTATTGTCCCAACTTTACAATATAATCCCTTTTTCTTGTAAAATCTCCCATATATGTTATTTTGAATTTTAAGCTATTTTGATTAAGTGTTTTGATGAAATAATAGTTTCGACGTATTGACATTGACTGACAAAATGAAATTTCAATATAGTATAACATTTTAGGTACTTTTAATGAGCTTGACAGGCTAACAATCAATCCCCCAAAAATTTGATTTTCACTAGGAATTTAAAAAAAAAAAACAGAATTACATGCAATTTAATTCAGATTCCTTAAAGTGTTTATTAGTAATTGAATGAATAACAAAGTCACCAACGAATATGGGTATGGACATTCGGATATGTATACTAACTTAGATGAGCATAGTTCTTACTACTAAATATTTCGTCTGTACCATTAGTATGGCTGGAATAAATAAAATGAACACTTTCTGCTTTACAAATGTTATAGTACTGTTAATCTACCACGCTGGAAACAATATGTAATTTTTACCAAATTCATTTTCGGGCTGCAATTTTCAAGGAATCTTAATAATTTTTTTTTTTTTAAATCTTCATTCTTAATTTCTTTATCGATTTATCTAAGCGGATTTTTGATTATTTACCATAATTTTTACTAATTTATCATTATATATTGCTTTTTTTCCAAAAAAACGACCTATTTAGACAATAAAATGAGTCTCGGTCACACAATTTTCAAGGAATCTCAATAAATTTATTTTACAATCTTCGTTTTTGATTTGTATATCGATCTGTCTAGGCGGATTTTTGATTATTGACCATGACTTGAACTCATTTTTCAATAAATATAGTTTTTAGCCATTTACACTAAGAACATCAAATCTATCATAATCCTATGCAAAGAGAAATCAACAACAACGATTATAAAAAAAAATTATAGAGATTCCTTGAAAATTGCGTAACAGAAATTCATTTTATTGCCTAATAAGGTGTTTTTTGTAAAAAAAGCTATATACATATATATATATATATATATATATATATATATATATATATATATATATATATATATATATATATATATATATATATATATATATATATAGATATAGATATAGATATATATATATATATATATATATATATATATATAGATATATATATATATATATATATATATATATATATATATATATATATATATATATATATATATATATATATATATATATATATATATATATATATATATATATATATATATATATATATATATATATATATATATATATATATAATATATATATATATATCCGAAAAAAAAAAAATCGCGTTAACTGAAAATTCGAAGTTACTGCGCGTATATCGAGGTTTATGATTATAGTCAAAATTTATACAAAAAAATATCATTTTATCAATCACTTTAATTCTATATATACATTACTCTTATTTTTTACGGAAAAATACATCTATTGTCTTTTGGGTACGTTTTGTTTACGTTCGATTTGTAAAATACGTTCATAACACCCAACACTGTTTTAATTGTTTATCACATCAAGACACGGTCATCATTATTGTCTATACTCTGCAATATTCCAAACCTGAATAAATTTTTTGAAAGTGCATTTTGTATTTCCCCTGAAGATAAAACTTTCTCTTCTACTTGTTCTCCTCATCGTAGATAGGATTATTCTGTAACTCGATCAGATCTTCGTTGCTAATAGGATCGTCGTGCGTTGCTACAAGTTCTACGAGATCTTCTATCAATCATTGCAGCAATGTCTTCAAGCACTTGTCTCTGCATATAGGTGCTTCCACTACATATTTTTAATAGCCTCTTCTACTTCATAATGTTGTATACTTCCACCACCTCTCGCATAGACTGTCTTCCTTCCCCGTCAGTTTCATGAATTAGTTGGCTAAAAAGTGCGGCGATGGTAATAAGCTTTGAAGTTTGCTATTGCTCCCTGGTCCATAGGTTGTAATATTGGATAGTGTTTGGTGGAAGGAACTTTACGTACACTTTTAAGTCTCTGGGGCGTATATAGGTTGGATGTCCTGGGGCATTGTCTATAATATAACTTTAGGTTCAATATATGATTTATGGTATAGTATCATATATATATAGTGTTATATAGCTTTGAAACCATATATATATATATATGAATATATATATATATATATATATATATAGTCGGATATATATATATATATATATATATATATATATAAGATAATATATATATGAATATATATATAAATCACATATATATATATAGATATTTATATTCCAAAATATATATATATATATATTATATATATATATATATATATATATATATATATATATATATATATATATATATACTGTATATATATATTATATATATATATATATATATATATATATATATATATATATATATATATATATATATATAGATATATATATATATATATATATATATATATATATATATATATATATATATATATATATATATATATATATATATATATATATATATATATATATATATATATATATATATATATATATATATATATATATATATATATATATATATATATATATATATATATATATATATATATATATATATATATATATATATATATATATATATATATATATATATATATATATATATATATATATATATATATATATATCCGAGGTAACGTGGGGGGGCACCCTCCTCGGATAACTGAAAACTCGGATAATCCGAATTTGTTTTTTATTCATTCAAAAAATAAATACTAATACTTTAAATCGATGTAATAACGTTTTTAACATATAAATAGGTACATACATTATAAAACAGTGAAATAGGTATCTATGCGCTTCTGTTTCATATTGCATCTTCTTTTTCTCGCTGCAATGTTTCTCCATCTATTAAGAAGAAGCAAATCCGCTGGGGTTGCCTCTGGTTGTTGTTCGATATACCTCAAAGCTTTTTCCAAAGAAGCAAAACCTTCTTGATGAGAGATCTTAGTGGGAAACTGTTCATCCACCGCCGCTTCGTCATCGTCATCGTCATCTGATTTTTCGGTTTCCTGAAAGGCATTCGTTATTTCTTCAATACTCATTTCTTCTTCTAAATCATCTGCTGTAATCCATTCAACAACATCTTCTCAACGACAAACAAAAATTCAAACAAAGCAGTCGTATTAATTACACTTAACTACCAGAACTCCAACCAAATAAATTATGTGAGTATACTCGTACTTCTCCATAGTAAACGCTATAACGCACTGCATTCACGCAAATTTACATGCTGAAAGAGTCCAAAAACATAAATAGGGGAAGTCCTCACATTTTAAATGGAAATATGTACATACATATTTTAGAAGCTCGGTTAATACGCAGCATAGACGCGCGTACCTCGGATAATCAGATTCTTAGATTAGCTCGGTTAATCCGGAGCTCGGATAATCGCGACTCGGTTAATGGGGGTTCTACTGTATATATATATATATATATATATATATATATATATATATATATATATATATATATATATATATATATATATGTATATATATATATATATATATATATATATATATATATATATATATATATATATATATATATATATATATATATATATATATATATATATATATATATATATGTTTGTATATATTGATAAATTAGTAAAAATCATGGTAGATCGATAGAGAAATTAAGAACGAAGATTTAAAAAAAATCATTCAGATTGCTTGAAAATTGCAGCCAGGAAATGAATTTGGGTAAAAATTACGTATTCTCCCCATAGTGCGGCCCCAATGTCGACATCTCCCAGAAGAATTCTAGTCCACCAGTAAACATCTCACTACATTTATTAATTTAATTAATTAACTAGTGTTACATATATGTTGTTCATGTCATTATAGTGTACAACTACAATTAATTGGAGATAGTTGCAGAAAGATAGAGACCATATATTTATTGATATTAATGTAAAATTATTAAAGCTATTTAACTTAAATTTTCCAGAATTTTTCGTACGCAAGAATTGATATTCCTACAATCTGTTGGCAGCAAATTTCAGAGATTTTTTAAAACTACGGACGTAAAGGGTAAATATAAATACAATCTGTGACATATCGCCATTCGGGATTGATAAATTGATACCAGCCGCTACTTAGAAAGACAGAAAAATATATTCTGTATTTTATCCTAAATAACCAAAATGGTTTATTAATTTATATTGTACATCTATTGAATATAGTTAATTTATGCATTTATAAGATAAAATCGCCCTTGAAGCTGTGTCTGTACATTAATTGTGTTGGAAAAAGTTGATTGCTAGTTATTATTTAATACCTGTAGAGAGCAAGACAACCTTTTATAATTTTTCATTCTGTTTGTCGTGTGTTTGTGATCCGGCATCACCCTATAGCATCTAAAAGAAATTTTACATGAAGATTAAGTAGATCCGTAAAATTATTTCCTAGAAATCTTAAAAATAACATATAACTGCCCTCGTCTCACGTCCTTCTTTTATCTTTATTATAAAGTAGCCACGCCCGGGGCTCCGCTTGCGTAGACTTGATTCACTATTATCGTCACTGCTTATTCCTTATGTTACCTAACATAATAAAATATATCCTATAACCTGGCCAAAGAACATATGTATTTTATAAAAAAACACGTAAATCGGATAAGTAGTTCTTGGGTGCTAAGCGCACTAACGGACAGACAGAGAGACGTTGCGTTTTTATATATATATATATATATATATATATATATATATATATATATATATTATAGATTTTCTTTTGATAAATATTAAGTTAAGAATTAAAAAAAAAAACACGTTAATCGGATAAGTGGTTCTCGAATGATAAGCACACTCACGGACAGACAGACCGACAGAGAAAAGTTACGTTTTATATATATTATATAGATTATTATTATTATTTTATAACCTGGCCAGGGAACATATGTATAAATTAAAGAAAAAACACGTAAATCGGATAAGTGGTTCTCGAGTGATAAGCGCACTAAGGGACAGACAGACAGAGAGACGTTGCATTATATATATACATATATATATATATATATATATATATATATATATATATATATATATATATATATATATATATATATATATATACATATATATATATATATATATATATATATATATATATATATATATATATATATATATTGTATATATATATATATATATATATATATATATATATATATATATATATATATATATTTATATATTATAGAAGATTATAGATAACCTGGCCAGAGAGCAAATGTATGGATTAAATAAAAAACACGTAAATCGGATAAGTGGTTCTCGAATGATAAGCGCACTAACGGACAGACAAACATTGTATTTTATATATATTATAGAAGATTATAGATAACCTGGCCAGAGAACAAGCAAAAATTCTCGATGAATTTATCACATCGAAACAACAATCCTTTTTCCAATTTAAAGTCCGACAATTGCCTGATAGTGGGCAAAAGTGTGTAGAAAAGAAAAATAGTACTTTGAAGAGTTGTTTGTATTCCATTCTTTTTTTTATTTAAATTTACAAGATTGTTTGTCAAGAATTAAGTTGCATACCTAATATTTTTACTTTTCTTGCTAAAGGAAAAAAATCATAATCCTAGATTTTTGCTTTTCTTCACGTTTTAGAGGTCCTAGGTCACGAAAAACATAGTCATTTCCGTCCGTCTGTCTGTCTGTCTGTCGGTCTATCCGTCGAAGTGAGATATCAATTTCATCATCATCAATCCGGTTTTTTTTTTTTATAGCGTTCTTCGCCTTCCGGTTCCCAGTTTCCATCCTCTTCGATCTTCCCAATCTCTGGGTCATAGATTTCTCTCTGACATTGCCCTCTGAACACCTCCAAACCGTGTTGCTCTTGATCTCCCTCTTCTTCTCTTTTCGCTTGGTATCCACTTTAGAACCATCTTTGGTATTTCTTTCCACGTGGCCGTACCATATAAGTTGCCGTTGTTAAATTTCCTCAATAATCGTGGTTTTTAATTTCATTAAATCCTTCTAACTCTATCCATTCTTGACACTCCAGCCAATCTAACTCTATCCATTCTTGACACTCCAGCCAATCTTCGCCAGTAATCCATTTCGAATGCCCTTAGTTTCTGTTGCAATCGTTTCGTCAATGACCAAGTTTCACAACCGTATAACAGGATTCTGTTAAATACTGAATTATAAATGAGGTGCTTTCTCTCTGATGTTATGTTCTTCGACCACAAAACAGAGTTCAGGTATCTTTTGACCGCCTTTCCTTTACTTATTCTACTTAACACTTCTTTTTTCGTTCTACCTTCTTTACTTATGTTAGTTCCGAGATATATATACTCTTCACAAGCATCAATGACCTCACCGGTATTTAGAGTAAGGCTTCCCTGTTTTCCTCCTATACACAAATATTTAGTTTTCTTGCAGTTAACTGTTAAACTCCAGTTTTTATAATCTTCAAACAGTTTTCTTGTCATAAATTAAAGGTCTTCTTTGTCCTGAGCAATAACCACCTGATCATCGGCAAAATGTAGAGTATACAACGTTGTTTCGTCGATCAGCTGTATTCCCATACCTCCACATGCTCCTCGCCATCTCTCTAATACCTCATTCAGATAAATTTTGAATAACGTAGGAGAGAGACAACAGCCCTGTCTGACACCCTTTGTTAAAGAAAAATTTTCGGAGAGAATGTTTCCCAACTTTATTCGGGAACATGACTGGTCGTACAGCTGTTTTACTGCGGCGACTGATGTACTGTTTATGGTTGATCGTTCTAATATTTGCCATAGTTTTCTCACTGGGACGGTATCATACGCTTTAGTTAGGTCTACAAACAGTAAATGGAGCTCTCTTTTTTTTTTGTTTAATTGAATTACACTAAATATAGTGTCTACACACGCTCTAAAACCAGATTGTTCAATCTCGTGGGGACTATATTCATCCTCAACTATATTTCTTAAAATTTTTCGGTAGACTCGACTGAGGGTGCTAGTTACTGATATAAATCTTTTTCATACTTGATATATTCTAATACCTAATAAGGGGACGAGGCCTATAATTTTGAGCGATATCGCGTGGTATGTAATATGGTAATATTTCTTGGTTTTTTTTGTTGAGATAATAAACAAATATTTTGCATAAATATTTATAGTAAAACATAAAAGGGTGAAAGAGGTAGAGGAGGAGATTATGCGGGTTATTTCGAATACATAGCGGGTTTCGGTTTCGAGGTTTTTGGAGTCCAAGAATTCAAAAATTAGGTTATTTTTTATTATTTTCAGTTTTAACCCAAGAAGGGGTGAAAGTGGTGGGGGTCGTTAAATATTGTATAGTTTCTATAGTATTTTGAGAAGGTTTGCAGGTTTTTTAGGTTAATGTAACTTGTAAATTTTTTAGATTATACGAATATGAAAAAATTAAGTACTATTAGTTTTAATGGGGAAGAGGATGAAAAAAATGAAAAAATCTTGTATAGTTTCAGTAGTATTATAAAAGTTTTCAGGTTTTTTGGAGGGGGGAAGGGGCACATTTTTAAATATAGTCATTTATAATAAAACATATAAGGCGCCAAAGGGGTGGAGAAGGGAAGCAGAAGAGTAACTTCGCATTTTTTTTTTTTTTTTTCTAGCACACGTGCTGCAGGGAAGAAGTCCCTAAAGCGCTACAGGAGCGACACGTGTGCGGAAAAAGCGATTCACGTTGTTCTTGAATCGCTGTAAATTGTACTCGGTGGGGAAAACGCAGTCCTGGGCAAATTATTCCAAAGGGATGATGTTCTCCATATAAAAGACTGCTTGAAAAGCATTGTACGAGGAGTAACAAGCTGAACCTCATACGGATGTGAAGTATTAGCGCGACGTGTACTTCTAACATGCACCGCTCTGAGAGGAATTAAGCGGGCCATATCATTCGAACACTTTCCATGAAAATACTTCTAGAATAGGCTCAAGTCGCCAACCTGTCTTCGATGTTCCAGTCAAGGCCGCCGGTCAGTTCCGGGTCTCCAATCAGACGAACAGCTCTTCTCTGAACAGAATCCAACAAATGCAGTGTATGTTTGGGAGCGGAGCCCCAAACATGGGAGCAGTATTCCATAGTTGGTCGAATTTGAGCTTTGTAAAGAATTAACAGTTGTTGTGGAGTGTAAAGCTTTTTGGTTCGAAATAATATTCCCAACTTTTGAGAAGCTCTCCTTGCTATGCCTGCAACATGTTCATGCCAGGACATATTTGCTCCCAAATTAACGCCCAACAAATTGAGTGACGATGTCAGAGGAATGGAGTGCCCCGACATAACTATGTCGGGTTCAACAACGTTAACTTTTTTAGAAAAAACTGCCGCCTGGGTTTTGCCTTATTATAGCTCTTTTTCGGAGTTCTATCAGTCAAGGAATCGAAACATTACATTTTTTTTTCATTAGTTTCATTGTTAACATGAGAAAAAGGTGAAAGTGAGAGTCTTCGTTTGAATAGTCTTATAAGAATATTTCCTAGTTTTTGATTGAGATATTGGATATTTAATATTAAATATTTATTCTATAGAAAAATATATACAGGGTGAAAGAGATGCGGTAGGGGGCTAAAAGGGTGATTGCATAGATGTCGTAATATGCTTCCATTTCAGTGTTCTTGTTTTTTCATTATTTCTAATTTTAACAAAAAAAATGCATAGACGGGATTGAGATCTGATTACAGAGTAATTTGAAACAATGTTGGGTTGAATATAAAACAAGTTTTAGAAATACAAACAGTTAAGTTGACGAAAATGGACTTACGGAACAGCAGGTAAATTATTATATTAACTTTTCCTGCTAACAGAAAATATTGTATTACCCTCCGATATTTTTCTTTTTTCAGATCTTAGGGTTTTTAGATCACGAAAAACATATTGTTTTTCGTGATCTCGTGTTTAACCAATTTAACAATAAATGGTATTAAATATTGCAAAAATAATAATATAGCACCAAATCACAGAAAAGGTTTACTTTTTTTACACCTCAAGAGGTTTTTCTTAGCATACCTTACAATTTTTAGTGTTCTGTCCGTCTATCACACCCGATTCTCTCCGAATCTATTCGGCATAGAAAGTTGAAATTTGACACTAATATAGGAAATGATGGCCTCATCAGAGCCGGGTAATTTTAAAAGTTAAATTTTGACTTAAGGGGTTAGTTTTGGGGAGTGATATCGAAAGTGAAAAAAAATGTTTTTACCAGGTCATCGAGTGGGGTGTCAAATGAAAGAGAGTTAAAAATATACATAATGTAATATTTGCGCACACCTTTCTTTACATAAATTTTAAAAAAATGAGAAAATGATAAAAAAATTTTGAACAAGTTCTGGAATATTCTCCACAGGGTGTCGATTAAACGAAAATTATCACGAGTGCATTACCTATAATAATTTGTCTGGTATATAAGTATATAGTTTTCAGTAAAGAACGGGAAAAAACTTTGTTGAAAAATCATTCGGGATGTGTTTTGTAAAGTTATATTATATTATATTTTGTTCGATGTGATTTTAAAAGAGGAGATTATAGTTTTTTAATCATTAAATACCTTTTTGATTATTTAAACAAGGTAATATTTTTTTTAGTGTTCCGTACGGAGCACTTATAAGGTCACTTCGGTGTCTGTCTGCCACACCCGATTTTCTCCGAAACTATTTGACATAGAAAGTTGAAATTTGGTACTAATATAGGAACTGCTGGCCTCCTCAGAGCCGGGTAGTCTTGAAAGTTAAATTTTGACTTAGGGGGTTAGTTTTGGGGGGTGAAATCGGAAGTGAAAAAAATTTTTACTAGGTCATCGAGTGTGGTTTCAAATGAAAGCTTGTAAAAACACGAGTAATATATATATATATATATATATATATATATATATATATATATATATATATATATATATATATATATATATATATATATATATATATATATATATATATATATATATATATATATATATATATATATATATATATATATATATATATATATATATATATATATATATATATATATATATATATATATATATATATATATATATATATATATATATATATATATATATATGTATATATATATAATAAATATATATATATATATATATATATATATATATATATATATATATGTATATATAATATAATACTTTTCTTTGTATGATTTTTAAAAAAATCGCGAAAATCACTGCCCCCCCCACCCTTATCTCAAAAAGTACTGATCAAAAAATTTTGAAAAAATTCTGAAATATTCTCCACGGGGTATACATTGAACGAAAATTATCACGAGTGCATGACCTTACATAATTTATCTGGTATATAAAAAGACAAAAAATTCAAGGTCATCAGTTTTCAGTAAAGATTGGAAACAAACTTTGTTGAAAACTCATTTGGGGTGTGTTTTGTGAAGTGACTGATCATTTTATATCTCCATAACAATTTTTTTTATTTTAAACTAGCCGGGCCCGCGGCTCCGCTCGCGTGGACTTGATTCACTACTATCGTCACTGCTTATTCCTTATGTTACCCAACGTAATAAAATATCTCCCATTATTTCTCCTTATCTCCCAATATTTCTCCTTATCTCCCATTATCTCTACATAATTTCCATTATCTAGGCTTATCTCTGCTCATCTCCCATTATTTCTCCTTATCTCCCATTATTTCTCCTTATCTCCCATTATCTCACCTTATTTCCCATTATCTAGGCTTATCTCGACTTATCTCCCATTATTTATACTTATCTCACATTATCTCACCTTATCTCCCATTATTGAGGCTTATCGCGACTTATCTTCCATTATTTCTTCTAATCTCTCATTATCTCACCTTATCTCCCATTATCTAGGCTTATATCGAATTATATAGAACATATGTATAAATTTATAAAAACACGTAAATCGGATAAGTGGTTCTCGAGTGATAAGCGCACTAACGGACAAACAGACAGACAGAGACGTTGCATTTTTATATATATATATTGTATTCTTTGCTACATGATATTGTTCCATATTTAATGCTTTAGGGAGTGTATTGCAAGAGAACGCGCTAGCGGCAAGCTTTTCTCCGACTTGATTCACTATTGTCGCGACTGCTTATTCCTTATGTCACCTAATAAAATATATCCTATAACCTGGCCAGAGAACATACGTATGTTTAAAAAAAAGGCATGTAAATCGGATAAGTGGTTCTCCAGTGATAAGCACACTAACGGACGGACAGACAGACAGACAGACGGACAGAGGGACATTGCATTTTATATATATTATAGATATTCTCTGCTACATAATATTGTTCCATATTTAATGGTTTGGACTGTGTATTGCAAGAGAACGCGCTAGCGGCAAACTTTGTCCGACTTCATTTACTATTATTGTCACTGCTCATTCCTTATGCTACCTATCGTAATAAAATATAGCCTATAACCTGGCCGGAGAACACATGTATGTTTTAAAAAAAAAAAAGTACGAAAATCGGATAAGTGGTTCTCCAGTGATAAGCGCACTAACGGACAGACAGACAGACAGAGATACGTTGCATTTTATATATATTACAGATGTAATAAAATATATACCTATAACCTGGTCAGAGAACATATGTATGAATTTAAAAATCACGTAAATCGGATAAGTGGTTCTCGAGGGATAAGCGCATTAACGGACAGACAGACCGACAGACAAACATTGCATTTTATATATATTATAGATATAGATTATTATTGTAATTATTATTATATAACCCAGCCAAAGAATATATGTATGAATTTAAAAAAAGATAGGTAAATCGGATAAGTGGTTCCCGCGTGATAAACGCACTAATGGACAGACAGACAGAGAGACATTGCATTTTATATATATTATAGATTACAGATATTCTTTGCTATATAATATTGTTCCATATTTAATGGTTTAGGCTGTGTATTGCAATGGCACGCGCTAGCGGCATACTTATTTCCGACATCATTCGCTATTTTACGTCACTGCTCATTCCTTATGCTACCTGTCGTAATAAAATATAGCCTATAACCTGGCCAGAGAACATATGTATGTTTTAGAAAAAAAAGTACGTAAATCGGATAAGTGGTTCTTCAGTGATAGGCGCACTAACCGACAGACAGACAGAGAGACAGACAGACAGAGAAACGTTGCATTTTATATATATTATAGAAGCAATCAACATACGGAACACTAATTGCGTAATTTCAACTTGCACTTGACCGCTTATTTTTTTATTAATATTTCACTATAAATTGAGTTTTATTTTAGTGTGAAATAGTCAAATCTAGTGTTTATTTTAGAATTGTATATTTGCAAGGAAAGTACTGAGTAAATCGTTTTTTACCAATCTTTTTAACAAATAAAGACATTTTTAATACATAACCTGTAATGATCTTTTCTTTTACAATTCCTGTTCTTTTTTATTGGGATATTTTGCTTCAGAGACCCAACTCGTTACCAGATAATCTGGGTCTACGACTTCACACATTACTTTGAGATATAGACGACATAATAAAAGAATGTTTTTGCACCGACAAGAAAACGCGGTACAAATAGCACAGAGAAACCAAAGTAAAGAAAGGATTTTGACAAGGTTGTGACTGATATTTATTCGCTTGACTTACACCAAAAGGCTACATTTTCGCTTTTGTGCACAGTGAGGTATTCAAAGGATTATTTGGGCCTTACATAATAACAGACACACAGCAACAACAATGATTTTTCATTCATTCCTTGCCGCAGGCTTTGTGGTAAACCGATCTGTAATCTAGTGTGTAAATATGTGTAACTCGATCCTAGGACAGATAAGGATAAATACTTTTTAACACGTTCAAAAAGGGGTTTAAGCTTTACTTAACGCTTGGCAATAGATATTATACCTGAAAATGTGGTTTTCTATAATAATACATAACAAATCTATACATATAATATAATCGTAACGAAAACTGTATCTGTTCATTGACCATGTTTTCGAAAAACAAGTAAATACAGTCGGTCAAGTAAAAACGTGTCCGCGATAATTCATTTTTGGTAGATACGATTCTAACGATTCAACAAAAAATCGATAGAAGGAACCTTTATCTACGACGCATTTTAGTAAAAGTATCAGTTGATTTCGAACTTTCGTCGAAATCATGTAAAATCCAAAATGAGTCACTTGTTTGTGCGTCGGTTCGAGGCAGTCTGTTGCATCCAAAGTGACCTAAAATGACATATTCCGCGGTCGCTAAATATATTAAAAAGTCGGTGTCGTCTGTGAAGAAGTGGGTAAATCATTTTAACGAGACGAAAAACGTCGACGACTTGCCAAAACGTGGCTCGCTAAGCAAAGTCACTCCAAAAGTCGAAAAACGAATCGTGTCTTTGTTTTCACGGGACCCGAAATTGACGCTGCATCAAGGAGCGACAAAATTAAGAAATGTGCCCCTTGAGACCACTCGACAACATCTTCGTGCTCATAATGTCAAATTCAGAAGCACGTTGAAGAAACCTTTGCTGGGCGAAAAACACGCCGTGAAGCTGCTCGCTTGGGAACACGATAAGATATGTTAGGAATGTGAAATCTTTGGCACAATGACACTATTCAGTATATATCACCACTACACCAAACGCTTTATTTTTGCACTCGACGTGTGTTTCAATCAATTGTTATTTTTAATATTTAAAATATCTAGAAAAGGCTGTTGCCCTTTGTTCTCAATTTCGTAAGTGAATTTCATGGAATCATATCTGCTATTTAATTTGGAGCCACAATAATCTATATTTGCTTTCTTTATATCAAAAATCGCCTTTTCTAGATATTTTAATTATTAAAAGATATAGTAGGGTAGAATTTGATATCTATAGAAAGGACACAGTAACAGATAGATATATTTCTAATGATTCATTTCATTGCAAACAACACAAATTAGCCCCATTACATTTTTTAGTTTATCGTTTGGTCACTTTTCCTCTAACTAGAGTAAACTTCAATAATGAAAGGAATCGTATTAGAAATATAATTAGAGTTAATGGTTATGACGATGACTTAGTAAATTGGTTAATAAATAGACCTAAGTTCAGGTTAAATATTCAGAATTCCACCTTTTTTACATGCGAAGAAAATAAGACCAAGTATGTCTCCATATCATATAATCCGAAATATAGCAAGGGACTCAATAAGGTATTTAAGAAGGTAGGCCTCACCTCAGTCTATAAGTCATCAGACAATCTGAGGAATATTTTAGGAAATCTCAAAGATAAGATTCATAATGGTGAGAAAAGTGGAATTTATGAAATTAGTTGTAATGATTGAGACAAAAAGTATGTTGGGCAAACAGAAAGGGCAATTAAAACACAATTTAAAGAACATTTAGCACATTTAAAATACAGTAGAACAAAAAAGTTTAGCATTCCTGAACATCCCTTGAAGCTGATCATACTGTAACATTAGATAATCCAAGATTAATTACAAATGTATCTGATAGAAGATTGTTGGACGCATACGAAAGTATGGAATTTATAAAATGTAAAAGTAGTTTAAATAAGGACAGAGGGCCCATTCCTTATAGCTCCGTCTACTGGTTACTAGACCGGAACTGATGGCCTTGTCTATGCCATTAGTTCCGCCTGAGTAATTCAGGTGTTAGGCTAAATATAAATAGGGTAGATTTGTAGTTTAGCTTTAGTCAATCATCGCTCCTGATGACGCTAACATGTTAAGCGGGATGCGCGTCGAGTGCAAAAATAAAGTGTTTGGAGTAGTGGTGATATATACTGAGTAGTATACTAAGATACTAGAGTGGCCCTCACAATCGCAGGACTCCAACCTATTGAAAACATTTGGTCCCTTGTAAAGAGAAAGCTCAGAGGAAAGACTCAAAGGACTTTGACCCAGTTGTCTCGCGAGATTCGAAAAACTTGCAGAGTATGCAGAAAATCTCGTCGACAGTACGCCTCGAAGATGCCAGGCAATTATGGATGCAGGAGGCGATTAGACAACTTACTAAGGTAATTGCGCCTTTATTAGCACACCATAGAACACATTGATGGCAAAAAATGTTCCCGTAACATATTTTTTCAAGAATAAGCTCGTATTCTTGAAAAAAATATGTGTAAAGTTCTTACTTGACAGATTGTATAATTGCGTCAAGCAGTTCTCGAAACACATTTTTTTCAAAAATACGAGCGGTCATGGTCTTACTTGACAAAGTGTATTAGTAGATTATTTCTCTATTTGTGTCAGTTTGTCGGTTATCACAACAAAACTGCTAATCTGATCTATATTTTATCCCAAAAATATATACAGGATGTGTCACAAAAACAGACAGTTATAGTTATTGATTAAGAGGACATCGAGCAGAACATATTTTAAAATGATAAACTTCCGTATACTCGTATACCAGTTACATATTATTTATAGTTTTATTTTTATAACGTGTGTCAAAGGTAGTACAACAATTTTTTGAGTGGTACATAAACTTAGAGCATCGAATTATTTTCAAAAACCATATAGGAACTTGAAGGCAAAAAAAAAGCTCAGAGCAAAGACTCTGAAGACTTTGACTCAGTTGTCGCGCGAGATTCGAAAAATTTGAAGATCATTACAGGAAATCTCGTCGACAGAATGCCTCGAAGATGCCAAATTATTGATGCACGTACTAAGATAATTGCGCCATTTTTAGCACACCAAAGCATACATTGATGGCAAAAAATTTTCTCGAAGCACATTTTTTCAAGAATGCCAGCGGTCACGTTCTTGACATCTGTATATGCCCTAATAATATGATTACATTACTTCATGTTTTAAAAAATTTGTAGGTATTGTGTAGGAAAGGGCGAAAATGAATTTGACCTATTGATTGTTAATGGCAACACACCTATCGATAATATTAACTTACCGATGTATCGGTAGTTATCAATATGTCGGGGGCCATCGATATATCTGTAACTGTCGATAGTAATTATTCAAAAATCGATGACGGAAGCTTCCAAGAAAAAGAGTCCCCCTCTTCTAATATAAGTTGATCACCTTCTAAAATTAATGATTGTGGAGTGGTGACTAATGATATATCAATAATTATCGATATATGCCTACCGATGCCTATCGATATATCAAAAAAAAAAATTTCTAGTATAGAGCACTCGGCCGATAACTAATCAAAGGTGATAATTAAAATATATTTGATCAATAGTCCTCACGTGAAAGGTAAATCTTAAACCGTACATTTAACCTTAAGACAAAAAGTCTAAACCTTAAGTATTTAACAAAATTTTAAACATGAGTACTGAATTATAATACTTGTACTAAGTTAGTAGGATTTTATCATGGTTAATCTGTTTATCGCATACTTCTTCCCACCAAATTAATTTTTTGTAAAAAATTCAAAAAGTTTATAAAAAGAGCTCGGGTCGCAAATTCGCCATATTTGAGTGTAATCTTTCGACCAGACTATACTATTGACTTTTTAAACGGGTAACTAACTTTGTAGTTAAGTTTTTTTTGTGGTTTTAATGTAAATTTAGTCTTAAGTTAAAAATTTAGATAGTTTTTACTTTGTCATAATCGTTAGCGATTATTTTAATAAATAATAAAAATCCACATAATCTTTCTTGCCTAGAAACATCTTAAATTTAATAACCGGTCCAGTGCAAGTTGAACTTGCGCAATTAGTGTTCCGTACGTTAATTGCTTTTAAAATAAAAAATGTTGTAACGGAAGTATAAAATGATCAGTGACTTCACTTATAAAAACACACCCCAAATGAGTTTTCAACAAAGTTTCTTTCTAATCTTTACTGAAAATTGATGACCTTGAAATTTCTGTTTTTTTTATATACCAGATAAATTATTGAAGGTAATGTACTCGTGATAATTTTCGTTCAATCTACACGCCGTGGAGAATATTCCAGAATTTTTTCCAAATATTTTGATAAGTACTTTTCGAGATAAGGCGGGTGGACAGCAATTTTTCGCGATTTTTTTAAAATAATACAAAGAAAAGTGCGCGCAAGTATTACATTATATATATATTTTTTACTCGTATTTTCACAAGCTTTCATTTAACACCACACTCGATTACCTAGTAAAAATTTTTTTTTTCACTTCCGATTTCACCCCCCAAAACTAACCCCTTAAGTCAAAATTTAACTTTCAAAACTACATGGCTCTGATGAGGCCATCAATTCCTATATTATTACCAAATTTCAACTTTCTATAACAAACAGTTTCGGAGAAAATCGGGTGTGACAGACAGACAGACGGACAAACAGACGGACAGACAAACACCGAAGTCATCTTATAAGTGTTCCGTACGGAACACTAAAAATGATATGACGAGAGGGGAATCATTAATATTCTTATTTTTATCGTTATTAAACTTATGGGAAAATGTTTTATTATTCTTTTTTTAACTCCTGGCCTTCATCTAAGCAACAAAACATAACGTATAAAAACTGAAATACTTAAAAAAAATTTTACACAATAAATGTAAAACAAACAAGAAAAAAATCTTAACTTAATTTTTTCCTAAATGTGTGGTTACAAAGATAATTAATGCTAAAAATCGAAAATTTTCTTTCTTTCTTTGGTCCTACTAACCTCGGAAAACAAAAATTTTAAATTGTTTCTGCTTTGCTATTTTTGAGGTACCTCTCTAAATTTCTCTAAAACCTATCTCTAGCAAATTAGCATGCTAACATTTTTTCAAAATTAACAGTAAAAAGAGTAGCAGCTTACCAAGCAGACTCTTTGGCGGACACTATGTAAGTGTAATACTGTGAGTAGGATAAAATAATAAAAATGGTCCGTTTATTATTCTTTTAAAAGATACCCTTAGAAACTAACAAAAATTTCCTTTTTAACTTAGTGCGTTAATTTTAAGATTACCTCGACTTAATTCCAAATTTATCTTAAATCTAATATACATAATTGTATATAATCATATATTTTACAGAACTGTTTCATTGAATGTTCATACACTGAACAGATTAGATTATATATATATATATATATATATATATATATATATATATATATATATATATATATATATATATATATATATATATATATATATATATATATATATATATATATATATATATATATATATATATATATATATATATATATAATATATATATATATATATATATTATATATATATATATATATATATATATATATATGTATATATATATATATATATATATATATATATATATATATATATATATAATCATATATTTTACAGAAATGTTTCAGTGAAAGAATGTTCATACACTACAAAATCAACGTACCGGTTTTGTGTTCTAACATAAAGTATATATTTTTTTAGATAACTGCACTCACAGAATTTCGACAATATGCCTAGTGGCTGCGGACCTTGTGGGCCGTGTGGACCTTGTAGACCAGCAACAAAAAAATCGTCTAAAAAAGACACCAGAAAGTCCAAAACCAAGAAATTGATCGTCAAAAAAAAAAGACCCTCTCGAAAATCTAGTGGATGTTCTAGTGCTAAAACCACCAAGGTAAATGCTTGTTATTTTAACTTAAAATTTTAAGTATGTTATACTAATTGGCTTGTACTTGTCGTCTTTTCAAAGTTTTTGGAGTTGGAAAAATTGGAAAATTATTTTATATTGTTTCAGTACTTTCAGTTAATTAAGATCAAAAACATTTTTAATTTTAATTCAATTTATTAATGGGCCATTTTCAAGGTTATAGTAGTCGATGTACATTTGTTGTATATGACAGAAACAGTAGGTAGAGAGAAATTTCAGGTTTCAGTTGTAAATGTCTCCAAAGGTATTCCTCTGCTTAACTTTTGTTGTGATTAATATTTTACCCTAAAGTACTTATTATTTACAATATCGACTTGTAAGTGTTTGAATTAAATTATTCTTTAGCCTAGGAAAGTCAAGATCAGTACTTACAGTCTGAAAAGTAAGAACGTCTCGGCGATAATTCATTTTTGGTAGATGCGATTCTAGCTATTCAACAAAAAATCGACAGAGGGAACCTTTGTCTACGACGCATTTTAGTAAAGGTATCAGTCGATTCCGAATTTTCGTCGAAATCAAGTAAAATCCAAAATGAGTCACTTGTTTACGCGTCGGTTCGAGGCAGTCTCTCTTTGTTCCCATCCAAAGGGGCCGAAAATGACACATTCCGCGGACGCTAAATATATTAGAAAGTCGGTGTCGTGGGTGGGTAAATTTTTTTTTGTAACGAGACGAAAAATATCGACGACTTGCCAAAACATGGCTCGATAGACAAAGTCACTCCGAAATTCGAAAAATGAATAGTGTCTTGTTTTCACGGGACCCGAAATTCACGCTGCGTCGAGGAGCGGTAAAATTAACAAAATCCGGTTTGAATGTGTCCCATGAGACCATTCGACAACATCTTCGTGCTCATGATGTCAAATTCACTTCACATTCAGCACGTTGAAGAAACCTTTGCTAGGCAAAACTGACGTAGCAAAACGGCTCGCTTGGGCCCGCGATAAGATACTAGAGTGGCCCTCACAATCGCCGCACGCCAACCCTATGGAAAGTTTTTGGTCCCTTGTAAAGTAACTCTGAGGGCTTTGACTCAGTTATCTTGCGAAATTCGAAAAATTCCTCGACAACATACTTCCAAGATACCAGGCGATTATTTGACAGACTGTATTTTAGAACTACGTGTTTGCGGGGGAAGTACCGGATAAATCACTTTACCACCGATCTTGAACTGAAACATGGAACCTCAAAATTTTTATGTTGTAGTTGGCATCTCTACTTAAAACAGTTTTGAGATTACGCTTACTGGAAGTATGATTTTGCTTTATAAAAGATCACTAAAAGAGTTGTTTTTGCAACAAAATCTCAAAACACCGACACTTGGTAGAATAACAAACCATCGAATATACTTAATTCATTCACAGAATTGATCACGAAACTTGACATGAAAGACCCTAAGAACCCAATTTATTGATCGATAGATCGAGCTATTTATAGTTCACTAAATTTTTTCATGTTTAATGAAAAAATTTTCTTTAAATTATTAGTCAATAAATCGGGGAATTAGGTCTTGTTTACATTTCTTCGTCAATTTTGGGGATAAATTAAGCATATTTGATATTTTCAATCTTCCAACTGCTGGGTATATTAATGTTTTAAATTTCTGTTATCTAATATTTTTAGTGCTTGTTTATAAAGTACCCAATGTCAAAGTTACACTCTCAGTGAACCTAAACTCAAAATTGATTTAAGCAAAAATGCCGATCACAATCTAAAACTTTGGAAGTTCGATGTTTTAGTCAGTATTTCTAAAAGTTAAATATAATTTATTTATAAAATACTGTAATATTTTCATAGAAAAACCGGCCAAGTACAAGTTTGACTTGCGCAATTAATGTTCCGTCCGTTGAATGCTTTTAAAATACAGATTTTTGTTACGAAGGTACAAAATGGCCAATGAGTTCACCAAAACACACCCCAAACGAGTTTTCTACAAAGTTTTTTTCCGATCTTTAGTGAAAACTGATGACCTAGAAATACTTGTTTTTTTTATATACCAAATAAATTATTAAAGGTAACGCACTCGTGATAATTTTCGTTCAATCTACATCCTGTGGAGAATATTCCAGAATATTTTTCAAAATTTTTTGAACAGTACTTTTCGAGATAAGGGGGGACAGCGATTTTTCGCAATTTTTTAAAAATAATGTTGGAAAGTGTGTGCAAGTTTACATTATACATATTTTTGAAGTCGTGTTTTTACAACATTTCATTTGACACCCCACTTGACTACTGATTTTTTTCACTTCTAATTTCACCATCCAAAACTAACCCTTAAGTCAAAATTTAACTTTCAAAACTACACGGCTCTGATGAGGCCACCAATTCCTATATTAGTGCCAAATTTTAACTTTCTATGTCAAATAGTTTCGGAGAAAATAGGGTGTGACGGACAAACAGACAGACACCGAAGTGATCTTATAAGTGTTCCGTACGGAACACTAAAAAGGTTTTTTACTTTTCTAAATTGAGTGAAGACAAGTCCTTGTAAAATCTGCTGAAGGACAAGGAATTGTTTTTTGTATATGTTAAAAATATTTTGACCTGGACCAACTTGTAGACATCCCTACAAATTTTCTTAAAAATACATATGTTTTATTTAAGGCCCCAGCCAAAAAGAGCACAAACCGCCGCAGCAGAGGTACTTGCTGTGACCATTCATCTTCAGACTATTCAAGTGACTACTCTGATAGCTGTAGCTGCTCAAGTGATTGCTCTTGTACTGATTGCTACGACTCTGACAGCTATTCCAGCGACGACTGTGGCTATTCCAAATCCTACAAGGCACGGAGCTGCTGCAAACGTTAGTATTCTTCGGTGGCACGGTAAGAAACTGCGTACGCATTTGCTCCTAGACTACTGTATGAAGATGCTGGACATCGCAACACGTTTAGTCGCATAAACCCTGTTTTGTATACAGTTTTTATAATTTATTATTATTTAGGTAAGACGTAGATATTTATTTTATTATTAACATTATTTAAGAGTAGTTGCTGGATTCATCTAATTTTATTTTTACTTCTTATTATAAATTTGTGCTTTTGAACATATGTGTTAGTTTTGTTTTATATACTCTAAGTTTATTATATTTTACGTGTAAGTATTTAGCTACTAGCGACACATTGTAATATTTTAATTTCAGTTTTGTTTTTGAATGTTTTTTTTATTAATGTGTAATATGCGACGTTCATACAACTTTCCTTTATATCGGTATAAACTATAGTTAAAACGAAACTGGAGATTATTCTTGTCACTAATTTCTTTTTCTATTTGTCTGTAATATTTTATAATTAACAATTTAATGTGATATTATATTACAATGACGTTAATCTACTGGAACCAGTTTAAATATTTTTCTGCTTTATTTTTTTGTAGTGTATTTTTGGTGTTCGTATATTTTAGACTAATAATGATTTATTATAGACGTTAAATTGTGTACTTTTAATAATGTTGATTTGTAATATGATGTGATATAATTTGGAAATAAAATTATTTAAAAAATCTAGTGTTTCATGATTTATTATCAATCAAATCCACTTGAAAATTTATATGCCTACATCTTTTATTTAGCTGGTGTTAGTTAAAAAACTAAAACAAAAAGGAATTTTAAATTGCATTATTTAATAATTTCACCACCATACCACCACTCACACGGCCAGATAATTCTATTGCAACGACACCTGTTGAGAAAGCGAACTTATTGGCTGAACTCTTTGCTTCAGATTCTACTGTCGATTTCCAAGGAAAAACGCCACCTACTATTCCCATAGTGCAGTCAAGGATGCCCGATATTGTCTTCAGACAGCGTATCATAAAACATATTTTAATGAAGCTAGACACCAAAAAAGCTTCTGGCGCTGACGGAATACCTGCCATAGTTCTTAAAAACTGTGCAAGAGAACTAACACCAGTTTTCTGAAGACTTTTCAACCTATCCTACAGAAAGGGAAAACTTCCTTCCTGCTGGAAATGTGCCACAGTTCAGCCGATACTAAAAAAGGCAAGAAGACCTTGCCAAATAACTACCGACCAATCGCACTGCTTTCAATATTTCAATAGTATCAAAAGTCAAGGAAAAGGCTATCAATCAGCATCTTCTAAAATATCTTGAAGGATTCAACATTATTAGCGATCACCAATATGGCTTTCGTAAACATAAATCAACTGATCTTCTGACTTATGTAACACATATTTGGAACAACACAATTGAACACTTTGGAGAATCTCGAGCGGTTGCACTTGACATATCCAAGGCATTCGACCGTGTTTGGCACGATGGGATGTTGGCTAAGCTACGCTCTGAAAAGTTCTGGATGTGACTCTCATATTTCCTCAGAGAGCGTTCTTTACGAGTGGGAGTCGACGGATTTCTTTCTAACACCTTCACTATCAACGCCGCTGTACCCCCAGGCTCCATATTGTCTCCTACTCTCTTTCTCATTTACAATAACGATCTGCTGGAAAAGACCTAGAATCCAATCTACAGCTTTGCAGATGATAGTACGCTTATCTCTTCATTCACTTTGAACGCTCGGACATCGGCTACTCAGACGAATATCCGCAGACAGCAGGAAGTCATTCAACTTAACAAAGACCTGGAAGAAATTCTATCTTGGAGTGACAGTAACCAAGTGGAATTTAACGCTACAAAAACCCAGGCGGCAGTTTTTTCTAAAAAAGTTAACGTTGCTGAACCCGACATAGTTGTGTCGGGGCACTCCATTCTCTCCATCGTCACTCAAATTGACGGGCGTTAATTTGGGAGCAAATATGTGCTGGCATGAACATGTTGCAGGCATAGCAAGGAGAGCTTCTCAAAAGTTGGGAATATTATTTCGAACCAGAAAGCTTTGCACTCCACAACAACTGTTAATTCTTTATAAAGCTCAAATTCGACCAACTATGGAATATTGCTCTCATGTTTGGGGCTCCGCTCCCAAACATACACTGCATTTGTTGGATTCTATTCAAAGAAGAGACGTCGAAGAACGGTTGGCGACTTGATACTATTCTACAAGTATTTTCTTGGAAAATGTTCGAAGGATGTGGTCCGCTTAATTCCTCCCAGAGCGGTGCATGTTAGAAGTACACGTCGCGCTAACACTTCACATCCATGTGAGGTTCAGCTTGTTACTCCTTGTACAACGCTTTTCAAGCAGTCTTTTATATCCCTTTGGAATAATTTGCCCAGGACTGTGTTTCCCACCGAGTACAATTTACAGCGATTCACGAACAACGTGAATCGCTTTCTCCGCACACGTATCGCTCCTGTACCGTAACTACTATAATATTAGGTATTGTAAATTCTGATTGTTTTCATCAATATCTGTAAAAAATAATACTTAGCCCCAGAATATTTTTTATTATTATTGGCACTTGTAATATCCCTAATTTCCCCCCATATCCCAAAACAGAACAAAGTTCTGTCTTGGGCCCAACACTAATTCTTATATATAGTCCATAATGAGGAGGAACAAAATAATGTGGAAACCACGTGGGATAGATCTAGAGACATACTGAGAGAAACACAGGAGAGTAAGCTAAAAGAGGATAGAAGAAGAAAGAAACTAAACTGGATGATTGATGGCATTTTAGACCTTATGGATGAGAGACGCAAATACAAGAATAGAAACGAGGATAATATAAGACGTAGAATAAGACAAGTAAAGGCAGACTGGCACATTATGAAATGTAAAGAGATTGAACACTATGAGGTAGAGCCAGACTTGTTAATTTACATAAAAAACTGAAGGAGGTTAACGGCAATGAAAACCCGAGTACAATCCTCTATCTGAAAGATCGAAAAGGACACAAAATAACAGATATAATACAACAGCTCGAGGTATGAAAGGATTACCTTACAGAAGTGTTGGATTATGAGAGATCTGAATGTGACATGATTAATGCTACGTCAGGCCCACCAATTACTAAAGACGAAGTGATACTAGCAATAAAGCTAACAAAAAATGGAAAAACAGTTGGATCGGACCAAGTGGACACTCAAATTTTAAAACTATTGGGTAATATAAGAATAACAGCCCTGACAAAACTTTTCAACGCCATTAATGAGACCAGAATACTACCGACTGATTGGCTGAAATCAACATGTCTCATGATCCCAAAAAAGAACAGAGCAACCAATTGTAGTGAACATCGAACAGTTAGTCTCATGAGCCATGTTTTAAAAACATTTTTAAGAGTGATGCATGGCAAGATATATAATAAACTTGAAAAAAGAATTGGAAATAGTCAATTTGGTTTTCGAAACGGATTAGGGACTAGAGAGGCACTGTTTGCTATCCGTGTGTTGATCCAGAGATGTCCCGATGTCAACCAAAAAGTGTGCCTTTGTTCAACTGATTTTGAAAAAGCCTTTGACAAGGTACACCACGAAAAACTTCTAGAGATTTTAAAAACGACTGGTATAGATGACAAAGTCATTCGTATCGTCGTCAATTTGTACTGGGATCAGACAGCTGGAGTACGGTTCAACTATCAGACGAAATTAAAATCAAGCGGGGAGTGCATCAGGGTTGTATTCTATCACCCTTGTTGTTCAATCTCTATTCGGAGATCATATTCAATGAAGCACTTACTGGTACCACTGAAGGAATCAACATCAACGGCGTTAACATAAATATCATCACATACATCGATGATACATTAATTGTCACTCATAACGGACAAGATCTACAAAAACTGATGGATAAAATAACTGACACTTGTATACAGTTTGGTTTAAGACTCAATGCAAATAAAACAAAATATATGATTATAAGTAAAGAATCTAATATTGAAGACAGTGGTATAATAGTCAGTAGCACAAAGATAGAGAGAGTTGAAAAATAATGTATCTCGATAGCAGTATCAACCACCACTGGGACCCGACTGTGGAAGTCCACATTCGAATAGAGAAGGCCTGAGCCGCATTTACGGAGAACAAAAAAATCTTAACTAGTCACGACCTATCATTGAAACTACGGATGAAAATGGTAGGCTGCTATGTCTTTTCGGTTCTATTGTACGGCATGGAAGGTGGACGCTAACTGAAGAAAGGCTTAAATGTTTGGAGACATTCGAGATGTGGGTGTATCGACGAGTGTTGGAGACCAGTTGGATGGACAGAATTATTAACAACAGCGTTCTCACTCGCATGGACAAGGAGGTGGTCACGACCATCAAGCGACGCAAATTAGAATGTTTTGGCCACATTTTGAGACATCCAGAAAAATACAAAGTCTTGCATCTGATTATAAAAGGAAAGGTTCCAGGCAGACGTGGTCCAATCGTGATTGAAAAATTTGAGGTAGTGGTACGGAAAGTCTACGGTTCAACTCCTCCGAACCGAGCCTCATCAACATGATAGCCAACATGATAACCAACGTTCGTTGAATGGTCACGGTACCCGAAGAAGAAAAAGAAGTACATAATGAATCTTCACTGCTGCCCCCCACATACACCTAGCCTTATTTTCAGAATATACCACACTATTCACATTGTGCCGGATATAAAAACTACCCTAGAAAGTTCACACGCTACTCTTGAATAAGGCAAAATATGGTTTAGTTAAAGGAACCTTGTATAACAAATAATCGGCCAAGTGCAAGTCGAATTTGCGCAATTAGTGTTCTGTGCGTTGATTGCTTTTAAAATAAAAAAATTTGTTACGGAGGTATAAAATGATCGATGACTTCACAAAAGACACCCCAAATGAGTTTTCAACAAAGTTTGTTTCCGATCTTTGTTGAAAACTGATGCCTTGAAATTTTTGGTTTTTTTTATATACCAGATAAATTATTAAAGGTAATGCACTCGTGATAATTTTCGTTCAATCTACACTCCGTAGAGATTATTTCAGAATTTTATCCAAATTTTCAGTAGTTTTTTTTTTTAAATAATACAGAGGAAAGTGTGCGCAAGTATTACATATATAGCATCATATATTTTTGAACGCGGGTTTTAACAAGCTTTCATTTGACACTCCACTCGATGGCTTAGTAATTTTTTTTTCACTTCCTGATTTCATCCCCCAAATACTAACCCTTTAAGTCAAAATTTAACTTTCAAAACTACACGGCTCTGATGGGACCATCAATTCCTACATTAATGCCCAATTTCAACTTTCTATGTCAAATAGTTTCTGAGAAAATCGAGTGTGACAGACGGACAGACAAACAGACAGGCATCGAAGTGATCTTATTAGTGTTCCGTACGGAACACAAAAAAATAGGAATTTTCTAAATGACCTATCAAAGATATTGGAAATGGTGAATGAGCCAGAATTCTCGCAATACTCCTAGATCCAAAGTTAAACTCATAACGGTCATCCAGTTTTTAACGTTTTATAAAATATATATGTGACACGTTTTCCTAAGACTATCGCATCTCAGTTCTCACTGCAGATTCTTGATGGATTTGTCTCCGTTACTTTGTGACAGAACATTACAAATAAAGGGTGTCACAAAATGACTTGACATTTTAAATTGCACGCCATTTTTTTTGTGGCGAACATAGAGTACCAATCTTTGACAACTGCATCAGGAAGAATTGCACGGTCAGGTCACGCATAGAAATTGTGAAAATACAATTCACTACAAGATGGTGAAAATTTTGCAGAGACAGTTCGAAAAGTCCACACGTCTTCTGGTCATCATAACGCACCATCTCGTAACACTGTGGTGCAGCTAATCAAAAAATTTGAGGTAAGTGATTCAATTCTGACCGTAAAAAACATTGCCGTCCTTGTACCGGCCGGTCGAATAAAACATAGCCGCAGTGAGTACGAGTGTTGACCAAAGTCCTTCCACTTCGATTCGCCATCGTGCTCAGCAATTGAACATTGCAAGATGCTCTGTGCAGCGAATTTTGACGAAAGATCTGCATTTGCATGCTTACAAGATCCAATTGACACAAGAACTGCTGCCAGCAGACCATGCGCAGCGCCATACATTTGCCAATTGGATATTGAAACATCAACAAATCGATGGTGATTTTTCGAAGAACATCATCTTCAGCGACGAGGTGCATTTTCAACTTAGTGGCTAAGTAAATAAACAAAACTGTCGAATTTGGGGGAACGAAAATCCACAAGTAATCCAACAGCTTCCCATGCATCCACCACGAGTCACTATTTGCTGCGGATTTTGGGTTGGAGGAGTGATTGGGCCGTACTTTTTCGAGAATGCTGCTGGAAATGCGGTTACCGTCAATGATGTTCGTTATCGTGACATGATAACCAACTTTTTATGGAGTAAATTAAACGGCATGGACTTGGAAGACATATTCCTTCAACAAGATGGCGCAGCCTGCCACACTGCGGGCGAAACAATGCAGTTATTGCAGACGAAGTTTCATGGTCGTGTTATCTTGCGCCGCGGCGATGTGAATTGGCCACCAAATCGTGCGATTTGACGCCATTGGACTTCTTTCTTTGGGGTTTTCTGAAAGGAAAAGTGTATGCCAATAATCCACAGACCATTCCGGAACAAAAGGAATAAATTAGACGCACCATTAATGAAATAAGTCCGCAATTATTCCAAAATGTTATTGAAAATTTCGTCAAAAGAGTGAACATTGGCAAACACGGTCGAGGCGGTCATTTATCGGATATTGTATTCCACAAATAAACCCCATGTTTGTACCTTATATTAAAATAAAAACATTCGAACTTTTCATATAAATAATAGGTTTTATTAATAAATTAAAATAGCAGGTCATTTTGAGACAGATTAAATATGAACAATTTACTTTGTTAACTTACCACTATATTATTAAATTTCTGCGTTACTCAGTTTCATGAGTTTACCACATTTTCAAAAGCAATGCGCATTTCGTTTGAAAATGTGATAAATCAACGAAACTGCAGTCACGTAGAAATTTAATAATAAAATGATAGATCAACAAAGCAAATTATACATATTCAATATTTATAACTCATTACGGCTTAGTACGTAATATTATTCCATGTATAACGTGAAAAGTGCAGAGACTTTCCGAGAGATGACAGCACAAACAAAAAAACTCATACAATTTTCAGTTAGTGTCAACTTTCAGAAGACTCGGGTAAAATTTTCATTCATTTCTCTATTAGTTTGCGAGTTTCAGCTATTTGAGTGACGCTGTTGATTTTCGCAAAACGATGGAACAAAAAGAATTTCGTGTTTTAATTGAACATTATTTTTTGATGGGAAAAAATACAGCGAGAACCGAAGAATGTCTTGAGAAGTGTTATGGCACATCTGCTCCGTTGAAAGCAACTGTATGTCGATGGTTTAGTGAACTTAAATTCGGTCGTACAAGCACCGATGAACCATGTTCCAGACGTTCAAATAAGACAGTTACTCTAAAAAACACAAAAAAATCCACCATATTGTTCTGAATGACCGCAAAGTGAAAGCGAGAGAGATAGCTGACAGCAACAGAACGAGTGAAGCATATTTTAAATGAATTCTGCGTATCTAATTCAGAATACGGTTTCTCAGTGTTTCAGCGAAATCCAAAGGAGTTCTGGCGTCGATTCATAACAATGGACGAAACATGGATTCACAACTACACGCCTGAGTCCATCAGGCAGTCCGCAGAGTGTCTGGTACCGCATGAAAGGCTGTTTGAATGGTGAAATCAAGAAAAAACGCCGCATTTAGCTTATAACTTACAACTCCATAAAATCGATGGTAAAATTGAACCAACTGGGCTATGAATTGGTTCCTCATTCTCCATATTCACCAGATCTGGCACCCAACGATTATTACCTCTTCCGAAATTTGAAAAGGTGACTCCAGAGAAAGAGATTTGTCTCAAATGAAAAAGTTTAATGGGAATGGGCTTACTTTAGAAAGCTCGACAAAACGTACTATATGAAAGGTATCCAGATGCTGGACGATCGCTGGAATAAGTGTATCGCTCTTGAAAGAAACTATGTTGAAGAAGATAATCGATTTTTTGCAAAAACATGGTTCAGCCTTATTAGGCAATGTTGTGGGTGTTCGGGAAAAAACGTTTTAAAAAAGTTAATAGCAAAAAACGACATGGCATGCTAGCTCAATGTTTGTAATCGACACTTGATTAATTTATCGTCCAGAGTTGATTCATTCATATACCAGGTGTATAAGTATGAAATGCGGATATTTTTTCTAAAAAAACATGTTAAATTCGGAAAAATGATAAAAAGTGCTTATTCAAAGTATGCTCCATCGCTTGTTATACATTTTTCCCATCTTTCGGGCAATTTGTGAATACCTCGCCAGTAAAAATCTTCCCCTTTTGCTGCGAACCATTCATCGAGCCATTTTTTCACATCTTCGTACGAACCAAAGCGCGCGGCTGAGCGGCGCGCCGCTCAGTAAGTGCGTGACCCATCGATGCAAACAAGTGGTAATCGGAAGGAGCCAAGTCTGGTGAGTAAGCCGCATGGGGTAGAACTTCCCAGCTGAGTGCTTCCAACGTGTCGCGAACTGGTTTTGCCGTATGTGATGGAGCACTGTCCTGAAGAAAAATGAGTTTGTGTTGCCTCTTTCGGTATTCTGGCCTTTTTTAAAGCAGCGAACGGTTCAAATCGGTCAATTGTTGTTGGTAACGTTTAGTATTAACCGTTTGCCCAGGTTTTAACAGCTCATAATAGACCACGCCCCTCTGGTCCCACCAAACATAGAGCATCGTCTTTCTGCCAAAGCGATTCGGTCTTGTGGTCGATGTGGATGGTGCGCTTGGGTCTACTCATGATTTTTTGCGCTTGGGATTCTCAAAATAAATCCACTTTTCATCCCCTGTAACTATACGATGCAAAAACGACTTCCTTTTGTACCGAGTGAGCCAAATATCACATGTGTTTTTGCGCTTTTCCATTTGCCTGTCGTTCAACTCGTGTGGTACCCATCTACCGGCTTCTGAATCTTTCCCATCTCTCGTAGCCGATTGGAAATAGCTTGTTGACTAACGCCCAATTGCTCGGCGAGTTGTTTTTTTGTGTTTGCGAATCAACTTCGTCCAACAATGCTTGCAATTCCACATCTTCGTATTTTTTTGGCGGTTTTCCACGTTCCTTGTCTGCAACATCGAATTCACCACTTTTGAAACGCCGAAACCATCGTTCACACGTATCTTGCGATGGAGCATATTCACCATAAGCTTCTCGAAGTAATCGGTATGATTCAACAGCAGTTTTCTTCAAATGAAAACAAAAAATTAATGCTGTCTGCGAATACTCTTTGTTCGGTATAAATTTCCACATATTGAACACAACAACACAACACTATGCACACACTTTTCCAATTTATCACTCGTGCACGTCTGACACTTGTTGATGACACAACAAAATGGCAGTGTCAAATCTTTATAGCACAAACTGCATTGGTGCACCATCTGTTGTCTGAAATCCGCATTTCATACTTGTACACCTGGTATAGTTTTCGTGAAATAACTATATGACCGAGTGTTCAAACAGTCTGTCACTTATAAGCTAAGCTGTTTAATACAATCAGATGTAGTGACAAATTCATGATTTTATCTTATGATTAATTTCGTGAGTATTACCAATAGTTTCTATTATTATACAGGATGCCACATAAATAAGTTCAATTTATTTGGTCCACTGGGGGAGAGGCCATGTCGGAGCACAAGACGTAACCTAGGGTCTTAAAAATCTGATTCTTATGAAAGGTTTCCATGGAACACTGCACCCCTTTTGTGTACGAAGGTTTACAAAAACAATAGTTCTACCATTATAGCGCGGAACAACCAAAGACATTAAGAAGAGTTGCAAAAGTATAGTGCGCTCGAGTGCCAGTTCCGAAGATCCCGACCTCTCAATAGGCAAACTCAAATCTTAAACGTAAAATAACAGATATAACAAAAAAGACGTAAAAAAGTAATTCATAATTTCACTGCTCGCTTAGAAGAGTGTGGTGAACGTAAAAGTTCACATTTAAATAACAAATAATTTTCCAAGGACTGCGCTGTCTGTTTTTCATTTGTCGATTTCGTTTTTACCACAAATATTTTAAAACTAAATTCTTTGTGAGACACCTTGTATTATTGTATAATATTGTATTAAAAATATACCTTATTTAAAAAAAATGTTGTGGGATACGTAAAGGCGCTACTGGTTTGAATTTTGTAAGCTGATAGTAAATAACCATTATTGAAAAATACAATGGTGAATACATCTCTGCATTTCGAACTGGAAAACTAAAATATTTTAAATTAATTATTGTAGGGTCACCTATCTACAAAATACCCAAAAGACTCTTTCTTTCAGAGACATCTGTTTTTACCAAATTACAGATTTCTACTTAAAATTATTATGGGAATTTCTATTTTAATTTTTTAAACAGTTTTGATGTTTATCCGGTTAGCATGTAAATTTTTAGGTTAGGATAAGTTCCTGGAATTTTCCTTTACTTTGCTTTGCAAATTTACGAAAAAATAGACCAAAATGTTGTCATTTACTAGAATTGCTAGGCTTGCATGTAAAAGAAATGTTTTGAAATACACAGCGAATCAAGTACATAATTATGGTACCCGTAGCCTATATAGAAAAAATATTGGTGAGAAACTTCTTTATTTCACATTTTCTGAGAAATTAAAAAGTCAGAAATAGTCTTATAAAATAACATATTTATATTAGTAACTGTATTTACAAAATCCGTGCATTCATTTATTTTTCAGATGTTACATCCTCTATGATTTATTAAGCGCCCAAATTTCACCCTTAATTTTTTTTTTATTTTACAATATTATGGACCCCCGGACTATATTTGCAAAAGTTGAAGTGACTTTGTTGTTGCCAAGAACTACTCTGCCAGTGTTTTGCTTGAATCATGCCCAGCAGATGGCAGATATCCTTACAATATTGGTCTCACATCAGTCAGGTGTTCTTACCAAAAGTAGCAACAGCTTTTTATTATAAGATCTGTTTATGCAAAAAAAATTTTATTGTATAAATTATGTTTAGTTTGTAGTTAATAATTCTCGTTAAAAATAATTAAATAATAATAATGCTTATAATCAGTTTCAATTATTTATATTTTTTTATAGGATCTATCTCCCACTTAAGATTTCAACACACAGAAGCTGAGCATAAAGATGATGATTATCATTCTATCGTTAAAAATACAGAAACTCCAATTGGTAAGTTGACCTGTACAAGAATAAAAAAGTATTACAGATGACAAAAAATGCACCTTAAAAATCGAAAAGGAATTTAGATTTGAAAGAAAAGTGGGGGTAATTTTGGTTTGTCTTATATCTCTCAAAAAAAATTACACTAAGGCAGTATTTTTTCTTAATAACTTTTAACATTATTTCCGCTCCTTCTTACCCAAGCTATTTTCTTAATCAGAAGTAAAAAAAAATTTTACCAGGTCATCGAGTGGAGTGCCAAATGAAGGCTTGTAAACACAACTCCAAAAATATATATGATGTAATACTTGCGCACACTTTTTTTATTTTATATTACATTTATCTCATTAGTTTTGGAGCAGATTTGTCAATATTATGTTAAGACTTAACTTCGAGCTACACCTGTCGATAGAATTAAAATAAAAATAAATTCGTCTTAAAACAATTATGACATTATATTTCGTAAACTTATAATTGTATAAAATACAATAAACAGCTTCACTGAACTATGTTGGGAATGTGCTTTACTTAAAGTAGTAATAGGTAATTTAGGTGATATTTTAGATAACTTTGATTATACCCTTTAGCAATGTCATGTGAAATTTTAATGGCACTTACATTCTTTAATCCATTTGAACTTGGGAAATTATATTGATCCAATATAATAGAAATAGAAATAGAAATATGCTTTATTGTCCTAAAATATGTATTTGTTGACAAAGCAAGCTTAACTTAAATTATTATTATATTAATAAACACAAATTCAAAGAAAGAAAAAATAAGAAAACAGAACAAGATTAGTAGTCAATGCAGTAAATACAAAATAAAAGAAATAAAAATTACACATATGTCAACCCAAATGACAACCACTCAACTACTGTTATATGCTTATTCCAGTCTATCATTGTAGAATTCCTCAAGTACATAGTACGCCTTTTTTATAAGTAGGGCCCTAGTCTTTCGTCTAAAGACTCTCTCGCAATTCAATCCTCTCAATTTGAGAGGCAGATGATTATATATTTTTTTGCCATTATAAACAATTGCAGATTTGATCAGCTCCGTTTTCAGGGCCGGCAATGGCAGGACGAACGCTCGCCTAGTGCCGTGCCGGCTGACTGGCATTGCCTCAAGACGATGTTTTTTATAGATCATGATAGCAGTTTCCAGGATAAATAGGGCACAAAGAGTAAGAATCCCTAACCTCGGAAACAATGGTCGACATGACTCTCGCATCCCAGCTCCCGAAATATATCTGATAGCTCTCTTTTGCAATACAAAAACAGAACTAAAGTGAACTCGGGAGCAGCAAGCCCAGAAACAGATCCCATACCTCAAATGAGCCTCAACTAGTGAAAAATAGGAGGTTCTAGCTACATTCAGCCCCAGGCTACTTGCAATAACCCTAAGGGCATAGCAGCCCGAAGAAATTTTGCTGCAGATGTTGCTAATGTGATCCTCAAACCGCAGCGATGAGTCAGTTATTAGACCGAGAAATGAATTCTTATCAGCTGAAGAGATGATCTCATTCTCAATATTAACATTCTCTATATTGCATCTAAAGCTCAGAATCCTTGTCTTGGCTATATTGAAGGAAAGTTTGTTATCATCACACCAAGCCTTCATCTTAGATAAATCTGCCTGAACATCGGCCCAAAGTCTCCCCACATCCTTATTGTGCCACAAAATTGTGGTGTCATCAGCAAAGATAGCAAATCTGCCAGCCACTGTCAAACGGGGCAGGTCATTAACATAGATCAAAAACAATAGTGGTCCAAGTACAGAGCCTTGAGGGATACCCACACTGATCCCAACCCCTTCCGAGCACTGACCCTTAAAAGTCACTCCCTAGACTTGGCCCGACAAATACGACCGAAACCAATCCCGAGCTAACCCCCTGAACCCATAAATGTCCAGCTTTGACAGCAAGATCCCATGATCAACACAATCGAAAGCTTTTGTCAAATCACAAAACACCGCCGCAGCATGTTCACCAGAATTCAATTCGAGATAAAGTCGTTCAAGCAGATTAAAAATTGCATCGTTCGTGCTCCTCGAGGCTCGGAATCCGAATTGCTGCGCACTAAGAAGGTCATGTTTGTTCAAAAAATTAACCATTCTCTTCCGGACCAACCTCTCCACCACTTTCGCCAATGTCGGGAGTAAAGAAATGGGTCTAAAATTTGAAGGGATATTACAATCTCCACCTTTATGCAATGGCACAATCAGAGCCCTCTTCAAACATGCCGGAAAAGTACCACTGGAAAACGAACCGTTAATTGCATCTGCCAGGGCCTCTACGGCTCTCTGCGGCATTGCCAGGAGGACCCTCAGAGAGACGCCGTCCCAGCCAAAGGAATTCTTATTTCTCATTTCTCCTAAAACCTCACTTATTTCAATGGTGGAAGTTGGGGACAAGAAAAAGGTATCAGACACTGAGACATGACTGAGATATTTTAATATATATAATAATAGTTAATGATTTTTAGTGGTCCGTACGGAACACTTATAAGATCACTTCAGTGCCTGTCCATTTGTCTGTCTGTCACACCCGATTTTCTCCGAACCTATTTGATATAGAAGTTTTGGGGGGCGAAATTAGAAGTGAAAAATTTATTTTTTAATAGCTCATTGAATGGGGTGTCAAATGAAGGCTTCTGAAAACGCAAATTCAAAAATATATATAATGTATTGCTTACACACCCTCTCCTTTGTATTATTTTTAAAAAATTGCCAAAAATCGCTCTCGAAAAGTACTGATCAAAAAATTTTGAAAAAATTCTGGAATATCCTCCACAGGAGATAGATTGAAGAAAATTATTGCGAGTGCGTTACCTTTAATAATTTATTTGGTATATAAAAAAAAACAAAACTTTGAAGGTCATCAGTTTTCAACAAAGATCAGAAACAAAGTTTGTTGAAAACTCATTTGAGGTATATTTTGTAAAGTTTTCGATCATTTTATTCCTCTGTAACAAGAATTTTTATTTTAAAAACAATCAACATATGGAACACTAATTGCGCAAGTCCAACTTGCACTTTGCCGGTTATTTTCTGTATGATGGATCTATATTATCATTAATTAATTTAAAACCAATACTTTTTACAGGTGAAAGCACAAAACACGAATTTCAAGCAGAGACTCGAATGTTACTTGATATTGTCGCCCGATCTTTATATTCAGAAAAAGAAGTTTTTATAAGGGAGTTAATTTCCAATGCCAGTGATGCTTTAGAAAAATTCAGATATTTGTCTGTATCAGAGGCCGAAAGTGGTAAAATGAAAGACAGAGACAGATCATTAGAAATCCATATATCCACAGATAAAAATGCTAGAACCTTTACTATACAGGTAAGTATTAAGTTACTGATAATCATTAATATGTCAGTATCCTCCACACAATGGGGACTCTACATAATTTTTACCCAAATTCATTTTCTAGCCGCAATTTTCAAAGAATCTCAATAATTTTTTTTTTAAATTTTCATTCTTAATTTCTTTATCTATCTGTCTTAGCGGATTTTTGATTATTTACCATGATTTTTGGTGTTCCATATGAAACACTTATAAAATCACTTCGGTGTATGTCTGTCCATCTATCATACCCGATTTTCTCCAAAACTATTTGACATAGAAAATTGAAATTTGGTACTAATATAGGAACTGATTGCCCCATCAGAGCTGTGTAGTTTTGAAAGTTTTGACTTAAGGGGCTAGTTTTGAGGGGTGAAATTGAAAGTGAAGAATAAAATTTTTACCAGGTCATAGAGTGGGGTGTCAAATGAAAGCTTGTGAAAAAAATAAATATGATGTAATATTCGTGCACACTTTTCTGTGTTTAAAAAATAAATGGCCAAAAATGATTGCTCCCCTATCTCAAAAGTACTAATCAAAAAACTTTGAAAAAATTCTGAAATATTCTCCATAAAATGTAGATTGAGCAAAAATTATCATGACTGCATTACATTTGATAATTTATCTGGTATAAAAAAAAACTGTTTGCTTAATAATATGGTGAAGGGTTTTTCAATATACTTTTAGTACACACACTGGTAAACAAGGGATACGTACCCAGAGACAATAATTTTATTTTATCTATTTATAATTAAACAAATATTTAGTTAGTAAATATTTATTTAATTGATTATAACTTTTATTACTAGCTTCTAGATCGAGCTAGATTGATTTAATGGCTATTAGGTAGCTAAGATGCTATAACTATTATAGATTATTGACTAAGAAAAGAAAAAATGTGAAAATACATACTGGATCTTAAAATATACATATGTCAAGAACTTTTTGTTTTATTTAAAGCCAATCATGGTACAAAATACTAAATGTGCAAGTCCAACTTGATGGTTTTTTTATTTTTAGGATACTGGTATTGGTATGACCAAAGATGAATTGGTGCAAAACCTTGGTGTTATTGCAAAGTCTGGCTCAAAGGTAACAAAACACATCTTTTAAAAATTACTCATATAAAATAAAAATAAATCGTAGGCCTTTTTGGAAGAAATTAAACAAAAACAAGCTGCCGGAGATAATAATATCATTGGGCAATTTGGAGTGGGTTTTTATAGTGCTTTTATGGTTGCTGAGAAGGTGGACGTGTATACAAAAAGTTCGGAAGACGAGCAAGGTTGGAAGTGGAGTTCTGATGGGTAAGAAATGCGCTGATAAGAAATAAATATTCATGCTTTTAAATGGTAGTTAAATAGTTAGCAAAGATTTTAAGGTTTGTTCAGTTTTTGCTATTGTTATTTTTTTATTTAGTCTTATAAATAAAAAAGATGCCTGTTATACATGTTTGGAATAACATAATTGTACACTTTGGAGAATCTCATGCAGTTGCACTTGGCACAATCTCAAGGCATTTGACCGTATTGTACCCAGTGGATTTTTAGCTAAGCTACGCATTTATTGGGATCTCTGGAAAGTTCTGTTTATGGCTTTCTTGTTCCTTCAGAGAGTGTTATTCTCGTTCGTATGTACGATGTAATGCCAGACAGTCAAATATATACAAATATTTTCTGTTTTAAATTTAATCTTTCGTAACAGATTGTAGCAGCTAAAAATTGTTGAATCTTAAAGTTTGAACCTCCAATTGTTTCTCTGGTTTATCAGCCTAAGTCATAAAATTTTCAATTAAAAAATTCCTGTAATTTGATCATTTTTTAAATGAATTTTTAATTGAAGTTATTTGGTTAAAACTTAAAGAAAAAAGTATTTAATTCACTGAAATACCGATAACAATGAAAAACAAAATCTTTTAGATGAATTTACTTTTAAAAAAAATTGTCAAACGACCGTGTCAAGATTGAACTGTCTAATGATGTAATCCGTCAATGAAGGCTTAGATTTATAAATATGGGCGCCAAATAACCATTGAAGTTGACGCGCCCTTACCCCTTAATATAAAAAAAAAAAAAAAAAGATTTATAAATAAATTATATTATAAAAATTATTTATTTTATCTGTACTTTGTCCCAACTAAATTTAATTAATATATTTCATATTGTCATTTTGATGTTATTAAGTTGTAGACGCACTACCAAAGTAAACATAAAACACAGTAGCGACAGTCCGACTCGACACCTTTGATTCCTTCTTTCAAGAAACTAACTCCTTGGGAGATATCACATATATTTTTACAAGCACTAACCGCACGACAAAAACTTCCTCTAGACATCCTTTTTGTTATAATTATTTTTAATTATAACGTCCAACGAGTCATACTTATTGGAAAATTATTAATAATGAATTTTGGAGCACGTTATAAAAAGATTCTCCTTGTTGATCCAGATGTAAACACAACCACGGCCGCGCTGGCAGTCATGTTGTTGGAACGATAGAGGACTTATGCGTGATACAAAACAGGACCTAACAATTTTCTTGAGCGTCGCTACAATGTTTTATGTTTACTGTGGCACTACTATATAAACAGTATAATTTTTTCTTTATCATTATCGTAGTTTTATGTATTTTACAGGACGGGAAATTACGAAATTCAATCCGCTGACGGAGTACAGTTTGGCACAAAAATAATTTTACATCTGAAAGGCGACTGTCGAGAATTCGCAGATGACGAAACCATAAAAAATATAATCACAAAATACAGCAATTTCGTTGGAAGTCCTATTTACCTTAACGGCAAGAAAGCCAATATTGTCCAACCAGTTTGGTTAAAAGATCCTAAATCGCTAACTACACAAGAACATATAGAATTTTATAAATTTATTAGTGGCAGTTATGATGTGCCACGCTTTACACTACATTATAAGACTGATGTACCACTCTCAATAGCTGCCTTGTTGTATTTCCCTGAGGGAAAACCAGGTAAGATATTAGACTCTGGGTAACATTAACCAAAAATAACCGTAATGTTTATTGGTTAGTACATTATGAAGAAAAATATGTTATTTTTTTGTAATACTTTATTATTTTTATAACATATAATGCACAAGTTATTCTTTGATGTCTTCTTGAATATTAGAATCCAAATTTTTGGCCACACGAATGATATTTATTTAATATTCAAGGAAAAAATGTTTTTTCGATTTTTATTTTTTAACAAACAAAAAAAATTCAACGTTTGGAACATAATCTGTTGCCGCTGTCAAGAGTAAGAATGAAAATTAAAGAAGTGGTAAATAGTTTACTCAGTACTTCCCTCGCAAATAAGCAATTCTAACCTGACATTTCTCTTTACATACTACTTCAGTGATAATCGTAAGTAAAGGAAAAAAACATCATTTTCAGATTCTTTGAGTCCAAGAACGCCGAAAATGATACATGATAAATTCAAAGTAACCTATCTAACACGCTCCCCCATCCCTTTCAAACATATATTTGCTTATAAATCATTAGGTTCAGTTAATAATTAGTAAATTTTCCTATCTGAAAGCCAAGAAAAATTCTTGTATGGAATATATATCAAATTTATCGACCCCATTACTTGCTCAAAGACATACTTTCCTGCTAGACCACACGCGAACACTGATTCGCATTCCACTTTTCTGAAATCCTTTACTAAAATATCACGTCATTTATTGTATGATATGTACATAAATATTTGCATTGCAGAATCTGCAGAAACTTGTAGATGACAAAAAGTCATAGAATAATAACACCTGTTATGGGATTCCCATAGCTTATTTGCCTTGAAATCACCAACACAATCAATCCACTTTTCTATAAGGTAATATCTTGCTACCGCGTTGTCGGCCATAAGACAAACAAACTTATTTTATGTGATCGGCACAGGAAATTCTGTGTACAAAAGAAAAAAATATTCTCACCAGTTCGAAATTTAAACCACTACATACGGAGACTATTAAAGATTTATTCCTTTGTTAAAAATAATTTAAATTAGTATGAAGGTTTTGACCATGATGATACAATAATTCACATTAGAATTAATAATGTTACACCGTGAACACTGGGGCGTTGAATTCCATTCTACGATTCTCCGTTAAACAGATTAATATTACATACAACATTAAGGTATTTTCCTAATCTTCAATTTTACCTAAAATTTATATTATTAGCACCTAGATATATGTCCATTTGTATATGAGTTGCATGCACTATTTTCTACGACCAAATTGAATCCGTTTCGTATTTGCCATAAAAGTTGCAAAGCATAAAAGATATTGATATAATACAAATGTCAGTTAGTATGCCTTCTCTGGACTCCAATTTCGTAACAATACTTTGGGATATTTGGTTATGAATACATGTCCACATTTGTCGCCACTAATTTAAAATCGCTTTTATACCATTAAAAGTATGAATTTTAATGCTGTTTTAAGAGAGATTCATTTTAAAGTCAACAGAAAGCAAACAATGCCATTTACAAATAAAAGTAATTTAAATTGCAAGTGGCTTCTTTTGTAAATAGGGCTTGTTCTTAGAGGTTTGTAATTTTTGACTTAGAAAGTATATTTGAGTCAAAATGTTTGAAATTTTCATTATAGCTAAATTAATTGTTATAAAAAGGTGATACTGATTTGATTTCTAAGATAAACCTCTAAGAGCGCATTCTAGCGTTTATTTTACAGTCTGTCAAGTAAGAACGTGTTCGCAATAATTTATTTTTGGTAGATGCGATTCTAGCGATTGAACAAAAAAACGCCAGAGGGGACACCTTTGTCTACGACTCATTTTAGTAAAAGTATCGGTCGATTCCGAACTTTCGTCGAAATTACGTAAAATCCAAAATGAGTCACTTATTTGCGCGTCGGTTCGAAGCAGTCTTTCGTTGTTCCCATCCAAAGGGGCCTAAAATGACACATTCCGCGGCCGCTAAATATTTTAAAAAGTCGGTATCGTTTGTGAAGAATTGGGTACATCGTTTTAAAAAACGATACGAAAAATTTCGACCACTTGCCAAAGCGTGGCTCGATAGGCAAAGTCACTCCAAAAGTCGAAAAACGAATTATGTCTTTGTTTTCACAGGGCCCAAAATTGACCAGGAACAGCAAAATTAAAAAAATCGGGTTCGAATGTGTCCCAGATATTCAACATCTTCGTGCTTATGATGTCAAATTACGAAGCACGTTGAAGAAACCTTTGCTGGGCGAAAATCACGTTGCAAAGCAGCTCGCTTGGACCCACGATAAAATGTGTAGGCCTCACAATCACCTACGCCAACCCTATGGAAAACGTTTGGTCCCTTTTAAAGAGAAAGCTCAGAGGAAAGACTCTAAGGACTTTAACTCGGTTGTCTCGCGCCTCGTCGACAACATGCCTAGACGATGTCAGGCGATTATTAATGCAGGAGGGTATTGGACAACTTACTAAGGTAATTGCGCCGTTGTTAGCACATCAAAGAATACATTGATGGCAGAAAATTTTCTTACTTGACAGACTGTAAGTCATGTACTGTAATACATTTAAAATACTCTTTATATTTTAGGTTTATTTGAAATGTCTAGAGAAACAGAATCTGGAGTAGCTTTATACACCAAAAAAGTATTAATTAAAAATAGGACTGATAATATTTTACCCAAGTGGTTAAGATTTGTCAAGGGAGTGGTGGATTCAGAAGATATCCCTTTGAATCTAAGTAGAGAATTGTTACAAAACAGCAATTTAATAAGGTATAGTTTTCTTTTCATTGAACATCATAACGAGAGTTAATGACAAATCACACATTCATCAAAAATAAGTCATGCCCATTTTTATACATTACAATAGTACAAGAAACCACCATTTACTCTGTTTAACGTTATATTTATAGAGGACGCTTCATTTTTATTATCACATTGCTGGTTTTGTTAATTTGTGAGATTTTAACTGAAAAATGTCACAAGCTTCCTTCCCCCTTGTTATGTATTTAGTGTTCTGTACGGAACACTTAGTGGGATCACTTCGGTGTCTGTCTTTCACACCAGGTTTTCTCCATGATTATTTGACATAGAAAGACCAAGAAATTTGGCACAAATATGGGAATTGATGGCCCTATCAGAGCTGTCTAGTTTTGAAAGTTAAATTTTGACTTAAAGGGTTAACTTGTAAAGGGAAGGGAAAAAAAATTGTAAGGTCATCAAGTGGAGTATCAAATCAAAGCTTGTGAAGAAGTGAGTTCAAAAATGTATATGATGTAATACTCGCACAAACTTTTCTTCATATTATTTTTAAAAAATAGCCAAAAATCTCGGTTCCCCTCCCCTATCTCAAAAAGTACCAATCAAAAAATTTTGAAAAAATTTTGGAATATTGCCATAAAGTGTAGGTTGAGCGAAAATTATTACGAAGGCATTACGTTTGATAACTTATCTGATATAAAAAACTGGTTTTCTTGACAATATGGTGGAGGTTTTTTTCGTCAAAAGTTATGAATTCAACCTGGACTAAGAGCTACAAAATATCAATACGTATTTGGTGCAATCAGTAATACACGCATATACTTTTCAGTACATTACTGCATTTGGCCAATCACAGATAA
>CM032454.1:127252432-127314932 GCA_019049505.1 Pachyrhynchus sulphureomaculatus
TTCCTTCCGATTATTTTTAGTGTTGCGTACGGAACCTCGGTGTCTGTTCGTCTGTCACACCCATTTCCCAAAACTATTTCTCCACAAAAACATTAATATAGGAATTGTCATACAAAGTTGATAGTTTTTGGCATTAATATAGGAATTGATGGCCTTATCAGAGCCAAAAATCGCGGTCAGAAAATTTCAAAAAAATTCTAGTATATGCTCCCCAACTCAATCTCTAAGAATACTATTCAAAAAATTTCGAAAAAATTCTGGAATATTCTCCATAAAGTGTAGATTGAATCAATAGTTTATCTGGTACATGAAAACAAGTTCGGAAACAAACTTTGTTGAAAACTCATTTGGGGTATGTTTTGTGAAGTCACTGATCATTTTATACCTCCGTAACAATTTTTTTTTATTTTAAAAGCAATCACCGTACCGAACACTAATTGCGCAAGTCCTACTTGCACTTGGTCGGTTTTTTTGATTGGACGACCTATCAGCTGTAGCAATATATTTGAAGAAAACAATAAATAAATAGATACGTCCTCTACCAAGTATACAATTGAAAGTATACCAGTCTGAGCTAACCACTATCCAAGAAAAAGAGGCCAATCATGCTGACCAACACCTCTCTTATAACTGTTACACATCAAATTTTTTAGCCGAAGCTTAGCAGAATCCTCACCATACTATGAATCTCTTAAAAAGAGACAACAAGAAGTTTTGTTTTGTTACGAACCATATGATGAATTAGTACTTATGCAGTTGCAACAGTTTCAAAGTTACAAGCTTGTTTCAGTAGAAAAAGATATGAGAGATGATAAGGCTGCTAGTGATCTCACCAACTTAGGTACGTTTACAATAGCAAATATTTAACATTAGTTTATAGTTATAGTCTCATAAAAGATTGAGTAAGACTTGAGTTTAAATGTTGGCTGCTTTTTTATTTATGGTAAGATAATCATCATTCCTAAAACCCGTTTAGACTTAATAATTTAAATATTATTATTCAGTCGTTAAGGATATCCCGTAAATCTTTTAATAGGCTTCTAAACAGTAGAAATCCTTCCTTCGAGAACTTCTTGAGTAGATTGGTTGTTATAGTAATGGTTACCATGGCCACTGATTCCATATATGCAGTGTCTAACCACCTGCTGACCACTTTTTACGGAACAAATCCGCTACCGATTTATAATATCTTAATTTTCCGTCATTTTTTGTCACAATTTATTGCCAAAAAATTAGATCTGTTTATAATTTCCTGAAGTGTTTTTAATTGGTCCTAACTAACGGGTTTTACTAGTCGTACTGTTGTATTGAAACATTTCAACACATTTTTCACATAACATTTCTGTGTTAAAGGAAACAACGCTACATATAGTCATCATAAGTAGACGATTAATCACAACCATAAAGAACTATAATGACAGAAGAGGTAAAATTGCATACGTTTTGAAAAGTTACTTATAAAATTTAAACATATATTTTTACAGCCAAAAATAAGAGAAAAAAGTTAATAAGAACGTGACTCCAGAAACGGATCGAGATAGAAATATCATCGAAACGGTGCAAGATAAGAAAAATATGCAGGGGAAAAAAGTTAGAGAACAAAAAATAAACTCGCAACATACCATAAACGGGTTCAGAAGATAACAGCGTGGCATGATCCTGAATAGAATATCATTTCATACGTTATTTATCACAATAACAAGATATTTGAAGAATCTGGAAGAATTATGTTTAAAAATATCTAATATACATATATATATATATATATATATATATATATATATATATATATATATATATATATATATATATATATATATAAATATATATATATATATATATATATATATATATATATATATACATATATATACATATATATATATATATATATATATATATATATATATATATATATATATATATATATATATATATATATATAGACATATATTGATACATATTATTGGTCTATCATACCATATGTCTAAATTGAACTGTTTTGGAATTATTGACATTTAAAATTTAAAATAAATATTATGGGGTCATTTGAAAACCAAAGTCGACCTGAAATTGTAAAAGATTTACAACAAAGAATTTAATATGAAGTAGCAGAGTTCACCCCGAATTCTCTGCAAAACTCTGTTCAGGCTGTTTATGACAGATTGGCTCATTGCTTCGCTGTTAACGGTAGGCATTTTGAGCAATTGTTACCTTAAAAATAAACCTATAGTATTTATTAATAGCTTTTTGTTTTTTTTTTATTTTAAATTTCAAATGACAACAATTCCAAAACAGTTTAATTTACACATATGGTATGTTAGACAAATAAGATCTAAAATTTTTAGTAGGACTCGAAAATTTCCATTTAAAAAAAAAAACAGATAGCGTAATTTCTTCGAACTGACAGTTCAAAACATTTTATTGTCAACGTCAGCATGTACGCCGTATAACAACCTATAACTTTTATTTAAACATTTTTTTGATACGCTGATTAATAAATGCTGTGGAATCATTATTCCATACATATGGGATACCTATATATATATATATATATATATATATATATATATATATATATATATATATATATATATATATATATATATATATATATATATATATATATATATATATATATATATATATATATAATATATATATGTATGTATATTATGTATATATATATATATATATATATATATATATATATATATGGTATATGTATATTGTTTATTTTTTTTTATGGGTCTAGCGCACGTACTGCAGGGAAGTCCCCAAAGCGCTCCAGGAGCGGCATGTGTGCGGAAAAAGCGGTTCACGTTCTTCTTGAATCGCTGTAAATTGTACTCGGTGGGAAACACAGCGCTGGGCAAATTATTCCAAAGGGATGATGTTCTCCATATAAAAGACTGCTTGAAAAGCGTTGTACGCGGAGTAACAAGCTGAACCTCATACGGATGTGAAGCACCAGCGCGACGTGTATTTCTAGCATGCACCGCTTTGGGAGGAATTAAGCGAGCTACATCCTTCGGACACTTTCCATGAAAATACTTGTAGAACAGACTCAAGTCGCCAACCGTTCTTCGATGTTCCAGCGAATCAAGGCCGCCGGTCAGTTTCGGGTCCAATCAGACGAACAGCTCTTCTCTGAACAGAATCCAATAAATGCAGTGTATGTTTGGGAGCAGAGCCTCAAACATGGGAGCAGTATTCCATAGTTGGTCGAATTTGAGCTTTGTAAAGAATTAACAGTTTTTGTGGAGTGTAGAGCTTTCTGGTTCGAAATAATATTCCTAACTTTTGAGAAGCTCTCCTTGCTATGCCTGCAACATGTTCATGCCAGAACATATTTGCTCCCAAACTAACGCCCAACAAATTGAGCGACGATGCTAAGGGAATAGAGTGCCCCGACATAACCATGTCAGGTTCAGCAACGTTAACTTTTTTAGAAAAAACTGCCGCCTGGGTTTTTGTAGCATTAAATTCCACTTGGTTACTATCACCCCAAGATAGAATTTCTTCCAGGTCTTTGTTAAGTTGAACGACCTTCTGCTGTCTGCGGATATTCGCCTGAGCAGCTGATGTCCGAGCATTCAACGTAAATGAAGAGACAAGCGTACTGTCGTCTGCAAAGCTATAGATTGGATTCCTGGTCTTTTCAAGCAGATCGTTAATGTAAATGGGAAAGAGAGTAGGACACAGTACGGAGCCTTGGGGCACACCGGCGTTGATTGTGAAGGTGTTAGAAAGTAATCCGTCGACCGCCACTCGTAAAGAACGCTCTCTGAGGAAACATGAGAGCCACAAACAGAACCTTTCAGACATGCCATAAGAGCGTAACTTAGCCAACAGTCCATCGTGCCAAACACGGTCGAATGCCTTGGATATGTCAAGAGCAACCGCTCGAGATTCTCCAAAGTGTTCAGTTGCGTTGTTCCAAACATGTGTTACATAAGTCAGAAGATCTCCTGTTCTACGTTTACGAAAGCCATATTGGTGATCGCTAATAATATTGAATCGTTCCAGGTATTTTAGAAGATGCTGATTGATAACTTTTTCCATGAATTTCGATATTATTGAAAGCAGTGCGACTGGTCGGTAGTTATTTGGCAAGGTCTTCTTGCCTTTTTTAGGTATCGGCTGAAGCGTGGCACATTTCCAGCAGGACGGAAATATTCCCTTTCTGTAGGATAGGTTGAAAAGTCTACAGAAAACTGGTGTTAGTTCCCTTGCACAGTTTTTGAGAACTATGGCAGGTATTCCGTCAGCGCCAGAAGCCTTTTTGGTGTCTAGCTTCTTTAAAATACGCTTTATGATACGTTGTCTGAAGACAACATTGGACATCTTTGACTGCAGTATGGGAATAGTAGGGGTGTTTTTCCGTGGAAATCGACAGTAGAATGTGAAGCAAAGAGTTCAGCCAACAAGTTCGCTCTCTCAACAGGTGTGGTTGCAATAGAATTATCTGGCCGTGTGAGTGGTGGTATGGTGGATTTGGTGAAATTTTGACTAACTGCCTTAGCGACTGCCCAAAAGGACCTGGAATTGTTGGAACAAGCTAGAAGTTTGTTTCTAATTCGTTGATTGTGTGCCTCCTTGGTTTCGTCGATAATTCCTTTGCATCTGTTCCGGGCACGAACGAAGGTGTTACAATTTATGGTGTTAGGATTTTCACGCCATTGTCGGTAGGCAATATGTTTAGAAGCAACAGCTTCTTTGCATTTTCGGTCAAACCAAGGCTTGCCGTTGGAGGGGCATTTCTTCGAAAAAGGGATGTAAGCTTCCATACCATCCAGAATAACATCGGAGACCTCCCTGACGCAGTCAGATGGGTTGTCGGATCGAAAACAAACGTCCATCCAAGGGAAAGTTCGAAAATATTCCATGATATCTTCCCAATTAGCTGATTTGTAGTGCCAAACCTTGCGCGGCCTAGGCGCCTCTCTGTCACTGATTGGCAGGATACTCCATGTCGAAAGCAGTTTATGGTCGGAAAAACCTAACGGCGGATTTACGGTGACCGTGTAAATCTCCGGATTGGTGGTTAAAAACAGATCAAGAAAACTGGCGAACTCCCCGTCTCGATCAGGGATCCATGTTGGTCCGTCAATAAGCTGAGTTAAGCCACCACTGATTGAGAATGATTCAGCTTCACGACCTTGTTCGTCGGTAGTATTTGAATATTTAAGCCAGTTGATATTGTGGACATTAAAGTCTCCCAGGTTGAAAATTTCGGCACTTGGATAGTTAATTTGTAAATGATCGATGGTGTCTGCAAGAGAAGCGAAAAGTGTTCGAAAATTGGTATCACTTGGTGGTCGATACAGGATACAGATGAACCTTGTGATTTGTTGAGTCGTTATTTTTAACCACGTATATACAAGGCTGGTTTGAAAAGTCCGTGCAAAAATAAAAACTACTTATGTGTTTGGGGTAAACCTTTTTTATTTTTCGACATAGTCTCTTTTTAGGCTTATACACTTCGTCCAACGATGTTCTAGTTTGTTGATCCCTTCCGAATAATAGGATTTGTCCAAGTCTGCAAAATATCCATTAGTGTCTGCAATCACCTCCTCGTTTGAATAAAATCTTTGTCCCGCCAGCCATTTCTTCAAATTGGGGAACAAATAGTAGTCCGAGGGAGCCAAGTCTGGAGAATAGGGGGATGTGAAACGAGTTGGAATCCTATTTCCATTAATTTTGCGACCACAACTGCTGAGGTGTGTGCTGGTGCGTTGTCGTGATGGAAAAGGACTTTCTTGTGGGCCAATCGCGGGCGTTTTTCTTGCAGCTCGGTTTTCAAACGGTCCAATAACGATGAATAATATTCACCTGTAATAGTTTTACCCTTTTCCAGGTAGTCGATGAGGATTATCCCTTGCGAATCCCAAAAGACAGTCGCCATAACCTTTCCGGCAGAAGGAACGATCTTCGCCTTTTTTGGTGCAGATTCCCCCTTGGTAACCCATTGTTTAGATTGTTGTTTGGTCTCAGGAGTATAGTAATGTATCCATGTTTCATCCACAGTGACGAAACGACGCTTAAAGTCCTCCGGATTCTTGTGGAACAGCTGTAAACCATCCTTGCAACACTTCACACGATTCCGTTTTTGGTCAAGCGTGAGCAATCGCGGCACCCATCTTGCGGATAGCTTTCTCATGTCCAAATGTTTATGCAAAATATTATGTACCTGTTCAGTCGAGATGCCCACAGCACTAGCAATCTCACGCACCTTAACTCTTCTGTCATCCATCACCATATCATGGATTTGATCAATGATTTCTGGAGTCGTAACCTCCACAGGCCGTCCAGAACGTTCAGCGTCACTTGTGCCCATATGGCCAGTCCGAAAATTTTGAAACCACTTATAAACTGTTCTAATCGAAAGTGCAGAGTCACCATAATGTTTATCAAGCTTCTCTTTAGTCTCCTGAGGCGTTTTGCCTTTCATAAAGTAATATTTAATCACCACACGAAATTCTTTTTCGTCCATTTCTTGAAAATCACTCGACTTCCTTGATTCACACGAATGCCAAACACAGAAAAATAGACCAATATGGCTGAAACTTGGTGTGCGTTCATTCAAGAGATGCTACTAACTAAACATGACCTCGATACGCGCCGGTGGTGTCATCTCTCGGACTTTCCACGGACTTTTCAAACCAGCCTCGTATATATATATATATATATATATATATATATATATATATATATATATATATATATATATATATATATATATATATATATATATATATATATATATATATATATATATATATATATATATATATATATATATATATATATATATATATATATATATATATATATATATATATATATATATATATATATATATATATATGTATATATATATATATATATATATATATATATATATATATATATATATATATATATATATATATATGTATATATATATATATATATATATATATATATATATATATATATATATATATATATATATATATATATATATATATATATATATATATATATATATATATATATATAAAAAATATATATATATATATATATATATATATATATATATATATATATATATATATATATGTATATATCAAATTATAAATTTTTCAATAGCATTATGTGTATCGTCACAGTAAACATAAAACATACCGTAGTAGCGAGAGTCCGGCTCGGCAACTTCGACCTCAAGGGCTTCGAGTTTTCAATGATCACATGACTTGTCGCAGTATTACTGGTATGATGCCCGCGACTTTTTTAAATTATTCAAATTCCTTCTTTCAAGAAAAATTCTATTCTGTAGGATAAAAATGAATTTTGTTGATTGAAAGGAAGAAAAATACGAGAAAAGTTCTTGTTAAAATAGATCTACAAAAACGGAAAAATACAAGAAAAAAATGCATTTGGCTTCAATGCTTGTTTCACATTATTCATTTAAATATCTTATTGTTGAATTTGTATTTCTCAACTATTAAAGATATTGTCCGAAGGGGAACGTTCATTTTGAGAATACATCTCTGCACACCTTCATTTTCACGCGTATAATGTCTACAATCATGCTCCTTATATTTCAGCGAATCCCAGTACTTTGGACAGATTAAATATAATTATAATTGTCATTTTAAGTTGAGATGGTCTTTTTTCTGAACTTAAAAATGAAGTTAACACACTTTTTGCTTCATTTTATCATTGGTTAAGTCTAATATAATAATTTTCATACAACTAATGACTTCATGCCTATATACTACTTATATAAAAAAAATAAATCCACGCGCTGATTTATTCAAACTGATTGGCGCTGGAAAATTACTACCTTTGCATACCCAAATTGAGTTTTGAAAGTTTATTTAGCGAATTTTAGCAGATAATGTAACTTAACTCCAACAAATATTTTGCCATGAATTCAGAAAAAAAAAGTAATAAAACATCAACTGTTTTACAAATAAAATACATATATTTCTAATATGAAAACACAATTATCATAATTTTCATATTGCATAATAGAAATAAAGAATTATGACTAAATTATCTTTTAGGATCTTTTGGAAATCTAAAAAAACTAACTCCTTTGGAAATGCCACATATATTTTTACAAACACTAACTGCACAACAAACGAGTCATTTACTTATTGGAAAATTATTAATAATGAATTTCGGAACACGTTATAAAAAGATTCTCCTTGAAATCCAGATGTAAACACAACCCGCGACCGCGCTATGAGCCATGTTGTTGGTATGATAGGGGACGCATGCGTGATAAAAAAAACAGAACCTAAAAATTGTCTTCAGCATCGCTACTGTGTTTTATATTTACTGTGGTGTTGTCTTCTAATTTCATATCCCTTAAGGAAACTAACCGATTCCGCTTGTGGCCCTGTCAGAATATGCCCGACTTCTTTCTCTGTCTAAGAACCATTTCATAAATTCTAACAATTTTTTTTCATTTGAGTCTTTATATTTTAAGGTTTAATTTAACTAGGAAATATAACTGTAAAAAGGATGTGAAAATCTGTGTTTTTTCACACATAATGTTCCTTTTCTACAGTTTTGCTGCTCCGATTTTGAACTTTTTTTGTAGCTATTTCTCGATTATTAGGAAACAATCTGAGCATGGTGAATTTTGAAATTTTATTTTATCTAATTACAGCTCCAAAAAAAGTAACCAAATGCGTTTCAATTTTGTTCCTTCCGAAAATTTTTTTCTTCCAAATTTTTCGACGTACGGAAAAATCTGTGCCACTCAAAATATTCAGAGACACGTGCATAATTACTAAAAAAAAAATCGTAACTATATCTACTACGATAGCTGAGAAAAAGAACATTATATGCAAAGAATTACAGATTTTGACATCCCTTTTACAGTCATGTTTCCTAGGTTACCACGAGCTTGAAAATTGAAGTTTTTTTGCAGGACCGGAGTGAAATCAAAGCTTAAAATACAATGATTAACACAAAAAAAATTGCTGGAATCTATGAAATAGTTTTTAGTCAGTCGAGTTGAAAAAGAAATCGGGCATTTCCTAACGGGGCGCCAAGCGGAAATGGTTAGTTTTATGGAGTTTAATGATGGAACTCGTCACTATTATTTTCGACAAAAGAACTGCTTTACAGATATATGCAATAAGAATGGAAATTTTGGTTTCAGTAACTTTAGATTTACAAAATTCGTTGAAATTTAATGAATTATGTTGCAAAAAAAGATGCAACAGTTGATATTCCTGTTGCATCTTTTTTTGCAACATAAAGACTCCATCCCTCTATATCTAATAGTACATTGGATGTTTCAAAAATCCTCTATTTCTGTACCTTATTTAATATCTGAAACTCCAAATAAACGATTTTTTCATCTTGATACCTTCATCATTAACATTAATTAGCAAGTTATTATATTGAAATTCTCCGCGTCGCTGGATTGCAACTGAAAATCCATAAGGCTTTACGGAATTTGCTGGCACCAGCAAATTTCAAATCGAAAGAGGAGTGCGCCAGGGTGATACACTGTTTCCCAAACTTTTCGTAACACTTCTAGAAAGTATGCTACAATCAATAAACTGGGAAAAATGGGGCTTAACATTGACGATGAAAAGTTAAATCACCTTTGTTTTGCCGACGACAATGTCTTAATAACAGACAATATACAAAAAGCAAAAACTATGCTACACATGCTTCAAGAAGCTTCAGGAAGAGTTGGTTTAAAAATTAATCTATCCAAAACTCAGAGGTTATGACAAATCTTGTATCAAACGACCCTATAAAACTAAATAACGTTGAGATCGAGCAAGTACATCGATATAAATACCTAGGACATGTAGGCAGCATAGGACGAGGCAACCAAAAACATGAAATTCAGCGGAAAATAGGTCTCTCCTTGGCGGCGTATGGCAAACTGGACTATATGTTTAAATTTAATCTTCCGATGTGTTTAAAAAGAAAGTTTTTGAGAGATGCATACTATCCGTTCTTAAGAGCCGATACTATCACATTGACAGAGTAAAATATCAACAAAATATGTGTTATGCAAAGAAAAATGGAGAGGTCAATGTTAGGTGTTACTCTCAAGAGATCAGATCCCAAATCACATTATAAGGAAAAGAACGAGGGTACAAAACGCAGGCAAATTATTCTACATCTTAAATGGAAGTGGGCTGGACATGTTGCTAGGTTTAAGGATGGACGATGGTCAAAAAAATATAAAGTGGTCCGAAGCGTATCGAAGTAGAGGTAGACCACCAAGTCGGTGGACTGATGATTTAAAGAGAGTAGGTGGAATTTGGCTACAATTGGCCCAGAACAAAAAAGGTGGAAACACTTGAAAAAGGCTTTCGTTCAGCAGTGAACGGTATAAGCTGATGATGATGATTTACAGAATTATGCGTAAATTGTTCCACGTTATTGTTATTTGATTCCGACCGTCTGAATACTTACTAAATGAACAAGGTGATCTTTATTAATATATAAATATAAGACTAAACTATTTAATAAAAATGCTATTATGTAAAATTTGTATTTTACTTTAAACCAACATTATTCTAGGTGAAGACAGTCTCAAACGTAGCGAAATAAATGATCTTTCAAGTTGGATAAAAAATAAATTAAGCGGCAAAGTAGCATCAGTAAATGCCACAACAAGATTAGAAAGTCATCCGTGTGTAGTTACAGTAGAAGAAATGGCAGCCGCTAGACATTTTATCAGGACACAAAGCCACGGGTTGCCAGAAGATCGGAGATATGCCATTTTACAACCTACATTTGAAATTAATCCAAGGTAAGATTTTTGCAACAGGAACACTCTGTCCTAAATAACAACTTTTAAGCATCGTTTCAGAAAAGTTTTAGTTGATTTTTAATATTCCGTAGGGAACACTTCGGTGTCCGTCTGATAGACCCGGTTTTCTCCGAAACTATCTGACATAGAAAGTTGAGATGTGGCACAAGTATAGGTATTAATGGCCCAATCAGAGCCGTCTAGTTTTGAAAGTTAAATTTTGACTGAAGAGGTTATCTTATACAGGGAAGTGAAAAAAAATCCAAGGTCATCGAGTGTAGTGTCAAATGAAAGCTTATGAAGATATGAGATCAAAAATATATACGCGCACACTTTTCTTTGTATTATTTTTCAAAAACACCCAAAAATCGCTGTCCCCCCACCTTATTTCGAAAAGTACTTGCCTTAACAATATGGTGGAGGTTTTTTTCATGTCAACTTGTGAATACAACCGGGACTAAGAGCTACGAAATATCAGTACGTATTCGGTGCAATCAGTAATATCACGATAACTGGTGACCAATAAATAGATACCTAGAAAAAATAATTTTATTTTATTTGTTTATATATAATTAAACAAATATTTAGGTAGTAAATATTTGTTTGATGTCTCGCATTTTATATATTCTTGGTAATTCTTATATTGAAGATGATGTGTAACTGAATTTCATAGGATACTTCAGCAATCACGGTACGGAGCACCAATTGTGCAGGTCAAACTTGCACTTGACCAGTTTTGATTGTTTGGCCAGGAATTGGACGGTGGTCAGAATGATGTTACAATGTCAAATGTCACAAAAAGTTTCATTTGTTCTAAAAAAACTAGCCTATTTCTTAAATAGTTATTTATGTATTTAGTTGGGAAAAGGCAGTCTATTTAGAGTATTAGTAAACATGTATCAGGGAGATGCCGTAGAGGAGCCTGCACTACCACTTTTTTCCGACTTGATTCACTGTTATCGTTACTGCATATACCTTATGTTACCTAACGTAACAAAATATATACTAAAATCTGGCCAGAGACCATATGTATGAATTAATCGGATAAGTGGTTCTCGAGTGATAAGCGCACTAACGGACAAACATATAGAAAGACATTGCGTTTCATAATATATAAGGATGAAAAACACTATGATATTGTTTCTTGACCCTGTGGGGATTTTTTTCCATAAATTTAAAAATCTCATTTCACAGAATTAAAAAAAACTAAGCAGCAAAAATAGAATCTACACAAAAAATAACTGGTCAAGTGCAAGTTGAACTTGCACAATTAGTGTTCCGTACGTTAATTGCTTTTAAAATAAAAAATTTGGTGGTATAAAATGATCAGTGACTTCACAAAACACATCCCAAATGAGTTTTCAACAAAGTTTGTTTCCAATCTTTACTGAAAACTGTTGACCTTGAAATTTTTGTTTTGTTACATACCAGATAAATTATTAAAGATAATGCACTCTTGATAATTTTCGTTTAATCTATACCCCGTGGAGAATATTCCAGATTTTTTTCAAAATTTGTTTGACCAGTACTTTTCGAGATAAGGTAGGGGAACAGCGATTTTTCTCGATTTTTTAAAAATAGTACAAAGAAAAGTGTGCGTAAGTATTACATTATATATATATTTTTTACTCGTCTTTTCACAAGCTTTCATTTGACACCACACTCGATGACCTAGTAAAAAAATTTTTTTTCACCTCTCAAAACTTACCCCTTAAGTCCAAATTTAACTTTCAAAACTACACGGCCTTGATGAGGCCATCAATTCCTATATTAGTACCAACTTTCTATGTTAAATAGTTTCGGAGAAAATCGGGTGTGACAGACAGACAGACGGACAGACAGACAGACAGACACCGAAGTGATCTTATAAATATTCCGTACGGAACACTAAAAAGAAGTAATTAAGTTTTCAGTAAAAACAAGCATTTGAAATTGACTGAAACCCGAGCAGACATTTAATTGGTAGCTATTAATTATACTTTATTTTCTTTTTTAGGCATCCCATTATTAAAAAAATGTTCAAACTTAAAAGTAGCGATCCTGAATTGGCAGAGCTCCTTGCACAACAGGTATTGTGGTTTAATTTTTATTTGCACACAACCTACAGTTGAAGGGTATAAAACTTACATCCTTAACGCAAACTAGTTTTAAGGTTTATTATAATTAACAATATTTGAAGTATTTCCAGTGCAAAAGTATTGGGTATTAGAAAAATAGTCAAATTTCGATGGGTAATGTACCGATCCAGGAATGCTTAGTTTTTGAGGTACATTTTTCTGTTTTTATTACTTATTTTAGACATTTGCAATAGTTCGCAATGAAAAGCGACATATCTGCGACATTTTGCATCTATACTCTCTAGTCAGACTCCGAAATTGGTGATGATGTAGTACAATCTCTGAAACTAATAGTAATGTAGTAAAGTTAAATGGAAAAGAACTAGTTACTTAATAAAACCAAATTTCCAAAAAAAAAATATATATTTTTGGAGGTTTTTGCAAAAGAAAACTATCGCGTTTCTATTTTTTTTTATTAAGTTTATTTGACTAAATTTTACTTTAATTAGTTAAGTATATGATAAAAATATTATCTCATTTCGCAAACATATTATGCATTATACTACGTTATAGGCTTATCACATATATTATATATAAGGCTATAGTGTAATTCAAGGAGATTCCTGATGTCATTTTGGCTGGCATGGAAGCTTACGTCCCTTTTTCGAAGACATGCTCTTCCAACGGCAAACCTTAGTTCCACCGAAAATGCAGCGAAGGTGTTGCTTCTAAACATCTTGTCTACCGATAATGACGTGAAAATTCTAACGTCACAAGTCGTAATATTTTGGTTCATATCGGGAAGAGATGCAAAAAAATTATCGAGAAAACCAGGGAGGCACACAATCAAAGAATTGAAAACAAACATCTTGGCTGCGCCAGGTCCTTTTGGTCGGTCGCTACGACCACTAGTCAAAATTTCACTGAATCCATTATACACGTACACGACCAGATAATATATTGAAAAAAACACCTTTTAAGAAAGCCGATTTGTTTGCTTAACTCTTTGCATCACATTCTACTGTCTATGTCCAGCGAAAAAACACCACCCATTATTTCCAGTGTGCAATCAAGAATGTCCGATATTGTCTTTAGATAGCGTGGTAGCTATTTTAATGAACAACCCCCTAAAAAGCCACTAACGCTGATGGAATACCTGCCATGGTACTCAAAAAATACGCGGGCGAACTAATACCCGTTTTCTGTATCCTACAGAACGAGTATATTTCCTTCCTGCTGGAAATGCTCTACAGGTCAGCCGATACCTAAAAAAAGCAAGAAGACCTTGCCAAACAACTACCGAACGGTCGCACTGCGTTTAATACTATCGAAAGTTATGGAAAAGGCTACCAATCAGCATCTAAAATATCTAGAAGGAGTCAGTATTATTAGCGGCCAACAATATGGGTTTCGTAAGCAAAAATCGAATAAAATCTAACTTATTTAACATATGTTTGGAACAACGCAATTGAACACTTTGGAGAATCTCGAGAAGTTACACTTGATATATCCAAGGCATTCGACTGTGTTTGGCATGACTAAATTTAATAATATACATTATTTTTTAGTTATTTGCGAATTCCATGGTTGGAGCTGGTTTAGTAGAAGATCCAAGAGTACTTCTTACATCAATGAATGATTTGCTTGTTAAAGCTCTGGAAAAACATTGATTTTGTACCTGAAAATGGATAAATATTGTTATTGTGTCAAATATGAACATTTAAAACGGTTTAAGGTTTTAGGCTGGTCTAAAAATCATGAAAATAATATTTGCTAGCTCACCTGTTATAGTCTGATTTCTGTATTAAATATTTAAATCTGAATCGAATTAGGTTAATAAAAAACATTACTTTCGATTATACTTTGGAATAACGACATAATTTAAAACTTCCTACTTTTTGAACTTTAAAAAATACTGTTAAAGATAATATACTAGTTTTTTTTTCTCAAAACAGCCTCAGATTCACAATGGGAGACAAAATTTGCTTATAACCGTATGTCTTTATATCCCCTTTAGTAAATGTTACCAAGTTTTAAAAATATGATTTTAAAGGATAATGTTATCATAAACCAATGATCTGATATAGACCTGAAACTCAAATGACCGCTACTCAACGGGAAAGATAAATCCCTAGAAGACGTAAGAACTTCAAACGCGCCTATTATATTGACATATCTGACGAATTCTATATATATCGTTTCTTCGGCCCCTCTGTTGTCACTGTTCCCCCAGAGATACTTTTACTGCTTACGCTGCCAACTATTTTATCTAAAATTTACATGAGGTTTCATAGTATCATAGGAAAACATTCTTTAGCCTATGGTGTTATCCATAACAATACATTTTGCGTATATAAACACTGATTACTATTAGCTGTTATTTTATAATTTAACCTGATTGACCAGCAATCTTGATTACTTCGAACATCGAAGAACAGTTGGCGACTTGAGTCTATTCTACAAGTATTTACATGGAAAGTGTTCTATGGATGTAGCACGCTTAATTCCTCCCAAAACGGTGCGGGATAGGTCATGTCACGTCACACGAATACTTCACATCCGTATGAAGTTTAGCTTGTCACTCGGCGTAAACCCTTTTCAAGCAGTTTTTTATATGGAGAGTATTATCCTTTCGCAATGATTTCCCCAGGACTGTGTTTCCGACCGAGTACAATTTACAGCAATTCAAGACCAACGTGAATCGCCTTTTCCGCACACGTAACCCTCCTGTAGTAACATTAACTCGCTTATTCTTCCTTCTGTGTCTTTGTATTTTAAACGTTTTTGTAATTTAAAGTCTTTAATAGCTGTGTCAGTTGGGAAATTATTAGTTAAAAAAATTTCATTGCCATTCTCAGAGATGAGGACTGAAGCATATACGAGGCTGGTTTGAAAAGTCCGTGCAAAAATAAAAAACTACTTATGTGTTTGGAGTAAACCTTTTTTATTTTTCGACATAGTCTCCTTTTAGGCTTATACACTTCGTCCAACGATGTTCTAGTTTGTTGATCCCTTCCGAATAATAGGATTTGTCCAAGTCTGCAAAATATCCATTAGTGTCTGCAATCACCTCCTCGTTTGAATAAAATCTTTGTCTGGCCAGCCATTTCTTCAAATTGGGGAACAAATAGTAGTCCGAGGGAGCCAAGTCTGGAGAATAGGGGGGATGTGAAACGAGTTGGAATCCTATTTCCATTAATGTTGCGACCACAACTGCTGAGGTGTGTGCTGGTGCGTTGTCGTAATGGAAAAGGACTTTCTTGTGGGCCAATTGCGGGCGTTTTTCTTGCAGCTCGGTTTTCAAATGGTCCAATAACGATAAATATTATTCACCTGTAATAGTTTTTTTACCCTTTTCCAGATAGTCGATGAGGATTATCCCTTGCGAATCCCAAAAGACAGTCGCCATAACCTTTCCGGCCGAAGGAACGGTCTTCGCCTTTTTTGGTGCAGATTCCCCCTTGGTAACCCATTGTTTAGATTGTTGTTTGGTCTCAGGAGTATAGTAATGTATCCATGTTTCATCCACAGTGACGAAACGCCGCTTAAAGTTCTCCGGATTCTTCTGGAACAGCTGCAAACCTCCTTGCAACACTTCACGATTCCGTTTTTGGTCAAGCGTGAGCAATCGCGGCACCCATCTTGCGGATAGCTTTCTCATGTCCAAATGTTTATGCAAAATATTATGTACCCGTTCAGTCAAGATGCCCACAGCACTAGCAATCTCACGCACCTTAACTCTTCTGTCATCCATCACCATATCATGGATTTGATCAATGATTTCTGGAGTTGAAACCACTTATAAACTGTTCTAATCGAAGGTGCAGAGTCACCATAATGTTTATCAAGCTTCTCTTTAGTCTCCTGAGGCGTTTTGCCTTTCATAAAGTAATGTTTAATCACCACACGAAATTCCTTTTCGTCCATTTCTTGAAAATCACTCGACTTCCTTGATTCACACGAATGCCAAACACAAAGAAATAGACCAATATGGCTGAAACTTGGTGTGCGTTCATTCAAGAGATGCTACTAACTAAACATGAACTCGATACGCGCCGGTGGTGCCATCTCTCGGACTTTTCAAGCCATCCTCGTATATATAGGATATTTATGGGGACGTTTGATATTTTATTAAGTAGGCCTTAATGAGCATATAACAAAGTTTGCTCTCTCTCTCTCTCAATCTTTTTACCCCAGTATCCTTGACACTATGCAGTTGCTGCCTCAACAGTCATTCTCCACGCATCTAGATCCTGCGCAACCTGACTTGACTCGTGCATACCCATACCAAAGAGAGATCTTCCTTGGTCGAACCATCTTGATGTAGATCGCCCCCTTGATCTACAAAGAAATTAGGTCAATCCTTTCTGTTAAAACTGTTTTAAATTTTATTAATTACTACTACAGTCTCGGTAAGAACGTGACCGCTCGTATTCTTGAAAAAATGTGTTTCGATCATCAATATATTCTTTGGTGCGCTAACAACGGCGCAATTACCTTAGTAAGTTGTTCAATCGCCTCCTGCATCAATAGTCACCTGACATCTTCGAGGCATGCTGTCGACGAGATTTTCTACATACTCTTCAAATTTTTCGAATCTCGCGAGACAACTGAGTCAAAGTCCTCAGAGTCTTTCCTCTGAGCATTCTCTTTACAAGGGACCAAACGTTTTCAATAAGGTTGGCGTCCGGCGATTGTGAGGGCCACTCTAATATCTTATCATGGGCCGAAACGAGCCACTTCGCGACGTGATTTTCGCCCAACAAAGGTTTCTTAACCGTGCTTCGGAATTTGACATCATGGGCACGAAGATGTTGTCGAGTGGTCTCATGGAACACATTCAAACCCGATTTTCTTAATTTTGCCACTCCTTGACGCAGCGTCAATTTCGGGTCCCGTGAAAACAAAGACGATTCGTTTTTCGACTTTCGAAGTCGTCGACATTTTTCGTCTCGTTAAAATAATTTACCCACTTCTTCACAAACGATACCGACTTTTTAACATACCGACTGCAGCGTAGACAAAGGTTGTTTGTTGAATCGCTAGAATCGCATCTACGAAAAATGAATTATCGCGGACACGTTCTTACTTGACGGACTGTAATAACTATATTCTTGCATATAGCTCAGCTAGGACCGTGAACAAAGTATTATTACTTTTTTTTCTAAACAGTCATTTTATGATTAATGCTAAATCTATTTTTCTCTTTAGTGTGTCAGGAAGTTTCTGAACTTAACTATTTTATTAAATATCTATTTGTTGTTTTTAAAAGATGGCTATATTACTTCCTTAAAAACAATTATGTCATTCTGTAGAATGGTGCCGTGATAATTTCGTAGGTTGACTCTTATGTATTATTGGAGAGTAAGCCATTCCCTAATCAAATTAGTTAAATAAATATAAATATATTTGAGTTTCAGTGGAATAAGATGCAAATGTGCTAAGAACTTAAAAACTCTCCTGAAAATTACTAACTTTTGAGTCATGTCGTTATTCCACAGGACTACTTTTTTAGTAAATATGATTAATGGCAGTTTTGGAAAAAACTTCGGTATGCGAGCGTTTCAGAAAAAGGGAAATTTTGTTTTAGAATAGGCCTAAAATGACCTAATTTTGAAAGATTTACGAGAAAAAATCGGGGGGAGGCCGTTTTTGATAACTTGAACTAACCTTAACTAACTTGGTTTCCAGTCACTAATATAGCATGTACATCATTTTTCACATTAAGGTAGGACATTTTTTTAATTATTTAAAGTACTTACTGAATATTTAGTTCAGGTTAGCAAAAACAGCCTCCCCACGATTTTTTTTTCGTAAATCTTTCAAAATTAGGCCATTTTAAGCCTATTCCAAAAAATCTCCCTTTTCTGAAAAGTCCGCGTACTAAAGTTTTACCGCAGTTTTTCTATAAAAATTATCTTCTGCTAATTTCCTAGAATTTTTGATAGCCTCACTGGTTTACTTTGTTTTATTATTTCTTTTCAATATTAACAGTGTGCAGACGCGCTATAAGATCCCGCGAGGGCGTAGCGATGCACATTAGTCTTGAATTTTATTTTTTTTTCTTTATGGGTCTAGCACGCGTGCTGCATGGAGGTCCCTAAAGCGCTACAGGAGCGGCACGTGTACGGAAAAAACGATACACGTTGTTCTTGAATCGCTGCAAGTTGTACTCGGTGGGAAACACGGTCCTGGGCAAATTATTCCAAAGGGATGATGTTCTCTATATAAAAGACTGCTTGAAAAGCGTTGTACGAGGAGTAACAAGCTGAACCTCATACGAATGTGAAGTATCAGCGCTACGTGTATTTCTAACATGCACCGCTCTGGGAGGAATTAAACGGGCCACATCCTCCGAACACTTTCCATCAAAATACTTGTAGAATAGGCTCAAGTCGCCAATCGTTCTTCGATGTTCCAGCGAATCAAGGCCGCCGGTCAGTTCCGGGTCTCCAGTCAGACGAACAGCTCTTCTCTGAATAGAATCCAACAAATGCAGTGTATGTTTGGGAGCGGAAACCCAAACATGAGAGCAGTATTACATAGTTGGTCGAATTTGAGCTTTGTAAAGAATTAACAGTTGTGGAGTGTAGAGCTTTCTGGTTCGAAATAATATTCCCAACTTTTGAGAAGCTCTCCTTGCTATGCCTGCAACATGCTTATGTCAGGACATATTTACTCCCAAATTAACGCCCAACAAATTGAGTGACGATGTTAGAGGAATGGAGTGCCCCGCCATAACTATGTCGGGTTCAGCAAAGTGAAGGTTATCTTTAATTTTAAATTACTCCATCTCCCGCTGTACGATTGCAGAGTATTAGAAAATATGCCGGCAATTCTATTTGTGATAATTGATTTTTATCTAGAAACGTTTTTTTAGATGCACATAAATATCGTACTTCTATTCTGATCTTTGACAATATAAAATGACTACCATTTTAAAAGTTTGTCAAAATTCCAAAAACTTCAGATTAGGTTGAGGATAAAAAGATTCTTAAAATGGGGTACAACTTCCTTGCTACTTTTTGAAATATAATACATTATTCCAATACCAGGAGGCGAGGGTACACTATGGTTGGAAACCTAGAGGACTGTTTTTTTTTTAATGTGTTGGGTTTTTTTTGAGAAAAATTATAATCACTTAAGGCTACTGTTATCGCAGACACATTAGCATAGTCCTGATTGCACTAGCGGAAAATTACGTTTACTTTACCCTTAAATTACAAGATAGGTGAAGAGCCTCTTAACTTTCAATAGACTTAAATTTTCTAGGTGCAATACATCCCAAAATTGATACAACCCTTTTATAATTTTAATTACAATTTGTAATGAGACCTTACTAACTTTTCAAAAACAGGGTTTTTTCTGTTACTTTATTTTTTATAAAATAAAGCTTTTATGTAAATAGAGTAGTGTTCTTTCCTATTTGTACACATTGTATTAAAAAATAAATTGTAATATTGTAGTTAGGGTTATTTTATTTTTTCTTCAATTCAATTTTAGATCATTTTTACAATATAGATTTAAGCTTCTAGTGCTTATGTCTATTAGCAGAAAACATTTTGGTATTAATTAGTATGGACACTTTTTCGTTTTGGAGTCCGTAGCGATATTTTGTATATGGTAAGATGTGATGCCATGGCCGTAGCCAGGGGGAGGGCAGTGGAGGCCAGCTGCCCCCACCATAGATCCTTCAGGGCCTTAAATTTTTTTTCTCCATTAATAAAGTTTTGAGAAGCTAATCCTTCCGAAGCTGAGAAGGTGACTATGCCCATGTGTGATGTCCCTAGCAGAGAAAAAAAACCTTTCATGTTAGTTGTGTAGAGAAATTCATTATAATGTCATGAAGTACAGTGTGACGTCAGAAAATAACTCGATAATCCCTGTAGGGTGCTTCCAGATTAAACGAAAATCGTGTCTAAGAATCAGTTCTGAGGTATAAATAGAATTCACTACTTAATTAATTCAAGAGGTAGTCTATTTTATGGAATTAATGTCGCAAATTTTGGTTAGAAACGTATTTATTATGACGTTTTCCGTTATTAAATTTCTTTCCTAGCTAAAATTCTGTTTGATTTTAATGTTTTAATTTTGTAATTTCACTTTGCAACAACACATGAGAAGAGATCTGTTATAACCAACTCCAAAGTTTTTAGTCAGTGGACGTATATACTGCAAATGTTGAAATAATATCACATGGGGAATGTTTAACCGTATGCAACACTACTGGGAACAGAAAACGTTAATGGGAGTAACTTTAGTAGGATTCTATAGAGCTTTTTTTTGCTTAAACCACACAAACTATATTTTAGATAGTTAATTTCGTAGTAGTTAAAAGTTATTAGTTAATAAAAATCACTTTTGTGTTGACCATCCTGTTAAAATTACAGTCGACGCCTTATACCAACGCTGACACTACCGTTACTTCTGGCTGAATACTCATATATATATATATATTATATATATATATATATATATATATATATATATATATATATATATATGTATGTATGTAAATTAATATTCTTTTCTCCATTGCATTTGAGAAAAATATCAATAAGGTTTTCTTGTCCCATTTGCAAGATAGTATCTTCTTCGATTTTACGGTTTTTCTTCTCTAAAACACAGACTTGTGCAGCCAGTTACCAATCTAGGAAAACTAAGTTACTAATTAAACTCATCCAATCATGTTTTGCTTCTTACTGGTTTCAAATAAGAATTAAAAACAGATTTAAAAAGTCAGTCAAAAAATATACCAGTGGCATTAATGACCGTTTCCTTTGTCATTTTATTAACCATATATATTTTAAATCATATACAAAACAAAACGTATATGGTATAATATACAATTAAAAAAAAACTAATGAAAATATATTCCATATTACTCAGCCTTAAGATATCGTAGATTTTGTTAAAGAGTAATCACGGTGCACCTAAAGCAAAAATGGTTTCCTTTTCATATTTTTTCTGTTGATAAAAATACCAATACCTTTTAACCTAAAACGCAACTGTTGCAAATGTATCCTAGTGATTACTTCCGTTAACTTCGTGATCATACCTCCAGGAGTGAAATACATTTTTATTTATAGAGATTAAAAACGAAATGAATATTGGCAGTAACGTAGCTAGGAGGGGTCGTCCCGCCACTTGCAGCTTCCTGATTCACTAAAAAGATTTAACTTTAAAACTGGTGCGTTTTCACAATTAGATGTTTAAATGGACCATCAGTAAACCAAAATTATGACCCTATGTTGAACAAACCCAGAATATTCGTTTTCATTTATTATTGTACATTGAAAATGAAATATTAGTTTAAAATTCTCAAAACTATTAACTTTCCTATGATGTTTGGTTCCAAATTTTCTAAAAAGAAGTTTCTAAGCGATATTTACCAAATAACATATATGAAAAATAAAACTCAAGTTGACAACTGAACATTTTAACTTTAATGACAACTAGATCGGATTTAATTTTTAGGCCCTTTAAAGATCTTCGCACAATAATGCAACTCGCAACTGGCGTGCAATATTCATACAATTACATCTAGAAAGGTGAGTAGAGGACTCATTAATTTTATTGACTACTATCTAGTTTCTACGCTATAACTATAATACACTGATTTGATTAGAACATGTTTAACATTTGGATCTTAAGATATACATGATGGGAATCTAACTAACTTAGCCTAGGTATGGGAATTTATATAAATGTATTGAGAAAAATTAAGATATTTCAACTTAAGATATTTCATGAACATAAACTCAAAATTAGACTTAATATAATTGAGATTAACTTAAGGTAATCCGAGGGTAGGGGGTTGCTGGGTCTCGGCAGACGGCGGTGGGCTTGGAGTGGGGGGGGCAGTAGGCTGTCCTGTCTGTGGGGTTGGGGTGGTGGCTGGCTTTGGCCAGGAATTTGAGCTGGGTTCTGCTGATGAATTCCCGGATTGTGGACATCTGGAGGTCTCTATGGAGCTGAGTGTTGCGTACGAACTATGGGACTTTGGCAGTGATGCGAAGGGTCTTGGTCTGGAGGGTGGATCTGTGGGTGAGTGACATCTGGCATCATGCTGAGCTGGAGTATGTCATTCTGGCTGTCAACTTATTGCGAGTTGACAATTTGCTGGACTTCAGTGGTTCAGTAGTGGGTACAGCTTACCGAGGAGTTGGTTAGCTTTTTTAGCGAAGGCGGCGACCTGGTCCTTCCATACTAGCCGCTTGTCGTAGTGGAGGCCCAGGTACTTGATGCTGTCTGACCATCAGAGTCGAATTCCTTGGCGAGTGAGGCTTTCTGGCGGTGAGTACAGGGCCTTTGAAAACATGATAGCTTGGGTCTTTGCTGGGTTGAGCTGGATTCTCCAGTGTTCGAACTAGGGGACTTGTTGCTTGTTGAGATGACGTTGGAGGCGGTTGGTGATGATCCTGGTCGATTTGGTGGTGGCTGTGATGGCGGTGTCATTGGCGTACATGAAAAGAGAAGTGTAGTCCGACTTGGATATATCAGCCGTGTAGATGTTAAATAAATGGCGGGAGAGGACGAAGCCTTGAAGGACTCCGGCTCGAATGGACCTGGAATGGAAGTAGTCTGATCGACTCGAACCTGGAATGTCCAGTCAGAGAGGAAGGAGAGGACCAATCGCGTGATATTTGTGCCTAGAAAGCTGGAGGTGGGATTACATTACATATTACATAAAAATTACATAAAATATACTAACGTTTAAATATATATAGAAAATAAACTTTATTATTTCAAAAGTAAGAACCTTTAGCATAAATTAGGTTAGAAGACAACAAGTCAATGTCATAACATAATCAATGTTATTCGTTCCTATAACCAACCCGGCCAGCTCAAGGATACAAATATTGGAGAGCTAAAAAATACTCAACTGGATGAAACAGGATTTTATTAAATATTTATTGTCATAGTTTCTGATTCCAGCATCATCTGACTGTATAAACTTAAATGGAATTTTATTGTACAGATTCAAATTAAGAGAGTACTCTTAGATTTATTTAGTTTGAAATGCTATGCTACCAACTGATTAGACCAACGCGTATTGGATAACTACAGCATGTGTATGCGCACTTTAATTATATTCTAATCTGAATCCTCCCTAACTATTACATTTACTTCTTGTTTCTCATATCCGGTGCTACTTGCGTATTGTTCTATCTCTATATAAAAGTATGTAATAAAATAAGATAAAAATACAGTCGAAGGTCACTGGTTATTTTAATGAAAAACGCTATTGGAAGGCTGGCCTTTGAAGAGTCACGTGAAAAAATATGAAAATTTAGAAACCTCCCTAAATGATTGTAAATATAATTTTAAAACATTGTTCAATATCAGCAATCATATATATTTCAATATTTTTTTGTACAAATTTTATTATGAAAATAATCGAAATCTGGAAAAATGTTTCATAGAAAAAATTATTAGAACAATATTTTTAAAGTTGCCTTCCTTAAATTGTTTAAAAAAATTTTAGGTTTTTCAAATTAAAGTAACTAAATTGACTTAGGCATTTTTTACTTATTACAATACGCGATTTATTTTTTTAAAATGTAATATCCTGTGTTTTGACTCTCTAAAAACCCATTTTATTCCTTTCGCTAATTATTTTACAAATAATAATATGAGCGAAGTACTTGTCATCTTTTGATAGAGATAGGGTAATTTATATACTTATAACCACTCAAGATCTACTTGTAAATACTTCATAATGTTACAAAAAAATGATTATTGATTTATTATGAATAGGCTCTAGAAAATTTATTTGAAACGCCTTTTTTATTCTCAACTGGTAATGTTTAAGAAGCGAGTCAATTTAAAGTTCCCGCCCAAGCATCCCTTACCGGAAACGGGAACAACTATCTGTCATGTGATTCATAATAAGAACTTTTTTCTTGAAGAAATAAATTATTTTAAATCATTTTTACTGTGTTCCTATGAAATAAATTATAAGTAAAATTTCAGACCTAATTCTATATCTTGTTAATCTCGTTTAGCAATTTTGTGCATTGACGTAAAATCGTGACATCATCACTTATCAACTCAGGCAAGTTGTGATTGGTGAAAATTCGTCCTTAAACTTAAATATATCCAATAGAAACGTTGAATTCGCCCGCACTCCACCTGAAAATTTTCTTATCGTCATATGACCATTCTTGCTGGTGGCAGTCGTGTAGGCCATATTTGTCAGTGGGTTCGCTGGTTCCGTACAGTGTTGTGCACCTTTAAGACCGTTTTGACCTGTAAATACTCCCACAAATAAACTAACATAATGTCTGAACCACTAGGAGAACAAAACCCTGTCTACGGACCTTTCTTCGGAGTTATGGGAGCAGCCTCTGCAATTATTTTCAGCGGTAAGTAAAAATTTTCTATCCTTGCCGCTACGTTATTGATTTATCGAATGACTGTACTTTTTGCTTTAGATCAAATTTGTTTAAGCCTGTTAAAGTCACTTAATTAATTAAGGCGAGAGTAAAAAGGCGATTCAATGCATTTGTAAGGTTTTATTATTAAATATTGCTTGGGATTTACAGTTTTAGCTGAATCTATTCATGGGCGTATCGCGAGTCATATGCCAAGATTATACATATATCAGGCCTTTGTCGTTTCTAAAATCGATGCTCTCGGACTGGGATTTTTGGGAGTTAAGTTTTTTGTATAAAAAATTTATAAAAAGATATTTTCTTTAGCAGGTATTTTGATTTTTGACCCACTTTACATAGTCACATGCTTCCTCAGACCCACCCGTCGGTACTCTTAAATATCGCAATTTAGTGACAATAAGGTTTATTAACAATTTTAAAAATATACTTAGAAATGAACCACTAAATTGGTTTGTTTTTTATTATCATTTAAAAGAATCAAGAGTAGCTATTGAGATAGAAGTGAAATAATGTTTTCAAACACTTGAAACAATAGGTCTAATACTTCATTTCTAAGATATTGTTCTTGAGATTGTAGGACATAACACTCGACTTTTGGGTAAACTACAATTATAACATCCGTAATTATTTTATTAAGTGTAGTGTGCCTGTAATTGTTGATAGATTGTCGATGATTTATTGGTACTATAGTTTGGAAAATGCCAATAATTTCTCAATTTTAATTTTTTTATATTAATATATTGTATATAAATTTGAAAATCATTGAAATAATTAAAATCAGGTGAAAAAAGGTGGAAACCACCTGACTAAGCAAGTCATGTGACTTCAAGGTTCGGGTTAATCACATGAATTTAATATATAAATCAAATACACGTTAAATATTTAATAAATTTCAAATTACATAACCTTCAAATGGCATTTTTACCATTTTTAATATTACTTGTGTCTTATATAGTGTCTTTATAAATTTATTAAAAATATTTGTTCTTAAAAATTAGTTTTATGTAGTCTGTTTGTTTCTGCCGAACCCAAACAAATTAGTCAGTGTTACAACTGCATTACAATCCTGGTTCATTCTAAAGTTATAAAATAAATAAAGCACAGAAATGACCTAGCCTTAATTTTGGACACTGGCCAAATTAGTTTTTGTTTTCAATGTAGTATTTACTTTTTTAAGTTTTATCCTTCTTACTTGCTCATCAGAATTTTGAATATAAAGAAGTAATTATAAAACATGTTTTCTATTAAGAGAGGTATTTTATTGCATGCATCAGATGTAGGTAGTTATAGACAAATTCATAAAAAAAAACTACATTCACTAGAATTATTTTATAATTGCAATTTAGCTTGTTATACTACAGACAGATCTGTGGTCTAGAAAATCAGAATTATTTTATTTTCATAAAACACACTTACAGCAGTTACAGTAATTCTTTAAACAGGAGACATTTATTTCACCAATTTCTCTCTGCACGTCAAGAGTGTGTTCATGTCTGATGTCATCAAAAGATGGTAACTATTGTGGTCATGTGACTGTCACACCTCTTAAATTTTTAGTATCACTTTAAAGTTAGGCCAATTCCATAACTATTGGTAAAACCACTAAGGAACCAGAAAATAATTTTTTTTAACCTAACTTCATAGTGAGTGTAGAAATAATATAAAATTAGATAAATGACACACTACACTAAATTAATTTATTGCATAAATTATATAGCAAAAAATGTTATTTTAGTTTATTTCATTATTGAAATTAATAGAATCAACTCATTTTATAATGTGGCATTGTATTTTTTTTCATTTATAATATTTGTCTCTAAATAGTAGGTCATGAAATTGTAAATAGTTGGTCAGAATAGAAGTTATTGCTATCAAACCTTAAAAACCTAAAACAGTATACCAGTTCACAAATAAACAAAATGTTTTTTCTCTGTGGAAATCCCATTGATCTCGGTAGATTAGATATTCTACTTGTCCTAGTTATTTTTGGTTTTATTTCCTAATGTGGTTTTTACTATAAGTTTTAATAACATTTAGAGCCAATTTACTTCTACATAAAAATTCTAGTAATTATCTTTTCAACTGGCTTATTATTATTAGTGGAACTATTAACTGATTCTTTACATAAGTGCACACCTTTATAATTGAATTAAAATACATTAAATCTTCATAATAGATTATTTAAATCATCGATTAATCACTAGGGCTTTTTTTATCATAATGGAATATCCAATTCCATAAGCCATAAATACAATGATACCTTCACCATTTCATTTTTTGTTAAATTTTATGGGTACTATGAATAGCAAATGAAGCAAATGAAGGTCTCTGCAACACACATCAGGAATGTCCCTGCATAGGAACTATTATGTAATGTAAGCATATACATGACATCCTTGGACCGTCATATTTTAACATCAGTATTAACATCAAAATATGAATCCTCAGATCGTCATGTTTTGACATTAAATACATCATTACAGTATGTCACATGTTTGTATTACCTATCTGTACAAAATGATTAGGTTGTGTTGTTTGATTTTATTTGAGCAGATACTCTACTACTGTAAAAAATAACTTCTAGATTATTTTATGTAAACTAAAATAAGTAGAAAATTAAAAAGCAGAAACGTAGGATTTAACATAAAACAGACTTTAATGGGCCGTAATAAATTAGCAGGTAACAGTCAGTTTAGTAAAATTGAACACATTTATTAGAATTGAATCTGTATAGAAAATTATGTGATTTATTAAGTTATATTGATTATGAAAAATATTAGTGAATGTTCACTGCTGACCATAAGTAGATGTTATATACGAGGCTGGTTTGAAAAGTCCGTGCAAAAATAAAAACTACTTATGTGTTTGGGATAAACCTTTTTTATTTTTCGACATAGTCTCCTTTTAGGCTTATACACTTCGTCCAACGATGTTCTAGTTTGTTGATCCCTTCCGAATAATAGGATTTGTCCAAGTCTGCAAAATATCCATTAGTGTCTGCAATCACCTCCTCGTTTAAATAAAATCTTTGTCCCGCCAGCCATTTCTTCAAATTGGGGAACAAATAGTAGTCCGAGGGAGCCAAGTCTGGAGAATAGGAGGGATGTGAAACGAGTTGGAATCCTATTTCCATTAATTTTGCGACCACAACTGCTGAGGTGTGTGCTGGTGCGTTGTCGTGACGGAAAACGACTTTCTTGTGGGCCAATCGCGGGCGTTTTTCTTGCAGCTCGGTTTTCAAACGGTCCAATAACGGTGAATAATATTCACCTGTAAATAGTTTTACCCTTTTCCAGATAGTCGATGAGGATTATCCCTTGCGAATCCCAAAAGACAGTCGCCATAACCTTTCCGGCCGAAGGAACGGTCTTCGCCTTTTTTGGTGCAGATTCCCCTTGGTAACCCATTGTTTAGATTGTTGTTTGGTCTCAGGAGTATAGTAATGTATCCATGTTTCATCCACAGTGACGAAACGACGCTTAAAGTCCTCCGGATTCTTCTGGAACAGCTGCAAACCATCCTTGCAACACTTCACACGATTCCGTTTTTGGTCAAGCGTGAGCAATCGCGGCACCCATCTTGCGGATAGCTTTCTCATGTCCAAATGTTTATGCAAAATATTATGTACCCGTTCAGTCGAGATGCCCCCACAGCACTAGCAATCTCACACACCTTAACTCTTCTGTCATCCATCACCATATCATGGATTTGATCAATGATTTCTGGAGTCGTAACCTCCACAGGCCGTCCAGAACGTTCAGCGTCACTTGTGCCCATATAGCCAGTCCGAAAATTTTGAAACCACTTATAAACTGTACTAATCGAAGGTGCAGAGTCACCATAAAGTTTATCAAGCTTCTCTTTAGTCTCCTGAGGCGTTTTGCCTTTCATAAAGTAATGTTTAATCACCAAACGAAATTCTTTTTCGTCCATTTCTTGAAAATCACTTGACTTCCTTGATTCACATGAATGCCAAACACAAAGAAATAGACCAATATGGCTGAAACTTGGTGTGGGTTCATTCAAGAGATGCTACTAACTAAACATGACCTCCATACGCGATGGTGGTGCCATCTCTCGGACTTTGCACGGACTTTGCAAACCAGCCTCTTACATTTTCATTTTATATTAAAAATATAAGGTTTGTAAATGTCACTTTTTATGCTCTCAGTATGACACATTCCTAAATATAAAATATAATAAAATTGCTATATTTGACTGTTTTTCCATGAAATGCAAAAAAAAAATTAAAACATTTTAAACTTTAACCAAGGTATTAAAATTTCTTGAGGTTGTTATGTCAGAATGTCTACAAGCAATTTTAATATTAAAAAAATTGTAACTTGTTTATTAACCCTACAAAATTCAGAAATCTGACATTTTGTTAAACTCAGTTTAAAAAAAAAATATATTAAATTTCGTTTTTTATATTCCTGACAGTTCATGATGTCATAAACTTCATTTTGAGATAATGCTTAGCTAATATTTGATTTGTCATTTATGATGTTACAAATGAATGTTTTGGAAGTTTTAAAAGTAAATGACCCTTGAATTTAGGTATTTTTAGTTTTCCATAAGGAACACTTATGGAATCGCACTCAGTTTTCTCCGAAACTATTTGAAGAGTTGAAATTTGGAACAAATATAGTAATTGATGGCCTAATCAGAGCCGTGTAATTTTGAAAGTTAAATATTGGCTTGAGGGGTTAGCTTGTAGGGAGAAGTGAAAAAAATCTTTTTTCTAGGGTTATAGAGTGGGGTGTCAAATGAAATGTTGCGAAAATAAGAGTTCAAGAACATATATGATGCAATATTCGCGCAACTCTCACGCTCATATTACTTTTAAAACTTCTAAATAGCCAAAAATCGCCGTCCCCCACTCCTCTATCTCAGAAAATAATGATCAAAAAATTTTGAAAAAATTCTGGAATATGTTTCATAAAGTGTAGATTGAGTGAAAATTCTAAGTGCATTACGTTTGATAATTTATCTGGTATAAACAAAAACTATTTTTCTTGACAATATGGTGGAGGTTTTTTTGTGGAAACTTGTGACAGTTATGAAATATATTCTTGGATGATATGGTAACCCATGACAACTCTCAGATTTTCGTTTCCAAATTGCTAAAATATATTAGGAAATTGGGAGGAATACAGCTACGATGTCACAATTATGTGAAGAAGTTTAGAAGTTTTTGTAGTTATAGCCAATTTTGTATTATACTGTATTTAGAATCTCATTTGAGTAGTTCTGTGATAAAATGGGGAGATAAAGAATATGTCTTAGAATTGCATGATTCTATTTTCTGGCTTGAAGTCTTTTTGCAGCTAATTGTGGAAAAAATAAATTAGGAAACACCTTTTCCCCTTTTCAACTGAAAATAATATTAAAAATGTAGGTGTTTAGGGCTGTGAAAAGTCATAAGAAAACTATTTTGGTTTTGATGTCAAGGTCAGCAATAGAGTTTTGTCAGAATGTTTTCTTCATTTATAGATGAGGGCATAGGTGTATGTAAAATATTTAATAGTTTTAGAAATGTAAAGTCATTTGTTATTGACTCGCAGAAACTAGGAAAAATGTGGAGTGGTTTTAATTGGTGTATGAACTTTATTATACAATTAAATACTGTTTGGGTAAAGTAATGTTGTATAACAACCCAGTAGTCAGATTACTTTATTTTTTACCTTAACCACTTATGGAAGTGACACAACAGTATCATTATAGAAGATATCTTAGATACACAAATGTCATATTGTAATATCAGACATCAAATGCAAGACTGTACTGTAACAATATTACTCCTAATGTTTTCAACCATTGTTGCATCTTGACATAACTGAACACATCTCAGTACAAAATAGAGGATGATTTCTCTGGGAGATGGTTGTTTTAAATTTTCCTGATTTCCTTCTTACAAAAGTGTCACTTGTAGAATGGATTCCTTTTGTACTTTTTTGAAGTCACTCCTTTACACAAGTTACTATCCTTACTTAATTCAATCTCTATAATCCTAAGAATGCGGAAAATGACATAACAATCATCCAAGCAATACATCAATATTGGAAGCTACTTCCTCATATCTACACTTCCCAATCCTTTATGTCCCTTATATCCTCAATCAAAAACAATGTCATTTAAAATAAGTTTTTTTCTAATTGAAAACCAGAAATAGTGTTACTGATTTTTTTAAGGTCACCATTCCACATATCCTATTCTTTTCTTAGTACTATTTTTATTATGATTGAAAGCCCCAGTACCCCTGTTATCTTCGACTAAAAATAATTCTGATTTAAAAGTGTTCATTCTCCAACTAAAAACCAGTATAATACTATCGATGCTCGAGAACATTAATCTATATAATTTTCATCCCCTTCCTTTGAGGCAATATGTGTACTACCACATTTGTTGAAATCTCATTCCCCCATCTCCCATTTCAATAGACTTACAGAAATTGGAAACTTGTTTTTCGTCATCTAAACACCCTGAAACATACATTTGAAATTTAAAATTACAAATACACATAAAATGTCAGTACTCAGTATATATCACCACTACACCAAACACTTTATTTTTGCACTCGACGCACGTTTCGCTAACCATGTTAGCTTCATCAGGAGCGATGAAGCTAACATGGTTAGCGAAACGTGCGTCGAGTGCAAAAATAAAGTGTTTGGTGTAGTGGTGATATATACTGATTAGTATCATTGTGCCAAAGATTCCACATTCCCAACTTATATAAAATGTCAATCATCATTTGAACAACGTTTAATACTGTTGCAGCCCTAGCGAACATTATTTGAAATAGTGAATAGTCACTTAACTGTCTGAATAATAAAAATAAATTTTATTTGAAAACGTTTATAATAATTAACAACCCATATTAGAAACCAATTAAGATCTTTTTAATAAATAATAATACAACAATGTAATACTTTGTGGTTTTGGTTATATTTTAATGATTTTTCCTTATTTTTCATTAGTATTTGGTCGAGGCATTCCTTAATTAAGCGAATTATCATCAAGGCTCTAACACTATAGACGTTTATTTAGTGTTTTAGCGAACCGATCATTTCGTAAGATTTTAACAATATTCGGTATCTCACCGAATCTAATATTCATTAGATCCCAAATATGTAATAGTCAAAGTGACGGTGGTGAAAGTACTGAGTTCCTGTTGTTCTGTCTGCGTAAATTTCTATAACCTGCCCTTATTTAAACAAAGAACAGGTTATAAAAATTCACTTCTCTACAACTCAACGGCCATTCGCAAAATTTTTTATGTACAAGTTTATGTTATCTGATTTCATTGACAACTTGAAGAAAATTAAAACACTTCGACACATGTGACGCAATTGAAGTTAATCTTTGTTAAAGTAGCAGACGTAATACTTTTTGAGACAGTCATACTTATTGATTAATTTTTCAATTCATTTTGTGTCTGTATTTTAGGTCACACTATACTAGAATTTCTGAAAAAAAAACATTTCTCAAGTTTGTACCATGCGTATCTATCAAATACATATAAAAATCTTTGTTTCTTAGACATCTTGAACATTAAATTTGTTTAAAAATTTGGATATTAAGAAATTATTTTATCAAAAAGATTAGAAGATGAAAAACATTTTTCACATGATTAAATGCTATGAAATAGGTAAATCTTTTTATCTAAGATAAGACTAAATATATATGTACTTAATATGTCGCGTAAAAAGTCACATGATAATTTAATTTAATTTTTAATACTTTTATAAGATATATGTGAGGTTCTAATTTTTTAAAATGGTTTCATCTTGAAATTTTCAAACGCCTACGAAAAGGACTTTCTATTATGATTTTCTTCCACTGGATCATATCAGTTAACTGCTTTATATATAAACAAACAATGATTTTACACACGGTTAAAAATACATTTTCACCTGAACTTTTTCATCAACAATTTTTAGTTTTGAGGCTTCAGGCTCGATAGATTTTTTCTAGGTCGTATCGTTTGTTACTAAAATTATAAATATAAGATGCATGGCATGAAAAAGCACACAAAAGAAATCATGATTGATTATATAGAACAATATCAGGCTGTACTCCAAGTGGTTACAGGAAGATAAAGGGAACCACTTTTTGTATTAATATATAATATAGAATATAGACTGAAGAGTTTTAACAAATAAATACACCAATATACAAAGTATTCTTTCTTGTCTCCTGGTAATTAATTATCACTATAAATTATTTTTAAATGTTATAAAAGAATTTTAAAATTGTATGTTGTCATTTTATATATAAAGACTATGGACTTTTAGTGTAGTTTTTCGACTAAAAATTATGTTATACCACAAAAAAACAGAAAAAACAAATATAACACGTAGTCTGAACAGTTTTTGGTCTGACACATAGATGTCGCCTTTTAAAAAAAAATCCATATGATTTTTAGGAAGTACCAACCTTCAAACGATACGTGTCAAAATTTCATGACATTTCGACCATTAGTTTACAAGTTACAGTGGTTTTAGTGACGCTACTTTTGATATTTTCAAAACAATGAAAAAAAATCGAATTTCGTGTCTTGATTAAACACTGTTTTTTGATGAGAAAAAATACCGTTCAAGCAAAGCGATGGCTTGATAAGTGTTACGAAGACGCTGCCCCTGGAAAATCACTCATCGTTTACTGGTATGCTGAATTTAAACGCGGTCGTACAGATACCAATGATGCTGAACGCACTGGACGCCCAAATGAGGTGGTTACACTGGAAAATATCAAAAAAATCCACAAAATTTTTTTTTGGATTACTGTAAAGTAAAATTGCGTGAGATAGCTGACACCCTAAAGATATCAAAAGAACGTGTTGGGTCATATTTTGCATGAACATTTGGGCATGAGAAAGCTCTGTTCGAAATGGGTACAGTTTTTGCTCACAAAACCACAACGTATTGATGGTTCGAGCGCTGTTTGGACCTGTTGAAGCGCAATAAAAGTGATTTTTTCATGTGATTTGTGACAATGGATGAAACATAGATCCACCACTACACATCGGAGTCAAATTGGCAGTCGACCGAGTGGACGGCAGCCGGTGAAAGCCGCCTGAAGCGACCAAAGACACAACAGTCAACTGGGAAGGTTTTGGCCTCTGTATTTTGGTATGCGCATGGAATAATTTTCATCGACTGCTGAGAAGGAAAAAACCATCAATAGCGAATATTATATAAAGTTATTGGTGCATTTGAAGGCAGAAATCGCAAAGAAACGGTCCCAAATGAACAAGAAAAAAATGCTCTTTCATCAAGACAATGCACCGTGTCACAAGTCAGTGGTTATGATGGCAAAATTGCATGAATTGAAGTTCGAATTGCTTCCTCATCCACCGTATTCTCCAGATTTGCCCCCCAGCAGCTATTATCTATTCACAGATCTCAAAAAATGCTCGCGAGAAAGAGATTTGGCTCCCATGAAGAAGTTATCGCCGAAACTGAGGCCTATTGTGAAGGCAAAGACAAATCCTTCTATAAGAAAGGTATAGAAATGTTAGAAAAACGTTGGACTGATTGTATTATTCTCGAAGGAGACTATCTTGATGAAGAAAGTTGAATTTTGCAAAAAAAATGTATTTTAAATAGCTAGACCAAAAACTTTTCAGACTACGTGTTAACTCTCTAAAGTAAAATTTTCAACAGCATGGCTTTAAAGCCTTTAAACCCATCTAATAAGTACAACTTCTTTAAAGTAAAACATGTTTTCTTCAAAATTTGTTTCAAGTAACAAAAATTATAGTTTAAAAATAAATCGACAGTGATTTTCTTATCCAGTACTTACTCGGTACTTGTATACATATATGATGAAATGTTGAGTAGAGAAATAAGTTTAAAGGAAGGACTTCGGAGATAATAGAGAGATTTTGCAACGCTTATTTTTTTACATGCCTTTGTCCTTATCATTATCTCAAGCATGCGCAGTATTAACGCGAACACTACGGCAGAATTACAATAAAATAAAAATAAGTTCAGGTTAGTATTCATCTTTTTTACACTTACACCGCACGAGCTGCTGATGTTTGTGGAATGAGAATGGTTAAGCACACCGGTATTAGTATTTGATGGATCAACACAAGTTTCTAAATTAAAGTTGTGTCTAGCGGGTTTGTATCAATTTCTTCAATATGAAATGAATACGAATGTGCTATAAATAAAATTTCATTTGAAATTAGCACTACACAACAGTTATTCCCACTGCACTAAACACACACGCACAATTTTTTCACTCGACATGTGTTATTAACCATGTTAGCATCATTAGGAGCGATTAGTAAGTCGACTGTCAGTCATCGCTCGTGATGATGCTCACATGGTTAGAGAAACGCGTGTCAGGCACGAAAATAAAGTTTGTGTGTTGTAGTGGTGATAACTACGGATAACTAGGAAAAAAAACAGTCCCTACCATAATAGCAATAAGAATAACGAACTTCAAATAGCCCCTCTTTTAAGTTCCTAAATAAGAACAATCGTTATCCTTAAGGTTGCTCTTACTTTGTTTCAATACTACGCAAGCTCCAAACGATGGGCGCATGCTTCAAATAGCGATAACAGCTGAGTTCTTATGTTTAGCTTCTTTCCTTTCCTATTGGGCATGCTTCAAATAAAGAGAGACAGTGACCTGCCAAAATAAGCTTTGCAAGAAAGATTTTGCAAGGCTTATTTTTAGCATGCCTTTATCGTTATCGTTATTAAAAGTGTGCGCAATATAAACACGAAGAAATACACGGAAGAAAGATTTTGCAACTGGTAAAATCAGCACTCGTGTGACTTTATAATAACAAGGTGGAGAAGTGAACATAATTTTTTTCTTTTATTTTAAAAGTGAATTGACAAATCGAAAATGTGTTAAGAAGGCTCAAATGGGTTAGACCCTAATTTTATAGCGGTATAATCCTTTCTAACAGAAAATAAAATTGTGTCTTTGCATGCATTTACCCGAATACGAAGAATTAAGAACATAAAAAACCTACACATATGCCATTTAGGATGATAAAAATTATTCAGTTGATACAATTTACAAGGTTACTTGTACTTATCATCATACTCGTAATATCGTAAATTTAAACTTTCATAATATAAGGCAGGATACTCCAGCGTCATTAAAAAAAAAGAAGCTGATTAGGTTAGTGTGCATCTTCTATAAATTTAAGGGATTTTTTTTAATTCATCACGATCCTCCGATATGTATGGAACAAGAATGGTTAACATCCCGGTTATTAGTATCTGATCGGTCAACACAAAAAATTTCTAATTTAAAGTTAATACGAATGGACGATGATAAAATATAAATTCAAATTAGCATATTTTGCACTCAGCTATGAAACCTCTATAAACATATGCCTAATTTTACATAGTAGTATTTCATTACATATGTATTAAAAGTGAAATCTGAGATTGACCAAATGATACTTGGCTCGGATTTTCTTCCAAAACAATTTATGCAGATGAAAATAATACCTTAACACTACACAACAGTTATCAGCACTACACCGAACACTTTATTTTTGCACTCGATACAGGTTAAGCTTACCATGCATCATCAGGAGCGATTAGTGAATCGACAGTCGGTCATCGCTCCTGATGATGCAATCCTTGTTAAAAAGACGCGTGTCGAGTAGCAAAGTAAAGTGTTGCGCCAAAGATTCCAAAATCTCAACATAACCCAAACACTAATTATTGATTGTTAGTGTTATTTGTAATATAATCTTACAGTTTTAGTGTATTTTCTTAGTACCTCGTATGTATAAGTAGAAAAAAAAAGCTGGCCTTACCATAATAGAGATAAGAATAACGAACCTTTCAAATAATCTCTCCTGTAACTTCGTTAATAAGGGCGATTGTTATCCTTAATAAAAGAATTCTTATTTTGTTCTAATACTGTGCAAACTTCAAACGGTGGGTTCTAATGAGATATCATTATCATTATCTTTTAAACTACAGCATTCACTGTAGTAAATAGAGGAATAATTCCATCATACAGCGATTCAAGAACAATGGGAATCGCTTTTTTTTTTTTTTTTTTCCGCACACGTGTCGCTCCTGTAGCGCTTTAGGGACTTCCCTGCAGCACGTGTGCTATACAAAAACAAAGTACGTCTGCGCATGCTTCAAATAACGGTAGCAACGAACTCTGTATTCAGTTTCTTCCCTTTAATTTTGCGCATGTGCTTAAAATAAGGTTAACGACAAAGGTGTGCCAAAATAAGTGTTGGAAAATCTCTCTGTTTGCAACTAAAATTTTTATCTCTATATATTATTTCTGGGAAATAAATAAAAAATAATATAAATTTTAGATTTCTCGACTCAAGAATCCTGAAATATATAATATATTCGAAGCAACCTCTCTAACATCTCCTTAGCCTTTTAATCCCTTATAAGTTCGACTATAAATATATTATGTTGAAAAGTTGTTCATTATCTAACCGAAAACCAGAAAAAAATATCACAATTTTGTTAAAGCTGTACAGAATTTATGGATAACAATCCATTTTTCACCCTTATCCTGAAGCAATGTCACTCAGAAACTACAAGTATCTTTCCTACTTGGGTACCAAATCTTAAATCGATATCTCATTTCATTCGAATTATTTTGCCAATAGAAAGACCGACGGTTTGGAAACTTCGTTTTTCTTAATTTAGGGAAGTAAGTAAAGAAAATTCAAAAATCTCAGGTTGTTTTCTAATCTAGAAGTTATGGAGAAAAGTAAAAATGTGTCGCTTTTTACGTTATTAAATCAAAATTGCCCAAAAATAGACAAGTCTTAAGGTTCCATAGTAACTATTGTGGCATCGTCTTTTGCAAAGTTAAACGGATGTTTCTTACATTATCGCAAGGCCCAAGAAAGAATATAAGTCATTTTTAATGACATTGTGGCTTGTCATTATCTCATAATAAATCCTTCAGTAACAATAGCTATTTAAAATGGTTATCTCAATTTACTTTGATTTTCGTATCGAATTTATAGCTCGATATTTTTTATTTTATTCAGAGGTGCTTAAAATTTTAAATACGAGGGTTTTTTACTGACATCTGGCTATAAAGGAAAACTTGTAGAGCTTAAAAAATATTTGTTTCTATGTAACTACCGTTTTCACGAATGCACTTATAAAGCGTTTCTTAAGTTATTTCATTCCATCCAAAATAAATTCTTTAATTTGAGCTTCAAAAAACGACAATACAGCGGTAAGTGATAAGTTCAATTATCACTTGAGGAAAGATTTCTGCTACTGAAGTCTTTCTTCGGATATTTGACTAAAAAGAAGTAGCAGAACACTAAATCAGGGCTGTAGGGTTGGATGTTGTAACTCGGTGAATCCCCAGCTTTCGATAAAGGCTTGAACTGTGCAAGCTTTATAGATCCTGCATTCGTCGTGCAACAACAAAGTTTTTGTTCCCGATAAATTCGGACGTTTTTCTGTAATAACCAACTTTAGGTCCTTCCGTGAAACTATTAATTGTGGATCATTCCATATTTTCAGTAAGCAAAATTACTTCGAAGTCCCAAAAAATGGTCGCCATCAACTTTTCAGATGACGACTGAGTTTTCACCTTCTTCGGAGGTGGAAAATTTACCCATTATATCGACTCCTGCTTCGTTGGAGGCTCCTAATAAAACACCCAAGTCTTGCCTGTGACAATTCGCAAAAAATAACTCTCATTTTTTTTTTCTTTGTCTGTTTCTGTAGGGCATCGTGTAGAAACTTTTTTCGTACCTAAATCTTCGTACACAATCTTAAAAACTTTAGTATATATAGTTTAGGATACTTGAGCGTCTTTAGCAAGCACTAGGATCTTCATTCGTCAAACTGACAGCAGCAAATTTTCAACGAGCCTGATAGTTTCCTCAGTTCTTGCCTCAACCGATCTTTCTGATCTTGGATCAACCTAATTTGAGTCTTGGCTCCATCGAAATAGTTTATTCCAAAATTTTACTTGAACATAAGATGGATCATCATTACCGTCCACGTAAGACATTCTTTTATGAATAAGTTTTTGTTCATTTCCCTCTTTAGTGAAGAACTATCACTGCACGTTGTTCCAAATTTAAACTCATTTTTCGGAAGAAAAAAATATTAAAAACTGTAAAATGCAACAAACTTGAACAAAAGTCCATCTTAAAATTCAAATGTAATGGCGTGTTTTTCGCGAGATCGGTACCTCGCCGAACGAATGTGATGTTTTGAAACGCTTTTAAGCAGGTACAGATAAATTAACAACGAAAAACCATTCATAGTCGTCAAAAATTAATAGGATATTAGGTGCTAGTGTTTGTTGACAATGATCAGGCTCGCCGCTAGCCGCCTGAACGCCCGCGTGCAAAACCTATGCCTCCCTCCTCCCCACTGTGGTCCAAGAATTTAATTTTTCGTTTCAAATTATCTACATGTGTTAATTTCCAACCGATCTGGATAATTGTTTTTAAAATACTCGTAACTAAATTTCCAAAAAGCCTCTCGAATCTAATTTTTGAGTTTTGGCCAATTTTTTGTTATTTTTCTACCATTTTCGAATAATTTTTAGTAGTTTTTTCGAGGTTTGCAATATTTTAATGAACAAACCAAAGTAATTTATGTTTCTCGATCCACATAATCTGAAATTTGTTGTTTCGAGACCTAAAGGTCGCAAAGTGAATCAACATAGCCATTTTTCAAGCATAAATCGGGGTTTGGTTTGTTCTAATCAATATTGTAAATATGGCTAAAATGATGATAATTGGTCAAAATATGTTCAAATAATGGCCAAAAAATTGCTATGTTAATTCACCTTGCGACCTTTACGTCTTGAAACAATAAATTTCAGATTATGTGGATCGAGAAACATAAATTGCTTTGGTTTGTTCATTCAAATATTGCCAATTTAAAAAAAAAATACTAAAAATTATCCAAAAATGGTAAAAAAATAACCAAAAACTGATCATGATTCAAAAATTGGCTTCGAGAGATTTTTTGGGAATTTAGTAACGTGTATTTAAAAAAAAATTATCCAAGTCGGTTGGAAATTAAGACCTGTAGTAATTTTGAACGAAAAATTAAATCCTGGACCACAGTGCTCCCCCAGAAATTTTCTGTAGCCGCCTCCATCCTATTTTCCCTGACTGTAATTTGTACAAAAGACTCTGTTTTGCCGACCGCTTACGGCGGGCCTGATAATGATTTCATGTTGATAATACTGTGTTTCAATATTTACGAATGGTGATTAGTAGTTCCTGTTTAAAAGCTTTCACATCGATCGAAACGTCTAATATTTGCAATTTTTATAATAAATTCGACGTAAATTCCAATTACACTAAAACATTGCTGGTTATCTTCCATTCGACAGCAAATATGACGTGCGATTCGCCATTTAAATCTGACGTACAGTCCACGTGATTTAACAATGAACGAAACCATCATGCGAAAGCGAAACGGAATCCCAAAACTGTTACATGAGAACCGCACATAAAATGCAGTCAACCATATTTAAATTTATTCAGCATTTCTAATGACTTCAATCGGGTAAACGGTATTATCTGATGCTGCTCGGTTTATTTTGGAGTTTAAAAAATTGTGTCTATGATAGAAATTGCTATAATAACAAATTATCTTTTTTATGACAACAGCACACGTGCTGCAGCGAAATTCCCAAAGGGCTACAGAAGCGACGCGTGTGCGAAAGAAGCAATTCACGTTGGTCTTAAATCACTACAGATTGCGGTGGGAAACGCAGTCCTAGATAGGTTCTCCATATAAAATAATTCTTGAAAACGGTCGTACGAGGAGTGGCAAGCTGAACTTCACACGGATGTGATGTAATAGCGTGACGTGTATTCCTAGCATGCACCACTCTGCGAAGAATTAAACGAACATATTGTGTGAAAGTACTTACAGAATATACTCAAGTCGCCAACCGTTCTTCAATGTTCCAAGGAATCGAAGTTGTTGGTGAGTTCTGGGTCACCAATCAGGCGAATAGCTCTCTGTCAAGTAAGAACGTGTCCGCGATAATTCCTTTTTGGTAGATACGATTCAACAAAAATCGGTAGAGGGAACCTTTGTCTACGATGCATTTTAGTAATAGTATCAGCCGATTCCGAACTTTCGTCGAAATCGCGTAAAATCTAAAATAAGTTACTTGTTTGCGCGTCGGTTCGAGGCAGTCTTTCTTTGTTCCCCTCCAAGGGGGCCTAAAATGACACATTCCGCGGCCGCTAAATATATTAAAAAGTCGGTCTCGTTTGTGACGAAGTGGGTAAATCATTTTACCGAGAAGAAAAATGTCGATAACTTGCCAAAACGTCGCTTGGTAGGCAAAAACACTCTGAAAGTCAAAAAACGAATCGTGTCTTTGTTTTCACGGGACCCGAAATTGACGCTGTGTCAAGGAGTGACAAATTTAAGAAAATCTAGTTAGAATGTGTCTCATGAGACCTTTCGACAACATCTTCGTGCTCATGATGTCAAATTCCGAAGCATGTTGGAGAAACCTTTGCTGGGCGAAAATGATGTCGCGAAGCTTGGGTCCACGATAAGATACTAGAGTAGCTCTCACACTCGCCGGACGCCAACCGTATTAAAAACGTTTGGTCCCTTGTAAAGAAAATGCTCAAAGGAAAGATTCTGACTCAGTTGTCTCGCGAGATTCGAAAAATTTGGAGATGATTGCGCGCGAGTATGCAGAAAATCTCGGACAGCTTGCGTCGAAGATGTTAGGTGATTATTGATGCGGAAGGCGATTGGACAACTTACTAAGGTAATTGCGCCGTTGTTAGCACACCAAAGAATGCATTGATGGCAAAAAATGTTCTCGAAACACATTTTTTCAAGAATACGATTGGTCACGTTCTTACCTGACAGACTCTGTTTCATAACATTTAGGTTCAAATCCAAAGAACTTCGCTGTTGCCTCAGTATTTTTTAACGTTGCAGTCATTTGTAAAAATGTCTAGTTTAACAAAGCATATACTTATCAAGAAGTCGACGTGGGTGTTAGGTGCTTTTTATTAAAAAAAATTGTACGTTACTTGCAAGAAGTTTCCTAAGGCTTCATAGAAAAACAGGCAAAAATAAAATTCGTCGGTTCCACAAGAAGCTGCTGAGCACACTGGTCTGCAGTGTTAATAAGCACTGTTTTCTTTAGATTCAGGGGCCCTCTAATAATGCTTGTCTTTTCTTGTTGCATGCAGATTTGTATTTGAGGTGCTGAACAAGTTAGGGCTGATTTATCCTGTTAATTGTTGTAAAATGGTATTTTTAGTGTTCCGTACGGAACACTTATAAGATCACTTCGGTGTCTGTCTGTCTGTCTGTCTGTCTGTCACACCCGATTTTCTCCGAAACTATTTGACATAGAAAGGTGAAATTTGGTAATAATATAGGAATTGATGGCCTCATCAGAGCCATGTAGTTTTGAGAATTAAATTTTGACTTAAGGGGTTAGTTTTGGGGGGTGAAGTCGGAAATGAAAAAAAAATTTTTTTACTAGATCATCGAGTGTGGTGTTAAATGAAAGCTTGTGAAAACGTGAGTAAAAAAATATATATATATAATATTATACTTGCGCGCACTTTTCTTTGTATTATTTTTAAAAATTCGCGAAAAATCGCTGTCCCGGGCCTTATCTCGAAAAGTACTTATCAAAAAAATTTCGAAAAAATTCTGGAATATTCTCCACGGGGTGTAGATTGAACGAAAATTATCACGAGTGCATTACCTTTAATAAATTATATGGTACATAAAAAAAAACAAAAATTTCAAGGTCATCAGATTTCAGTAAAGATTGGAAGCAAACTTTGTTGAAAACTCATTTGGGATGTGTTTTGTGAAGTCACTGATCATTTTATACTACCGTAACATAAATTTTGACTTAAGGGGTTCGTTTTGAGGGGTGAAATCGGAAGTGAAAATTTTTTTTTTTTATTAGGTCATCGTGTGGTGTCAAATGAAAGCTTGTGAAAACACGAGTAAAAAATATATATATAACGTAATACTTGCGCACACTTTTCTTCGTATTACTTTTAAAAAATCGCTGTCCCCTACCTTATCTCGAAAAGTACTGATCAAAAAATTTTTAAAAAATCCTAGAATATTCTCCACGGGGTATAGATTGAACTAAAATTATATAATATTAATAATTTATTTGGTATATAAAAAAAAAACAAAATTTCAAAGTCCCTAGTTTTCAGTAAAGATTGGAAACAAACTTTGTTGAAAACTTATTTGGGGTGTGTTTTGTGAAGTCACTGATCATTTTATACCACCTTAACAAAAATTTTTATTTTAAAAACATCAACGTACGGAACACTAATTGTGCAAGTTTAACTTGCACTTGACCGGTTTTTGTCTGTTCTTGTTGCTATTGTGGAGCACTTGCTTTTCGTGACTCTTTGGAGCTCGGTTCAGATTTCTGTTCCCACTGCGATTTCAGCTCGATGTCGTACTCGTAAATCCACGATTCGTCACCTGGGATGACTCTTTTCAAGAATTCGCCGTTTTACTCTAAAATTTTCCAGCCAGGGTAACATTCTTTTCACTTTTGCTCAGAAGTGAATATATAATATTGAACAACTTATTTGTGATCATGACTTATCACCTAATGTTAGTAAAAAAGCGGATATGTTCCCCGTTTTCAGTTACCGGTTTATGTATTATTTTGTCTTTACTCTTGTCCATTTCCGACAAAGGAGAGAGCTGGCTTAGTTAAATTTGGAAATTTATATATTATATATACTTTCGGCACAATCTGGTAAAAACCTTTTTATTTCCACAGGTTGCATCGAATCATATAAATGGACGACCAACTCTTTTGACAGACTTGTTATGTTCTTCTAAATGTAATTTATTAATCAAGAAGAAATGTTTTATCGTAGAAAAAAATATTCATTAAAATTTATGAAAGTTTTTAAAGCTTTGTGATTTATTTATTGAAATTTTATTTTCGCCAAAAGTGAGCTATACCCATTTTTGCGCTTTCTAATAGTCTAAGAAACAATCCGCAATATATAGAAAAATACTCCAAAAGTTCATAGTCACATTATGGCTTTTGTTGAGTTCTTTGACCTAACATGTTGTAATCCACTTAATTGTTCTATCCCAAATTCAAATTTTATTTTCTTCTATGCATGTCCTAAGTCAAGTGGGTTTTACTTTAAAAAATATATTAGTATGAAACTATAAAGCCTTATTTCTCAAAATATTACTACATTATCGCTCAGTAAGTCCTTCAGTTAGGTAATTGAGCTACATGTAAACTGTTGTAAAGAAGATTTCCCAATTTAACTAGGCCAGCTCTCCCCTTTGTCGGAAGTGGACAAGAGTAAAAAACAAAATAATACATAAACCGGTAACTGAAAACAGGGAACATATCCGCTTTTTTACCAACATTAGGTGATAAGCCATGATCACAAATAAGTTGTTCAATATTAGTGTCTGACGCCACTACAATATATTATTGCAAAAAGGTAATTTTTCCACAAAAATTTTCCCTTATGCCACCATACAGATAACATTAGTAATGTTGATTAATAGCAACAGATGTTCGGTATTGATTTGCTTATCAATTAGAATTGCCTTAAGTCAATTTAGAAGCTTATAAACCGTTTTTAAATTATTGGTTTATTACCCTCTCACTAAGGGATTGTGACGTCATAAAGTTTATGCCAAGATATTTGACAAATATCAAATTTACCAAAGTTGTTGATAAAAAGTTATCTTTCGTTTTCATAACGATACGATTACTAAGTTACAGTTTTTGACGGCATAGAGCCCTAAAATAAGAAATTAAACTTATGCTTTAATATTGAAATTTAATGTATGAAATTATTAAAGGGGCCCTCTTCTTTTTCGGATATATTGTTGGAAACATAATCCATATAGGTGGACAACAGTCGCTTAAAATTAGAAATCTACGAACTTCCCTATCTCGCAAATGACAAATTTGACATCTCAATATCACTCGACTAATTTTTTTTTACCTGCAGAAATATACCCTTGATTTACCTCCAAATATGTCATTACCCTGAAAATAGAACAAAATTATGGGAAACCTCAGTTATTTTGAGAAAGATTTAAAAATATCTTTAAAGATAGTTTTTAGTCATTGTCCTTTCGGTCCAGGTTTATCGTTATTTAATTTAAAATTAGTTTTACGAGGGTCTTTTAAAAAGTAGGGTAAATGACGTATGACAATCCTATGATCGAAATCAGTATTGAACCGTTTAATTTCATTCCTTAGAAGATCACATGCAGAGTTAGACTAGACACTACAGACTTTTGATTGGCCGACATTTTAATCGGTTGCTTAATTAGAGTGAAGACATACGTGATTTGGAATCGTTAGGTGTGCGCACTCACCTATGTCTTCATGCAAATTGAACAACCGATTAAAATATTGGCCGTTCAAAAGTCTGTAATCTACAGAGGCTCTTACAGTTCAGAGCTTAGTCCGGTTACTGTTTTTTCGGTCGAAATACAAACGTGTCTACGCGATTTCCGACGTGATGGAAAAAAACTGAGATTCGAGCTGGGATAAAATTTTACTTTTTGAAAAAGAAAACGGCCGCCGAAATGAAAGTGAATCTTGACAATGTTCTCGGAGATTCTTCTCCTTCATTGAAAACCGTAAACTACTGGGTTTCAGAGTTTAAAGGTAGCCGAACAAGCACAAATGACGAGCATTGCAGGAGACTACCCAGCGATATCACAACTCAGGATATTGTGACGAAAATCGCAACATGATTTTGAGTGACGGCGTTTGAGGATTCGTGATATTGCTAACATTGTAGGAATTTCAAGTGAAACATTTGGGTATGAAAAAAGCTGCGTAAACGATGACGAGTGCCGCGTGACGACAGTGCATCTTTTCACACTTATTCGTTACTATGGCCAAAATTTATTAACTTCGCGTCGAATTGCTTAACCATCCACCCTATTCGTCCGATTTGGCCCGTTGGGACTTCATTTTTATTCCCGAACCTCAAAAAATATCTGGGAGGACAACAATTTTACGGAAATGACGAAGTTTGTACACTGTGAATGACGTGGGAACATCGCTGAATCAAATGTATCGGGCTCGAAGGAGATTATGTTGAAAAATAGAGGTGAATTTTTCAATTTTGTTCGTATTTTATTCCTTCTTCCTAACATTACAGCATTAGCAATGTTCCATACGGAACACTTATAAGATAACTTCGGTGTCTGTCTGCCTATCCGTTTGTCTGTCTGTCCGCCTGTCCGGTTGCTTGTCCGTCTGTCACACCCGATTTTCTCCGAAACTTTGACATAGAACATTGAAATTTGGCCTTAATATAGGAATTGATGGCCCCATCAGAGCCGTGTAGTTTTAAAAGTTAAATTTTGACTTAAAGGGTTAGTTTTGGGGAATGAAATCGGAAGTGAAAACAATTACCTTTTTTTTTTTTACGAGGTCTGGAGTGAGGGTATCAAATGAAAGCATGTGAACATTTCAAGAATATATATATATATGATGTAATATTTGCGCACACTTTCTTTGTATTATTTTTAAAAAATTGCCAAAAAATCGCTGTCTCCTCCCTTATTTCGAAAAATACTAATTAAAAAATTAAAACAAACTCTGGAATGTTCTCCACAGTGGTAATAAAATAGGCGCTTTTGAGGTTTTTACGCCTTCTAGTGATTTTTCTTTCCCGCCGTGTATCAGACCATTGAGTTTTCATTTTATATCAGTTCATTTGTCTATGATTTAACTCCTAATTGACTAACTTATTTTTTCATTGAAAACACACACAAAATATAGTTATCACTACAGACAGACAAACATACGTGGAACGAAACGTCGCCGTTAAACGAAGCCGGCTGGCTACGTTTTACGATCGTTAAAATGTGCTTCGTCGAGTTTCTCATAGATGCATGATTATTTTTACATATAATACAGCTTCTACTTGCACAGCTTCTCTAAGAAACTCGACGAGGATCATTTCAACGATCCAGCAGTAGTCACCCGGCTCCGTTTTACGGAGACATTTTGTTCCACCTATTTGCGTTGCTGTAGCGGTATCTATATATTTTAAGTAAATGGCTAAATATTTGACAACTTTCAATTGGTTTTTACTTTTATCATAATTATACCACTAGAAAAATATTTTAAAAATATAACAAAATTCAACTGTTAAGAGATTACTCAGTATATAGCAACACTACACCAAACACTTTATTTTTGCGCTCGACGCGCGTTTCGGTAACCATATTAGCTTCATCAGGAGCGATAATGGTCTTTGAGTGCAAAAATAGTATTTGGTGTAGTGGTGATATATACTAAGTATGTACCAAAAATTGTAACCAAAGATTCCAAATTCCCAACAGTATAAGAGAGATTTTAGTTTATTTGTTTTTATTTTTCTCAATTTAATTTAAAATTGGTAGAGATTGTATGGTTGATGTTGATCTGAAAGAAACCATTGAAAATGCATTTATTTACATAAATAACAATCCTGAGCCTGTAAGGTCTTGTCATTCGGCATTATTAAAATTGAAAAACCGGTCAAGTGCAAGTTGGACTTGCACAATTAGTGTTCCGTACTGTGATTGCCTTTAAAATAAAAATTTTTGTTACGGAGGTATAAGATGATCGGTAACTTTACAAAACACACCCCAAATGAGTTTTCAATAAAAGAATTAAGAGCCCAGATTACAAACATGCCTAGTCAGATACTGACCAGGATAAGACATGTGACATGTATATATCTTACGATCTAATATGTATTTTCAAGTTTTTTTCTTAGTCAATAATGTACTACTGTGATCCATATCCATAAGTCCGACGGAGCTAAATCGGGCGAATAGGGCGATTGTGGAACGATATGAGTTGAATTTTTGATGAAAAAGTCGCGAAGAACCAATGCTGTATGAGAAGGCGCATTTTCGTGATGAAAAAACAAGAGTTATCGGCCCATAATTCCGGCCGTTTTCGAACGTTTCGGAAGCCGAAAAACCATTTTTAAAACAAAATTTAATTCAACTTCTTTGCTGAATTTTTTCACTCATGTTAAAAATCGAAAAACGCACTTTTGTTGTTGAACGAATGCAATCGAATCTTATTAACTACTGACGCTATGATCTTAAAATTTGACACAGATGGCAGTTAAGGTCCTACCAACCTAACGAAAAAAAATTAATCCGATTTTGAAATGCCCGAGCGACTTACTATTTTTTCATCACAGTAGTATGTATAATAGTTATAGCATCTTAGCTACCCAATAGCCAATGCTTAAAACAGTAGCTATCAGTCCCGGTTCAATTCAGAACCTTTACCATTTTGGCGGCAAAATAGTTTTTTTTATACCAGATAAATTTTCAATCGTAATGCGCTCGTGATAATTTTCGCTCAACCCTTACTTTATGGAGGCTATTCCAGAATTTTTTCAAAATTTTTTTGTCAGTACTTTTTGAGATAAGGTGGATGGACAAAGGTTTTTGGCCATTCTTTTTAAAATAATACAAAGAAGTGTATGCGCAAGTATTACATCATATATACTTTTAAACTCGTATTTTCAACAATCTTTCATTTGAACTCGACGACATGGTAATTTTTTTTTTACTTCCGATTACACCCCCACCCCCCAAAACTAACACCTTAAGTCAAAATTTAACTTTCAAAACTACACGGTTCTGATGAGGCCATCAATTCCTATATTAGTCCAAATTTCAACTTTCTGTGTCGAATGGTTTCGTAGAAAATCGGATGTGACAAACAGACGGGCAAACGGACACCGACGTGATCCCATAAGTGTTCCGGAACACTAAAAACCGAGAACTCCTTGACGCAGTTATACAATCTCTCAGGTAAGAACCTTACACACATTTTTTCAACAATACGAGCTTATTCTTGAAAAAATGTGTTTCGGGAACATTTTTTGCCATTAATGTATTCTATGGTGTGCTAACAACGGCGCAATTATCTTAGTAAGTTGTCCAATCGCCTCCTCCATCAATAATCGCCTGGCATCTGAGTCAACGTCCTCAGATTCTTTCCTCTGAGCTTTCTCTTTACAAGGGACCAGACTTTTCAATAGGGTTGACGTCCGGCGATTGTGAGGGCTGCTCTAGTACCTTATCGTTGGCCTAAGCGAGCCGTTTCGCGACATTAAAACCTGGCTTTCTTAATTTTGCCGCTCCTTGACGCAGCGTCAATTTCAGGTTCAGTGAAAACAACGACACGATTCGTTTTTCGACTTTCGGAGTAACTTCGCCTACCGAGCCACATTTTAACAAGTCGTCGACATATTTCGGCTGGTTAAAATGATTTATCCACTTCTTCAGGAACGACACCGACTTTTTAATATATTTAGCGACCACGGAATGTGTCAGGCCCCTTTGGATGAGAACAAAGAAAGACTACCTCGAACTGACTCCTAAATAAGTGCCTCATTTTGGATTTTACGTGATTTCGACGAAAGTTCGGAATCGACTGATACTTTTATTAAAATGCGTTGTAGACAAAGGTTCCCTCTACCGATTTTTGTTCAATCGCTAGAATCGCATCTACAAAAATGAATTATCGCGGATACGTTCGTACTTCATAGACTGTGAGTCTTAGAAAAACCATTTGTATTTTTATAGTTGTTCTGGTAATGCAATAAATATTTGACAGTGATTCAAAATTGTCTTAAAATAGTTCAATTAAGTTCTCTCACAAACTATACAAATCGGGATTTCTTTGTTATTTTCCACAGTTAATAAATTTTAGTAATATCCATAAATATTTTAACGCATTAGTTTAAAAACAGACATTAATTTTATGCATTATTGCTAATATAATTTTGTGCTTTCAAATAAGCGAGATTGTAATTGTCTAAATTAGTTGTTTAAAAAAATCTGTATGAATAGCCATGACCTTGTTTTTTTTTTAAATAAGCATTAAATCTGAATTCCGTGTAATTTTTACGCTAATTATTAAATGCTTTGGAAATTACCTAATCTAAGAATAATTCAGTTACCGATAAGTAGGCATCAGCCTGTGTATGTTTTCATAATTTTATCACAGTTCTGTTTGCTTGCTTTCTTCGCGCTTAGAATTTATTATTATTAATTGTCAAAAATAAAAAATAGTAATGTTTTACAGATTAAACAGGAAATTTGCGAGAAATTAGCAATTACTTTGATGATTGATGTTTCACTTTTATTTTGTTTTATAATTCCAAGAGATTAGTAGTGATATGAAAGTCCGTTCAAAACTTTTTCAAATTAAGCACTATTTTTAGTGTTCTGTACGGAACACTTATAAGATCACTTCGGTGTCTGTCTGTATGTATGTCTGTTTGTCTGTTTGTCTGTATGTCTGTTTGTCACACCCGATTTTCTCCGAAGCTATTTTTCATAGAAAGTTTAAATTTAGTAATAATATAGGAATTGATGGCCTCATCAGAGCCATGTAGTTTTGAAAGTTAAATTTTGACTTAAAGGGTTAGTTTTGGGGGGTGAAATCGTAAGTGAAAAACAAATTTTTTTACTAGGTCATCGAATGTGGTGTCAAATGAATGGTTGTGAAAACACGAGTAAAATATATATATATATATATATATATATATATATATATATATATATATATATATAATGTAATACTTGGGCGCTCTTTTCTTTGTATTATTTTTAAAAAATCGCGAAAAATCGCTGTCCACCCGCCTTATCTCGAAAAGTACTTATCAAAAAATTTTGAAAAAATTCTGGAATATTCTCCACGGGGTGTAGATTGAACGAAAATTATCACGAGTGCATTACCTTTAATAATTTATCTAGTAAATAAAAAAAACACAAAAATTTCAAGGTCATCAATTTTCAACAAACTTTGTTGAAAACTCATTTAGAGTGTGTTTTGTGAAGTCATTGATCATTTTATACCTCCGTAACAATTTTTTTTATTTTAAAAGAAATCAACGTACGGAACACTAATTGCGCAAGTGCAACTTGCACTTGACCGTTTTTTTTTTTAAATGATGGCTTGTTTATGGTTCATTACTGTTTGTAGAAAACCAGAGTTAGATTCGCAACCGAAAAGACAATTTACAATATCATTCTCCTGAATTAAAAGGATGGTAAACTTACTCAATTTTAGGTTTATGGCTTTCTTTATTGTTAAATTAAATATATTAGAGAAGTTAATGCAATAAAACATAAGTTTTTTTCACTCAAAAAAAATTAAAATAATTTTCGCGACGTATATACAAATACGTTCTTTTCACAAACTTGATACAGTGTAAAGTAATCAAATTAATGACGATTAGACAAGTGTCACTTGATAGGTTGGAGAATATTGATGTAAGTGAAGTAAGTAATTTCAGTAGTTTATTTAGAGAAATCTGAAGTACTGATAATTAACCTGCACCTGCTAATTATGATGCATTTAATATAAACTCGTTTTTAGTGTTCCATACGGAACACGTATGGGATCTCTTCGGTGTCTGTCCGGCTGTCTGTCACACCCCATTTACTCCGAAACTATTTGACATAGAAAGTTGAAATTTGGTACAAATATAGGAATTTATAGCCCAATCAGACCCATCTAGTTTTAGAAGTTAAATTTTGACTTACAGGGTAAGTTTTGGGGGATGAAATCGTAAATGAAAAAAAATATCAAGTGATCGATTGGGGTGTCAAATAAAAACTTGTAAAAACAAGAGTTCAAAAATATATGTGATGTTTACTTGTGCCCACTTTTCTTTGTATTATTTTAAAAAAATTGCCAAATATCCCTATCCACTCACCCTATCTCAAAAATACTGAAAAAATTCTGGAATAGTCTCCATAAAGTGTAAATTAAGCGTAAATTATCAGGAGTGCATTATGTTAAATAATTTATAAAAAATGTATAAAAAAAAACGATTTGCCCGACAAAATGGTGAAGGTTTATTAAGTCGAAAGTTATGAACTGAACCAGGAGTAATAGCTACTGCTTTAAGCATTAGGTACCGAGACAAAATAACTTTATTTTTATTTGTTTATAATTAAACCAATATTTAGGAAGTAAAGATTTGTTTTAAATTTTTACCACGGGATTCTAGATCGAGTTAGATTGATTTATTGCTTATTAGGTAAAATGATGCTATAATTATTAAACATTATTGGATCTTAAGATATATAACACGTAGGTTGAAAAGTTTTTCGTCTGACACATAGATGTCGCCCTTTTCAAAAAATCCATATGATTACCAACCTTCAAACGATACATGTAAAAATGTCATGACATTTCGACGATTAGTTTAAATTACAGTCGTTTTAGTGTCGCTAATTTTGATATTTTCAAAAAAATGGAAAAAATCGAATTTCGTGTGTTGAAAACACTGTTTTTTGGTGGAAAAAAATACCGTTCAAGCAAAGCAGTGGCTTGATAAGTGTTACGGAGACTCTGCTCCTGGAAAATCATTCATCATTTACTGGTATGTTGAAATTAAACGCGGTCGTACAGACACTAATGATGCTCTGTACGCCCAAATGAGGTGGTTACACCGGAAAACATAAAAAAAAATCCACAAAATTGTTTTGGATGACCGTAAAGTGAAATTGCGTGAGATAGCTGACACCTGAAAGATATCAAAAGAACGTGTTGGTCATATTTTGCATGAGCATTTGAGCATGAGAAAGCTCTGTTAGAAATGGGTACCGCATTTGCTCACAGTGGACCAAAAACAACAACGTGTTGATGTTTCTGAACGCTCTTTAAGCGCAATAAGAATTTTTTCGTGCAATATGTGGCCATGGATGAAACATGGATCTACCACTACACATCGGAATTAAATCTGCAGTCAGCCGAGTGGACAGCAGCCGGTGAAAGCCGGCCGAAGCGACTAAAGATATAACAGTGGCTGGAAAGGTTTTGGCCTCTATATTTTGGGATGCAGCATCGACTTTGCTGAGAAGGGAAAAACCATCAATAGCGAATATTATATAAAATATTTGTGCGTTTGAAGGCAGAAATTGCAAAGAAACGGCCTCCAATGAAAGAAAAAAGTGCTCTTTGATCAAAACAATGTCACAAGTCAATGGTTACGATGGCAAAATTGCATGAATCGTAATTCGAATTGCTTCCTCATCCACCGTATTCCCCAGATTTGGCCCCCAGCGACTACTATCTGTTCGCAAACCTCAAAAAATGCTTGCGGGAATCCTTCTACAAGAAAGGTAGAGAAATGTTAGAAAAGCGTTGGGCTAATTGTTTCGCTCTTGAAGGAGAGTATATTGATGAATAAAGTCGAATTTTGCAAAAATAATGTGTTTTAAATAGCTAGAAACACAACGAAGCAGAAACTTTATGTCTTATTCTGGGTAGTCTGGTTAGCTTACTGAGTTAGTATCTGACTAGACATGTTTGTAATATGGGCTCTTAATTCTTTTAGTGAAAATTCATCCGGGGCGTATTTTGTGAAGTCACTGATCATTTTATACACCCTTGACAATTTTTTTGTACTTTAAAAATAATCACAATAAGCAGCGGTAATTGCGCAAGTCCAACTTGCACTTGACCGGTTTTTTAGTAAAATATATATAAGTTTTTGATTTTAGTATATTAAAAGTAACACACTAGTACGAAAATGATTTTTTCATACTGTCGCACTTAGTATTGCTAATAAACCCGTTAGTTTTAGGAAATAAGTTAACAATTAACGGAATAGTTTGTTGTATAAATAGATGCTATCAAACAATTTGCTAGTGTGACCTTTTATTAAAAGGTTAAAATATGTTTTTAAGATATTCAGAAACAAAACCAATAATAAATTAATAGCGTTATATATTTATTACAGTGGGTCAAGTAACAACGTGTTGCGCATTGTTCATTAAAAATGTATTTAAATAAAAGTTTTCTACATCATTCGATAGTAAAGGATTGCCATTAAAATACTGATTTAGTAGTTCGTCCAGTTCCCATCAGCGTCTATGATCGCCTGGCATCTTCAGGGCATATTTTCGACGAGATTTTCCGCGTATCCTGGGAGCAAAGATTGCCCGAAATTTGCCGTGGCAACTACTTGATTGTGTACACCTTTTTACTACGAAGCTTCAGGTCGGTCTAGGATCACACGTTCTCGATTGGGTTTGCATCGGGTGACTGGGATGACCAATCTAGTGTGACGATACCGGATTCCCGTTTCCACTGGCTACACATTTTACTCCGATAATTGTGTCCTCTTGAAGAATTCACTCCTCATTTTAATCGACAAACTACCGTTTGGCAGTCGGTACTACTACTTGCTTGTAAATCTGGAGCATTTTTTCAGCGTTCAAATTGTAGATAAAGATGAAAAATCTCCCAAAACTTTTTTCCGAAACACATCCCCAAACATGGATCTTTACAGGGTGTTTCACGGTGCGCTGAACCAATCAGTTAGCGGAAATTGACCAGGCTCGTATGGTGATAACACCCCAAAATAAATCGGGAAAAATTACATTGCTCCAGTCTTGATCCATGTTTTTCTCTGCCCGCGCGAGTGGTTTCTCTTTTGTGTTTTTCGCTCAGCAATGGTTTCTTAATTGTGCTTGGTCACTTCAAATCGTTAGCCCAGAAATGAGTCCGAATCGTTTCATACGATATATCCAAACCTTTCTGCTTGGCGTAGAGTTAACACATTTTCCTTAAATCCTCAAGATTTAAGGAAAATGTGTTAATAATAATTTTTTCGTCCCTGTCCGACCCTTTTCCTCTCGAACCACGTTCTGGTAGATCATCAGCATTTTTTTAACTGAAAGTATCGTTTAACGCACTTGCTAACTAATGCCTTCGACTTGCCCATATACTTAGCAGCTGCTGTAACCGTCATTTTCGGACCTTTTTAGATGAATACATAGGAACACAACCTCGAAGCGGAGAGCGTATTCCGCACTAATGTTCAATAATACACTATTTAACCATATTTAAGGTTAGAAATGAGTCTCTTTCCACTAGGCATTGTTTGCAGGGGTGCCAACAAAAAAAATAAGCGACTCGTTCTTACTTGACCGACTGTATATTATAAATAACCAGTCAAGTGCAAGTTGGGCTTGCGCAATTAGTGTTCCGTACGTTGATTGCTTTTAAAATAAAAATTTTTGTTACAGAAGTATAAAATGATTAGTGACTTCACAAAAACATCCCCAATGAGTTTTCAACAAAGTTTTTTCCCTGATCTTTAGTGAAAACCGATGACCTTCAAATTTTTGTTTTTTTATATACCAGACAAATTATTAAAGTTAATGCACTCGTGATAATTTACCTTCAATCTACACCCTATAGAGAATATTCCAGAATTTTTTCAAAATTTTTTGATCAGTACTTTTCGAGATAAAGGGATTTTTCGCACTTTTTTAAAAATAATACAAAGAGAATTGTGCGCAAGTATTACATTATATATATTTTTGAACTGGTCTTTTTACAAGCTTTCATTTGACATCCCACTTGATGATCTGGTAATTTTATTTTCACTTCCGATTTCACCCTCCAAAACTAACCCCTTAAATAAAAATTTAACTTTCAAAACTTCTGATGGGGCCATCAGTTCCTATATTAGTACCAAATTTCAACTTTCTATGTAAAACGGCTTCGGAGAAAATCGGGTGTGACAGACAGACAGACAGACACCGAAGTGATCTTATAAGTGTTCCGTACGGAATACTAAAAAATATATACTTTTAAAATAAATTAGCCTCTTAAATACTTTTCGGTACATTAAAAAAAAAATCATGGTAACATCCTGTAATTAAGCTTGATATGCGACACGATGGTTATGATAGTTTTACTGTTACAATAATATGTGTATTTTCCTCTTTACTATTATATATTGCAAAAGTATGTTCTGTGTTTCTAACTAGTATCATTTCATGTGTTAATTACGTTTCTATGTTACGTGGTTTAATGAATAAAAGTCTGTATCTGTTGAGCTTATGAACATATACACCTGGGAAGGTACACCAAGGATGAGCTAGAAATCAATTCTTTTAGTCTTGGACTATTCATCTTGCACGATCATCTGGTGCGCACATCTAGATTCTCTTATGCATTACAGTTAGCTCTCACTCACATCGATTACTTACAGTCTGTCACGTAAGAATATGACCGCTTGTGTTTCGTGAACATTTTTTACCATCAATGTATTCTTCGGTGTGCTAACAACGGCAATTACGTTAGTCAGTTGTCCAAACGCCTTCTGCATGAATAATCTGGCATCTTCGAGGCATGCTGTCGACGAAATTTTCTGTATACTTGCGCGGCAATGATCTCTAAATTTTTCGAATCTTGACAACTGAGTCAAAGTCCTCAGAATCTTTCCTTTGAGCTTTCTCTTTACGAGGGACCAAACGTTTTTAATAAGGTTGGCGTCCGGCGATTGGAAGGCCACTCTAGTATCTTATCGTAGGCCCAAGCGAGACCCTTCGTGATGTGATTTTCGCCCAGCAAAAACTTCTTTTACGTTCTTCAAAATTTGACATCATGAGCACGAAAGTGTGGGACACATTTAAACCCAATTTTTTTAATTTTGCCGCTCCTTAACGCAACGTCAATTTCGGGTCCCGTGGAAACAGAGATAGGATTCGTTTTTCAACTTTCGAAGTGACTTTGTCTACCAAGCCACATTTTGGTAAGTCATCGACATTTTTCATCTCGTTAAAACGATTACCCACTTCTTCACAAACGACACAGACTTTTAATATATTTAGCGGTCGCGGAATGAGTCATTTTAGGCCCATTGGAACAAAGAAAGACTGCCTGGAACCGACGCGCAAACAAGCGACTCATTTTGAATTTTACGTGATTTCGACGAAAGTTCGGAATCGACTTATACTTTTACTAAAATGCGTCGTAGACAAAGCTTCCCTCTACCGATTTTTTGTTAAATATCTAGAATTGCATCTACCAAAAATGAATTATCGTGGAGACGTTCTTACTTGACAGACTGTATAACGTATTTTGTTTTATTGAGTCGCCAATTAAATACAAATCTTATGAGTAAGTCAAGTTAGCAAATTTTCAAAATCTGCCCTTTTAGTGATATCTGAGATTCTAAAAAGATTCACCATAGCAGCATAAACACCCTTGTTTCTGTATATGTATATGAATTAAACATATGATCTGAAAAACTAGTTTTTCCACCAACTAACCTTTGGAGATTAAGAAAATGACGCCGTAATGGTGAAATATTACGCTTTAGATTGACCCCTTCTCGTGGTGACCCCGTCCGATCTAGAGAACATAAATATTGTAACAGTTATTCGATTTTTAGAAAATCTTCGGATCTTAACCTAATTACAGACGAAAATAAAAAGAACAAGGCTTAAGAGTCTGGTGCAGCGGCGCATTAACCATTTTGTTTTTTGGTAAATTTGATTGTTATTCCATGGGTTATTTTAATTCAAATAATTATCGGTACTTGTGGACGTATTAAACTCTACAAACGTTTAGAACCCCATCGTGTACTTTTCTGGGCTTTAATAATTTAAAAGCTATTTTTCTCCTTCGTTAAACAACAAAGTTGATTATAGAAGTTATTGTGAATCACGAAATTAATTTAAAAGGTTATATATATATATATATATATATATATATATATATATATATATATATATATATATATATATATAAAGGGTGATTCATTTAGAGGTACTTTTTGTGATGGGGATTTAATTGCAGATTGCGCATGCGTCGTGTCAACTGAAGTGGCATTCCTGTTCAGTAGTGTTTGACAATTTATAATGGAAAGACTTAGCCCGGCACAGCGTCTACAAATTGTTCAACTTTATTACGAAAATGGGCGTTCTACGAGGAATGTGTATCGGGCGCTTAGAGCAACTTATGGTCCACATAATCGGCCTACCGAACGCACAATTCGCTCTACCATCAATAAGTTTGAGACCCAATTTTCATTATTGGATAATGCTCGACCGAATAGACCACATCCAGCACGTAGTGAAGAAAATATAGGGGCGGTAGCGGAGAGTGTACGCAAAGACCGTGAAGTGTCGATTCGTCGCCGTTCTCAACAGCTTGGCCTGTCATATTCAACAACTTGGCGTATTTTACGTAAGGATCTTTCTTTAAAAGCATACAAAATTCAACTAGTGCAACAACTGAAGCCGACCGACCTTCCGAATCGTTTCCGTTTTAGTCGTTGGGCTCTCGACAAGCTTGCAGAAGATCCACTGTTTTCGAGAAAAATTTTGTTCACCGATGAGGCCCATTTTTGGCTTAATGGGTTCGTGAATAAACAAAATGCCCGTATTTGGGGTGATGAACAACCTGAAGAGGTTCAAGAGCTGCCATTAAATCCAGACAAAACAACTGTTTGGTGTGGTTTATGGGCCGGTGGAATAATCGATCCATATTTCTTCAAAACAGAAGCCGGCCGGAATGTTACTGTGAATGGTGACCGTTATCGCGCCATGATAACAGACTATTTGATGCCAGAAATTGAAGCCCGTGGTCTCGACGAAATTTGGTTCCAACAAGATGGCGCCACTTGCCATACAGCCCGTGAAACCATGGCTTTACTGCGAGAGCAATTCGGCGAACAGATCATTTCACGCTTTGGACCAGTGAATTGGCCGGCTAGATCATGTGACATCACACCTCTTGACTTTTTCCTTTGGGGCTATGTAAAGTCCAAAGTCTACATGGATAAGCCAGCTACAATTGAGGCATATATATATATATATATATATATATATATATATATATATATATATATATATATATATTATATAATGAGGAAACAATTCATAGCCTAATTGCTCCAATTTTACCATCGATTTTATGAAGTTATGAGATGGTGCATTATCTTGGTGGAATAACATCCTTTTTCTTCGCTAAATGTGATCTTTTCTTTTGGTTTCACCATTTAAACCGTTTAATAAACTAAGGTAATAGTCTCCGATGGTTGTTCGCCGCTTTCTCAAGATAGTGGATCGGTATTGTTCCATACGCATCCCAAAAAATACTTATCAAAACCTTTCTCGCTGATGTTTGTGTTTTAGAACGATTCGGTTGGCTTTACTGCGGTTCCAGCCACTCTGCGCACTACCTGTTGGACTCGGACGTGTAGTCGTGGAGCCATGTTTCGTCTATTATTACGAATCAACGCAAAAACTCCTTTGGATTATGCCGAAACAGTGCCAAACAAGGTTCTGATTCTTCGACAGTGGTGTTTTTAATCAATCTTGAGAGTGCGCGGCATCTATCGGGCACATAGCTTTGTCATATACAAATATTCATGCAAAATATGCCTCACCCGTTCTGTCATATCTTCACGATGTCGGCTATCTCTCTCACTTTTACTTTGCTGTCATTCAGAACAATATTTAAGTTCACTAAACCTTCGACATATAGTTACTTTCGACGAAGCCATAACACTTCTTAAGCCATTCTTGAGTTCTTGCTGTATTTTTTTCCCATCAAGGAGCAATGTTTAATCAACATACGAAATTCTTTTTGTTCCCTCGTTTTGTAAAAATCAAAAGTAGCGTCACTCAAATAGCTGTAACTTGCAAACTAACAGACAAAATGTCTTGAAAATTTTACACGAATTTTCTGAGAGTTGACACTAACTGAAAATCATATAATTTTGTTTTGTTTGTGCTACGATCTGTCCGACGATCTCGGAACTATTCACCCCATGTATTGGAGTGCAAATTTGACGAGGTACAGTTTGACGGCGGTAGCCAGCCGGCTTCATTTGCAGCAACGTTTAGTTTCATGTGTTTGTATTTCTGTAACGATAGCTAGGTTTTCTGCGCTCGAGTCTTTGTCTACAACGTACGAGAAATGAAGTAAAATCCACACCACTTTATTTTTGCGCTCGACGTGCGTTTCGCTAACCATCAGGGGCGATGATTGACTAAAGCTAAACTATAAATCTACCCTATTTATACTTAGCCTAATCCTTGAATTACTCAGGCGGAACTAATGGAATAGGCGAGGCTATCAGTTCCGGTCAAGTAACCAATAGAGGCGACTATAAGGAATAAGCCCTCTGTCATTATTTAAACTACTTTTACATTTTATAATTTCCATACTTTCGTATGCGTTCAACAATCTCCTATCAGACACATTTTTAATTAATCTTAGATTATCTAATGTTACAGTATGATCAGCGTCAGTGGCATATTCGGAAATGCTAGACTTTTCTGTTCTACTGTATTTTAAATGTGCTAAATGTTCTTTAATTCATGTTTTAATTGACCTTTTAGTTTGCCCAACATACTTTTTGTCGCAATCATTACAACTAATTTCATAAATTCCAGTTTTCTCACAATAGGAATCTTATCTTTGAGATTTCCTAAGGTATTCCTCAGATTGTCTGATGACTTATATACTAAGGTGAGGCCTACCTTATTAAATACCTTATTGAGCCTCCGCTATATTTCGGATTATATGGTATGGAGACATACTTGGTCTCATTTCCTTCACGTGTAAAAATGGAGGAATTCTGAATATTTAACCTGAACTTATGTCTATTTATTAAATTATTTACCAATTCTTCGTCTTAACCATTAACTCTAGTTATATTTCTTTCATTATTAATGTTTACTCTATTCAAAGAAAAAGTGACCAAAGGATGAACTAAAAAATGTAATGCGGCTAATTTGTGTGGTTTGCAATGAAATGAATCATTAGGAATATATCTATCTGTTACTGTGTGTTTTCTATATATATATATATATATATATATATATATATATATATATATATATATATATATATATATATATATATATATATCAAATTCTAACCTATTATTATTTTTAATAATTAAAATATCTAGAAAAGGCAGTTTTTTCTTGTTCTCAATTTCGTAAGTGAATTTAATGGAATCATACCGACTATTTAATTTGGAAACAAAATCATCTATATTTGCTTTCTTTGTATCAAAACATACAAAGAAAGCAAATATAGATGAATCTCCAAATCCAAATTAAATAGTCGGTGTGATTCCATTAAATTCACTTACGAAGTTGAGAACAAAGGACAACTGACTTTTCTAGATATTTTAATTATTAAAAATAATAATAGGTTAGAATTTGATATCTATAGAAAAGACACAGTAACAGATAGATATATTCCTAATGATGTATTTCATTGTAAACAACACAAATTAGCCGCATTACATTTTTTAGTTCATCGTTTGGTCACTTTTCCTCTGTATAGAGTAAACTTCACTAAAGAAAGGAATCGTATTAGAGACATAACTAGAGTTAATGGTTATATCGAAGACTTAGTAAATATGTTAATAAATAGACATAAGTTCAGGTTAACTATTCAGAATTCCACCTTTTTTACACGCGAAGAAAATAAGATCAAGTATGTCTCCATACCGTATAATCCGAAATATAGCAGCGGACTCAATAAGGTATTTAATAAGATAGGCCTCACCTTAGTCTATAAGTCATCAGACAATCTGAGGAATACCTTAGGAAATCCAAAAAATAAGTTTCCTAATTGTGAGAAAAGTGGAATATATGAAATTAGTTGTAATGATTGCGACAAAAAGTATGTTGGGCAAACTAAAAGGTCAATTAAAACACGTTTTAAAGAACATTTAGCACATTTAAAAATACAGCAGAACAGAAAAGTCTAGCATTGCCGAACATGCCCTTAAAGCTGATCTTACTGTAACATTAGATATTCTAAAATTAATTAAAAATTTATCTGATAGGAGAGTGTTGAACGCATACCAGAGTATGGAAATTATAAAATGTAGAAGTAGTTTAAATAAAGACAGAGACTAAATTCCTTATAGTCCCCTCTAGTGGTTACTTGACCGGAACTGATGGCCTCGTTATGCCATTAGTTCAACCTGAGTAATTCAAGGATTAGGTTAAGTTTAAATAAGGTAGATTTGTAGTTTACCTTTAGTCAATCATCGCTCCTGACGAAGCTAACATGGTTAGCGAAACGCGCGTCGAGTGCAAACATAAAGTGTTTGGTGTAGTTGTGATATGATATATACTGAGTAGTGCCGTTATGCCAAAGATTCCACATTCCCAACATAGGTATTAATATTGTAACCGTAATGCAGCTGTTCATGCTGACGTACGACATCAACTTTATGAGTCTTTGATTTTTCATCTCGGATTTTGCACCTAAATATGTATAACCGAAAAATAATAAACACCAAGATTTTCAACAATAAATTTCTTGGTTTAAAGTTTTAACACAAGTAATGTTTTTTTAATTGTTTTAGTTAATTCAATTGTGGTTTTTTTATCGAAGTAATCGGTAACTGAGCACGTTTGATCACGTCACCTAATGCGTTGGTATTAACATAA